>OX453323.1:9813629-10413629 GCA_949710035.1 Crambus lathoniellus | reverse complement strand
GTTGCTTACAACAGACACATAAACGTTTACACAGCTTATTTTAAAAGCCATTATGTGACAGCAATTAAAGAAACGCTGAGTCAACGTTTACACAACATTTATAGTTAAGTTAAGCTAATTAACAATATATTGTGCTTTTATACAATTATGTACTGCATAAATCGCAACTATATAACTTTTAAATGACTCGATGCAATATAAGACAATTCTTATTTGGCTTTTGTGCTACTTGGGAATAGAGGTCAGTGACGCAGCTTCATAGAAATTATATTTCAGGCGAATTTCTGCGATTCGATTCGACTCTGGGGGTCTATCGGCTAAAAAATATGGCCATGGACATGGGCTTCATTTGACATTTGAAGCCCTTATGTCCATATAAGGGCAAAATATAGGCTCAATGAAGCCCTGTCCATATCCATATTTTTGAGCCGGTAGCCCCCCTGCACGAGTAGCATGACAAACTCGAGAAGTGTTTTGACTACCTCGAAAGTCTATAATTGACAGCCGAACAATAGATTTGTCTACAATAAAATGTCATTTTTAAGGTTCCATTAGGGACAAAACCTTTCTCGAGTTCTTCATGCTACCCGTGCTGCTTGGTGCGCCTATTGGACGCAAGCCTTAAGCCCTTAGTACAGGATGGCTGATGATGTTGGCCGACCATGATGGGCCATCGTGTACATGGCCAGGGGGGCTACCGGTTAAAAATATGGATATGGACATGGGCTTCATTTGACATTTGTAGCCCCTTATTTTGCCCTTCTATGGGCATATTGTGGGCTGAAAATGTAAAATGAAGCCCATATTCATATCCATTTTTTTAGCCGGTACAGGGACTGGGCCCTGTACACGATGGCCCACTACCCACTATGGTCAGCCAACAACTTTTGAATTTGACATGACCTGACATTGACAATGACAATGTCATATTTGTTTGACAGTTAAGGTTGTTCAATGTTGCCAAGCATATGTAAATATTTCTACAATAAAAAAAATCAAATTATTTAATTTAAAAAAACGGAAGGGCTTTATAATTTTTATTTTAGCGATTTTGGGTTCTTAATTTTTGTTACTATTACATAAGTCTGATTTTACGGTGGTTAGTTAACCTTCAGAATAAAAATCCAACCTCCATACAAAAAGCGGACATCTCCTTTCTCTTTTTCTTGCTCATAAGCAATGATGTACCTTCACAACCGAGGTAAACTTAGTCTTATGTATTTGCACTATATGCAGGACTGGAAGTAACCGTAATACTTGGGGCTTATAAATAAATAATAACATCATATATAGTGGCTTACAAAAATCTGTTTTATTTGAATATCAATTTAAAAAGTACCCAAAACACATGTTGTACTTATCTCACTAAGCAAATTCAGTTCTTGAAAAACAATTCCGTCGTAAATAATAATTAAAAATTTCATTGCTTAGGTAGGTACACTTTTGGCAGTTCAACCAACAATTTTGCACAGGACTTCGTATTCACTGTATCTATATTCAGCACCTCCGAAACAGACGTAAGCACACTGGTGGCTAGGATGTACCTGGAAAGAAAAATGAAATTTAACAGCGTTCCTGCAAAAAGTTGGTCTCTTGCTCTAGCAACCCTGGTTGTTAGTTTCAGAAACACGATTTTATGTTTTTGCCTCGACACTTTTTCTTTTCGAAAAGACCTCAAAAAATACGAAAATTCAAGATTATTCTTAAATGGGGTTACATTACTATTGGAAATTGGTTTAATTAGTGGACACCAATAATATTTAGGATCATGTAGAAGCATTTTTTAAAAATCGCTATAGTTTTTTTTAATACGAAGTGATTTTGTGTTTTTTTTTTGGCTAATCTGCAAAATCGGTCATCCATGGCCACCCACTATGCTGTTGGTCACTCCAGTAATACCGTTTTAACCCATATATGCCCAGTGGGTCGTTTTTGTCCTGTAAAACAGGTTTTGGAAAAAGAGCGATTTCGTGAACCAAAACGCTTATTTACTACGCCTAGTACCGTCTATCGATCTATCAAAGTATTATCTACCAAACAAAACAAATATTTTTGATTGGCGGCTAGTTTTGTTACTAATGGTGACAGTTCTTCTCATGACTTGATTTTTGGTGGCAAAAAAGTCCGGTTCTTTTGAGAATAATGTAAGTTATATTTTTTTCTACGGTAAAAAACCTATTATGTCGTTTTTATTATAAAATTAGATAGATTATCTATCTCATAACAGTGAAAGTGTTATGAAATACATGTTTTTTACACAGATATAGTTTTCAAAACATTTTTGGGTCGATAACGACCCCTTGGGAAGAATGTATTTAATTGCAATTTTTGGTTTCTAGGTCTATCTATCATAGAGTTGGAAAATTTTAACTCCGACGATGATATACCAGGTGCTGATATCTTTATTGACCCTCCTGGCGATGGCAGGGTATCTGACGGTGATTCAGGAGATGAAGAGGATATATTTTTCCATAATTTATCCCGTCGACAGTTACTCGCACCTGCAAGTATAACTTTGAGGCTTCCATTTGCCGAGGAAACCGCGTCCAGCGAGGTTGAGGAACCCAATGATAGACCTCCATTGCCACTGGAACAAACAAGTCGCGGAAGAGCACGCGGAAGAGCACATGAAAGAGCATGCGGAAGAGGGAGAGGTACAGTTACTCAACGCCAAGCGGGTGGAGATCGCACTTGGGTAAAGAGAGATCTTCCCAGGAATAATCCCCCTCCTAGGCCTAACCACACCCCTTCCTAGGGCTGTTACAACGTTGTCTGAAAATAGTGACCCTCTCACATTCTCACACTCTTGTCGACTGAACACGGGGTACAGCCCATCCAAACGGCAAGAAGATATTCAGCTGCTCAAGGATAGATGTACCACAACCTTATCTCATTTCGGAATATAATTGATACTTGGGGGGTGTGGACCAATTGGAAGCCAACGTGGGCCTGTATAGAATCGTCATTAGAGGCAAGAAATAGTATACACCTATTCTTTTTTGGCTTATTGACGTGGCAGTGAATAATGATACACTTCTAGCTCGCCAATACCGGCGCGACATCGACACATTGGAGTTTCGTCGTAGCATTACGCGCACTTTGTTGCAGAACTACGGAACCGAAAAGCTTCTCGTCTGGACTCGTAAGGTCCAAACTAGCGTACCTTATACGGCGCGGAAGCACAATGCGGAGCATATGATCGGAAAGGCTCTGTCGAGACTTCGCTGTGCTTTGTGTAAAAATAAATCTGTAAAGGCGTGCAGTAAATGTGGGGTCAATTTACATGCAAAATGCTTTTCTCAGTTTCATTCTTTAATTTTGCCATGAATTATTATGAATAATTAAATAATTAATAAAGTATTGGTATTATTATTGATTGTAAATTTAAAGTAACACATTTGACCCAGGAGTCGTTTTCGACCCATTAAAAAAAACACCCTTCCCTCAGTGCCACCTCAAATCTTCACTCAGAGTCTTTATAAGAACCCTTCAAGTATCCACATATCCAAAAATGGAAGAAATCGGAGAAAAAAATAGTTCTGGGCATATATGGGCTAAGAGCTCAAACTATAACAAAATACTAACCTTTCCGGGTCTAAACAAGTTAAAAAGTCAACTCAGCAGGTACTGTAAGCGCACAGGTATGTTCGAGGGTCCGACGCCGGTGGGGTAAATGATAACCCGCCTCCCCCTGCTTTCAGCCTTCAGAGGACTTGGGGAACTGGGTGAAATGGTCCCGACCTAGGTGACTGGATCACCCGTCCGGCTTCGCTGGCGTCCCCCCTGTAAATAATAATAACAATACTAACCATTCCGGGAATAGTGGAGTTCGCACGGTGAACCCTGGCGATGTAGAGAGACTCTCCATCGTCGCTGCCCGCACGGATGGCTCCCGCAGGGACTTGGCCGCTGTGGCTCGCTTTCCAGCGGACTGCAGACGACTGGGCGAGTAGAAGCTGTGGCAAATTTAATGTACTGGGTGGCGCAAAAGTACTTGCACTATTTGGTTCAGCTACAACTTTTTTTCTAAATTAGAAAACTACAATTAGTTTTTTATATAATATGTAAGTACTGGTGTTATTGTTGATCGAAGAATATGTACCTATATTTATGCTTTAAAATTTCGTCTTAATGAAGATGATGTCTCTTAAATGGTGACCTCCAGAGTTGACGCACATTTGAACCCTATTTATGACATTTTCCATAACTTGCCGTAACTATGTATGATAAATGTTTCCTTTTAGAGTTGCTGGAGTCTGTGGCTTGTTCACATACACGAGAGCTTTCAAATAACTGGACAGGTCAGATCGGGTGATCTTAAATCGTCGACGAAATTCACGTTGTGTTTTTATCACTGATGAATTATTACGTAAACACATTGACAAGATTATTCCACGTTCTTGGGGAATATATCGGTCCATGTTTATTTTTAGTAAATTTTACATTTGTTTACTACACAGTTTTCAATATCAGGAGATGTCATTTAAAAAATATAAGTATTTTTTTATGCCAGTACTTTTGCGCCACCCAGTATAAGGGGTTTGAACATTTTGGCATAGTGATATTTCTTGCCGGTAAAATTTTCTTGGTTTGGGCACATGAGTAAATAAAGATTTTATTTACTCATGGGTTTCAATGAGTCAAATTATGAAAAATTAGCAACCTCCAGTGCGTAATGGGGTCCCTAGATGATAAAATTAGCTTGACAAGCATGCTTGGTAACACTTGACGGTACATCAAGCATGGTTGTCATGTCAAGCTTCCGCGCCAATTTTGATACTTTTCATCAAGCATCGTCAAGTACGTAAACGCTTATCAAGCGCATCAAGCTTCGTTCTAGACGGTCAAAGTTGCTTGATGTGCATTCAAAATTCACGTGCTTGTCAAAGCATGGTTGATCGTCTTGGGACCCCTTTATAGACTGAATTAAGCCGATGTCCAGTATACCACCGGCACCGTTTCACATAGCAACGAAAACCTTATTTTACCTCAAAGTTATGAACAGGTATTTCCTTTCCGCAATAGGGGATGTAAGCAGCTTTCTCTTTCATGTCCAGCTTGCCCGGGACAATATCGCCCTTATACTGCGCCCTGATGATGAACAGGGGCCTGCCACTCCATGCGTCTTTGCCTGCGACGAAAGCCCGGTGCGCGTAGTCTTCTGCAGTTGTCGTTGTCACGGATACCCAATCGATGCGTTCTGGAGGAAGACGCCAAGATTTATCAGTGAATTATGCGAGATGAAAATTTAAGAAAATTAACAAAAGTTCCTGAGTGTGAGTCCCTACCCTACCCTACCATAACCTTAACCTTACCCTTACCCTACCCTACTTCTACTCTACCCCTACTTACCCCTCCTTCCCCTATTTTCTCACCGTTAAAACCTTCCTTGGACTTCCACGAACATTTCAAGACCAAAATTAGCCAAATCGGTCCAGCCGTTCACGCGTGATTGTGTGACCAAGGGAAATAGGGATTCATTTTTATATATACAGGGCGTTCCAAAACTATGTCACATGGAGGGAAAGTACCTTAAATACTGAAGATATAAAATATTTACTGAAAGGAGACTTCATTTTTATTTTAAAAAGAAAACGAACCGCATTCAAAGAATTTTAAATAATCGGCTGTCTGAACTGGGAATCGAACCCGCTGAATGTAAAAAATAATATTTCGTTAATGTTATTGTATCGATCGAAAGGCTCAATTATCAGCATTTATTTCTTTTAAGTAACATAGCATCTTAAATAAAAGGAAGACTACGAAATTTAACATTTAATGTTGATTAAATGTTTGTGCATCGTTATGGATAGCCTTTTCTGTGACTGTCGTGCTTAAAACTTTAACATTTCAATGTATTACTAATGAGTGAAAATTGGAGCAATTATACGTAAATTCCCTATCATAAGTGTTTGATAAAGTTATAATGTGTTAAATAACATCAGCTCGATTAGTTTTAAAATGTTTGAATAATTTGGTGCGGTCTATTCCACCATGTGGCATAATCGTGAGACGCCCCCAGGGCGTGCAATTACTTTGCCACATGGTTGGTATAGACCAAACACTGAAGATAGAAAATTTTATTGAAATAGGACTTTATTGTTATTTAAATAACAATACGAACTGCATTTAAAGTTTTTTTTAATAATAGCATGTCCAACCAAACTGAGAATCGAACCAGCACCAAATTAATCAAACTTTTTTAAACCAATCGAGGTAGTGTTACTTATCAGATTATCAAAGACTTATGATAGGGAAATTAAGTATAATTGCTCCAATATTCACTAATTAGTCAAGACGACATCGACAGCCACAAAAAAGGCTATCCGTAACGCTGCACAAACTTGTTATTCAACATTAAATGTTAAATTTCGTAGTATTTATTTTATTTAAGATGCTATGTTACTTAGAAGGAAAGCTTAGGTATAATTGAGCCTTTCGATCGGTATAATAAAATTAACGAAATATTATTTTTTACATTCAGCGGGTTCGATTCCCAGTTCAGAAAGGTGATTATTCAAAATTCTTTGAATGCAGTTCGTTTTCTTTTAAAAATAAAAATGAAGTCTCCTTTCAGTAAAATTTTATATCTTCAGTATTTTAGGTACTTTCCCTCCATGTGACATAGTTTTGGGACGCCCTGTATATCGATGTTGTTTGTTACTAAAATATATGAAAGAAGATAGGTAGGTAAGTAAAACAAATTGTCAAAAGCTGTAATTTTTGTTCTTATTTCAAATTATCGCTAAATAAGTTTAAGCTTTTTTAACTTCCCGATCAAAGTTTTGTCTTTATCAGATTGATACTTTTGTCAGTTAACAAAATGTCATTTTGAAAGAAAGAAAGAAAAATAATTTATTTGGGACATCACGACAAAATAATATTTACACAAAAACACATTGAAACGTACGGTACCTATGTCCCAAAATGGTCCCGACTCACCATAATGCTTGGCTTGTGGCCAGCGCTGATCTTCCGTCGGGACCGTATTTGGTGGGGCTGTGAAGCCAACACAGCCGGACAACATAACAGGACTGAAACACTGAGAGGCCAGTGCCAGCAAAAAGAAAAAAAAAAGATAAAAACAGGCATAGACAAGTGAGTGACTGTCTATCTATTTAGCGTCACTCACTGAGTACTAGTCTATATAATTTGTGTCACTGAGAAAAGAAAAAAAGAATAAAAAGTTCTCCTTTTACTTAAAAACAAAAAAAACTACCTATCTAAAAACTTCATAAAACGAGAGAAAATACATATCTAAATTAAGCAATGCACTAAAAAGCACAAGTTACACGATAATGCACCAAACTAACATACTTACTGAGTACTTACGCAAAATGACATTTTATGTAGGTACCTCTTCAATTATCAAGCAGACCGGCTGACCGGCGCATGTAGGTATGGCTCCTTATCAATTCACATGGAAGGCCTGAGCCCCAGCGATGGGGTCATTAAATGGATGATGATGATGATGATGAGATTACTGATAAAATATCAGATAACAAATACAGTTAAGTAGTTAAAAGGACTACAAAAGTTAAGAACTTACGGTTTGCCATATTGATTTGCTTAAATTACTAAAATAAAAAAAAAGCGGCTGGAACTATAGACGACACTTCACTAAAGCCATAATCAATTTTTCTTATACATATTTGTACAGATAGCCGACTCAGTATCATATCTACTGTGTGATTAGATAGTACACCTTTGCTAGCAAAGTTTGCTGGAGGAGTTCGTCGTGAATATTAAATGTCTAACGTCATTGCTAGGGTTCCGTAGCGTGACATGACACCATGCTGATCATTAAAATCACAGAACACGGAATAGTAGATTGTATTACAAGGGAGAAAAATAACATATTTAAGCGGCGAGGGCGCTATTTTGAATCCAGAGCGCAGTGAAGGATTCTAGAGTAGAATCCCGAGCACAGCGAGGGATTCTAAAGTAGAATCCTGAACGCAGCGAGGGATTCAATATACGTCGCCCGAGATGAAAATAATTTTGCGGCCGAGTAATACACTCTACTTTTCATTTCGAATATAAGGAAAGTAAATACACTCTGCTTTTCATCCCCCTCTATTAGAAAAGCAATAAAGACAACTAAAACTATCTAGAAAAATAAAAGAAAGATGGCGGGGGGCTTCGCTTTCTCTGTTTTTTCTATAATCGGTAGGTATATAAAAAAATTAAGTTTTGAAATAACAAAAAAAAATTTAGAACAAAATAAAATTTTAGAACAAAAAAAAATTATTTGAATAAAAAAAATTTTTTGAACAAAAAATTTTTTTTAAATTTTGCAAGTCCTGTCCCCATACAAAATTAGTTGAAAACCTTTTCATTGCCGACGAGGTAACTCTATGGTTGACTGTAACCAAATTCAGTTCTATTCTTAAAATTCATTTCCACCATAGGGTGAAACGGATAGTTTTGGACCCGCGGCTCAGTTTAAATATTCATCACTTTCCGAATCTGAGAGATGAAAAGATTTTTTTCTCTTGTAGATTAAAATCTTCGCCAAAAGGCATTGCTGCCGCACCTCATGTATGAAAACTTGGCAAAGCCCCTTTATGTCTGGTAGTTCACATAATATCGGTGATAGAATGGATTTTTAGCGAGCTATAATAAAATACAAAACGTTTTAATTGTTTTTATTTTCAATAATAGGTACGTAATCTGTTTTAGTTATGCAATGGACATTGTAAAAGAAAAATGGGGCGGTCTCAAATCCAAATTATCACTGGATTGTTTTTTTTTATATTCGCTTTTGGCCATTTAGACAAAGATTTTTTTTAATAAAAGATCAGTCTTATTCAGTAACGATATTTAAAGTTACGAACACGGCTGAAGTAGTCTCATGATCATGAGACATAAAAACACTACACCCGAAAGTTTTCATAAGTAGTTATTAATTATCCAAGCTAACTCTACTTAAAAAATAAGGATAAAGTAAAAATGGTATGTTCCTCTTTTTCTCAATGTTATTTTAAATTCCCATAGTATTAATACATCAAAGTTAACCAACACATTTTATCCTAACCAGCTAAAAATCTCAACGTAGTAAAAATTCGTGGAAAAAAGGTTGAAAATAGAATATTTTCGCAGTTCAGTGGTTACCCAAAAATGCTTTCATACGACCCTCAGAAGGACCGTTATGCGGTTCTTCTCGCTTTAATACTTAATTTGGGACTGCCAGAGGCGAATAGGCTAATCCTTGGTTTTAACCAATAGACGGATATGTTTGACTTGGGTGTTTATTCTGAAGATAAACTGTTTTGTTATGAAAAATGGAAATTGAAGTATTTAGAAAAAAACGAACCGTCTCACAACTAGCTCCGATGGGACTCGAACCCACAACCTTTCGCTATCTTCAACTTCTCTAACTTCTGAGCTACGGAGTCGTTACGAGAAGCGCCGAATTTATTCATACTTCTTCATTTTCCATTTTTCAATAAGTAGGTAAGTAATAAAAATTGCATTGTGAATGTAAAAAAATAAAAAATTTAAATAACTTGTATTGTCATTGTTTGAAATATAACTTTTAAGGGAACTATTGTTATGATTATGACTTTTCATCTGTTAGTCTATATTGCTCAATTATTTTAAACAATTTGGTAGCACTTAGCCTTCATCACACCTGATGTTAAGTAAGTGATGATAAAGCTGAAAGTGGAAGTGCACTACTCCCGGAATCCTCAAAGCACTGAGGAACTGGCTATCCTATATCTAACTGCCGTAACGCCCGTAACACAACAATGCTGAAAACATCGTTATTACAATGTCAGACTTTGGATAAGATGGTGTTACACTAAACTTGGTATCGTGTTTATTGTAAGCGTTAATGACTCAGTGATCTTGTTAAAATTTTAACACGTTTTCTCTCTTCCTAATGATACACTCTACTCGCCTAACGTCTTGAAGTTGAATACTTACTTCACTGTTTTCTTTTCTTTACATACCCTTAAATTCCCCCTTGCAAGCATCATTACTCAAATTACTCCTTTTAATTTTTGAACGACGACACCGATCCAATTTTCTAATGACTTTTTGGACGGCCGAAAATTCTTGTTTGTTGTTTCTGATTTGGCTGGCTTATTCTCTGAAAATGAAAACTGCTCCTTGTTATTCTTATGACGGTTATACAGTTCGCATTATTAATGAAGACCCGAAGGTTTTACAAGCGGTACTTAAACTTTAGAATTGTTATTTAAACACAAAACGGAGTTTGAACTTTGTTACTGATTATCCCTTTTTATGCTAAACTGAATTACTAACCCTTTGGGTTTTGTAATGTGGAAATGATGCGGAAAAAAAGAACTTTGGATCCTATCCTCATGAAAAGAGGTTGCAGGATGCTTTGAAGGCTAATTTTTGAGCCTGCGTGCGGCAAGAAAGTAAAAAAACAATAAGCTGTGGTACAAATTGTAAATATAGGTAAGTAAGTAAGTACTAAAAACAAGAAGTTTTCAGTTGTCCAGTTATAAGAAACAATCTTTAAAAATCTTATCTTAGTACAAAATACTGAAAATGCAAAACTTAAATCATATAACAATAAAATATTGTTGACGTTAGTCCGACAGCCTTACACAATACGCAAAATAACTACGGAATGTCGTGTGGTAGTTCCAAAAACACGAAAAAGAAATGTTAAATTGTTAGAAACATGCTTGCAGGCAGACATTAACTTATATCATGCTTGCTATCGTAGAATTTACTCCACCATCGATTAAAGATCAAACATCTCTTGTTTATCAGTTTTCACATAAACCTTCCGCAGCGGTTGTGCCAACCCAAATGACATAACAGTTAAACTGACTCATATCACACCTGCATCATATTGCTCGTGTCTGCGCTCTGTTAGACACGGTCTCGTTACCGGCAGAATGGAGGACAGTATCATAGTGGACGCGAAATAGTAGGAAACATTCACCGTAAGAATAATACAGTGAATTCGAGCTAGAAATTAACAAAAGAAAATCGAGAATTGAGAATGATTTATTCTTCAATTGACTCTTGTGACGATCTCCGTGGTCGAGTGGCAGTGGCATATGCACCGGTTGTCATGGTGCTGCTATCTCTAAGGCCCCGGGTTCGATTCCCGGTTGTGCCAACCCAAATGAAATAACAGTTAAACTGACTCATACATATCACACCTGCATCATATTGCTCGTGTCTGCGTTCTGTTAGACACGGTCTCGTTACCGGCAGAATGGAGGACAGTATCATAGTGGACGCGATATAGTAGGAAACATTCACCGTAAGAATAATACAGTGAATTCGAGCTAGAAATTAACAAAAGAAAATCGAGAATTGAGAATGATTTATTCTTCAATTGACTCTTGTGACGATCTCCGTGGTCGAGTGGCAGTGGCATATGCACCGGTTGTCATGGTGCTGCTATCACTAAGGCCCCGGGTTCGATTCCCGGTTGTGCCAACCCAAATGACATAACAGTTAAACTGACTCATATCACACCTGCATCATATTGCTCGTGTCTGCGCTCTGTTAGACACGGTCTCGTTACCGGCAGAATGGAGGACAGTATCATAGTGGACACGAAATAGTAGGAAACATTCACCATAAAAATAATACAGCGAATTCGAGCTAGATATTAACAAAAGAAAATCGAGAATTGAGAATGATTATTCTTCAATTGACTCTTGTGACGATCTCCGTGGTCGAGTGGCAGTGGCATATGCACCGGTTGTCATGGTGCTGCTATCTCTAAGGCCCCGGGTTCGATTCCCGGTTGTGCCAACCCAAATGAAATAACAGTTAAACTGACTCATACATATCACACCTGCATCATATTGCTCGTGTCTGCGTTCTGTTAGACACGGTCTCGTTACCGGCAGAATGGAGGACAGTATCATAGTGGACGCGATATAGTAGGAAACATTCACCGTAAGAATAATACAGTGAATTCGAGCTAGAAATTAACAAAAGAAAATCGAGAATTGAGAATGATTTATTCTTCAATTGACTCTTGTGACGATCTCCGTGGTCGAGTGGCAGTGGCATATGCACCGGTTGTCATGGTGCTGCTATCACTAAGGCCCCGGGTTCGATTCCCGGTTGTGCCAACCCAAATGACATAACAGTTAAACTGACTCATATCACACCTGCATCATATTGCTCGTGTCTGCGCTCTGTTAGACACGGTCTCGTTACCGGCAGAATGGAGGACAGTATCATAGTGGACACGAAATAGTAGGAAACATTCACCATAAGAATAATACAGCGAATTCGAGCTAGATATTAACAAAAGAAAATCGAGAATTGAGAATGATTATTCTTCAATTGACTCTTGTGTGACTATCTCCGTGGTCGAGTGGCAGTGGCATACGCACCGGTTGTCATGATGCTGCTATCTCTGAGCCCCGGGGTCGATTCCCGGTTGTGCCAACCCAAATGACATAACAGTTAAACTGACTCATATCACACCTGCATCACATCGCTCGTGTCTACGCTCTGTTAGACACGGTCTCGTTACCGGCAGAATGGAGGACAGTATCATAAATAGTAGACACGAAATAGTAGGAAACATTTTCCACACGAAATAATACATCGCGAATTCGAGCTAGAAATAAACAAAATAAACATCGAGAATTGAGAATAATATTGAATTTACTCTTGTGACGATCTCCGTGGTCGAATGGCAGTGGCATACGCACCGGTTGTCATGGTGCTGCTATCTCTGGGGCCCCGGGTTCGGTTCCCGGTTGTGCCAACCCAAATGACAACAGTTAAACTGACTCATATCACACCTGTATCACATCGCTCATGTCTACGCTCTGTTAGACACGGTCTCGTTACCGGCAGAATGGAGGACAGTATCATAGTGGACACGAAATAGTAGTAAACATTCACTATAAGAATAATACAGCGAATTCGAGCTAGAAATTAACAAAAGAAAATCGAGAATTTAGAATGATTGTTCTTCAATTGACTCTTGTGACGATCTCCGTGGTCGAGTGGCAGTGGCATACGCACCGGTTGTCATGGTGCTGCTATCTCTGGGGCCCCGGGTTCGATTCCCGGTTGTGCCAACCCAAATGACATAACAGTTAAACTGACTCATATCACACCTGCATCATATTGCTCGTGTCTGCGCTCTGTTAGACACGGTCTCGTTACCGGCAGAATGGAGGACAGTATCATAGTGGACACGAAATAGTAGGAAACATTCTCTATACAATCTAATAGACTGCGGATTCGAGCTAGAAATAAACAAAAGAAAATCGAGAATTGGAAAATAATCATTCTCAATTCTCGATTTCTTTTGTTTATTTCTAGCTCGAATCCGCAGTCTATTAGATTGTATAGAGAGTTTTTCCCACTTCGGACCCGTGGTCACACTGGTGTAACTGTTGAGCTTAATATCTTTGACCCGTGGTTACACTTTTATAATAATATGACACAGTGGCCACAAATGTGGCCGCTGGATGCAGGCAGCGCAGGACCGATCGTTGTGGAGATCCTTGCGGGAGGCCTATGCCCAGCAGTGGGCGTCGTACGGTTGAAATGATGAATGATGATGATGATTTTCCAATTTCTTCTTTTGTCGATCTACCTAGTCGAGTGACAGTGGCATAACGCACCAATTCTGGCCCTCCTCTGAAGTTTCATAGACTCTCTGGCCCCCATATTGCTGATTTGAGCTAGATATAAGCAAAATAAATTCTAGATTGGGATTTGAGGTTGATCAATCTTTTAATTGTTTTAGGAAATAAATTGTGCTGTCGCCTATCCCTTATTTTGACTACCTATCACGATAATAACTGCTAGGTGTAGGTTTTAGAATCAGGTACGAAGTTAGCATACTGAGTTCTATGTCTCTTATTTAGATCGGGGGTAAAGACATTTGATCGAACTTTAGTATCCGGCACATGATCGATTTTACTGTCAATACTGTTATTATTCGAACATAGATGCTTTATTGTCTTGCACTGAGAAAAACGGGCTACTTAAAATTGGCAAATTTGTAATGTACCGGCAGCCAGATACGTATAATGTGCTTTTCACAGGAAAATTGTAAGAGCGATACTTATAATGTAACGACACCATGTTAAGTAAGTATGCGGCATAATGCTCTGTAAAGACAATGTAAACGAGTTACTTGTAATGTGGCCGCATCCCTAATACGTAAGCCACATCATGAAATTACTGTGCCCGCACCGTTAACATTTACGTATGCGGTTTAATGATGCCGCATATGTAATAACAGAGCAGCATACGTAAATTACTTAACCCGCAACAGGAAATATGTATGCGCTATACGTACGGAGTTATGCAGACGCATTATTTCAGTATCCAGGCTCTTTATAACAGTAACTGGTTTCCAAATCATTGTACTGACTCCGTCTCATTAAGTAATGGTCCCGGTTACGTACATAATGTACGAGCACGGTCGGGGATATGCCGATACATTTTACGCGCACTGGATAATTAATAATGTCTCCGCCTACATAATCATTTACGTATCCTGGGTCATTTTACGAACTCCGTTTACTTACTAACTGTGTTCGGTACATAAAATCTTTATGACGTCAGCCGCATCATGAAATTACTGTGGCGCACTCTTAACATTTACGTATGCGGTTTAATGATTCCACACAGAGCAACATACGTAATCTACTTAACCCGTAACATAAAATATGTATGCGCTATACGTACGAAGTTATACAGCCGCATTATTTCAGTATCCAGGCTCTTTATAACAGTAACTGATTGCTAAATCATTGTACTGACTCCGTCTCATTACGTAATGGTCCCGGTTACGTACATAATGTATGAGCAGGATCGGGGATATGCCGATACATTTTTCGCACACTGGATGATTAATAATGTCTCCGCCTACATATACGTATTCGGGCTCATTTTACAAACTCCGTTTACGTACTGACTGTGTTCGGTACATAGAATCTTTATGACGTCAGCCGGATCATGAAATTACTGTGGCGCACTCTTAATATTTACGTATGCGGTTTAATGATTCTACACAGAGCAGCATACGTAATTTACTTAACCCGTTACATAAAATATGCATGCGCTATACGTACGAAGTTATACAGCCGCATTATTTAAGTATCCAGGCTCTTTATAACAGTAACTGTAGGGCTAGCACAACTTAACGCGACTCGAGTGAGAAAAAGTCGCGAGCACTTTCGACCAATCAGATCGATCGTAGATAGCGCGCGTGACTTAAGGCGACCGACGTGCTGATTGGTTGGAAGGAACACGAAAAACTATGTCGCTCGAGTCGCGCTGAGTTGTAGCCCTACTGGTTGCTAAATCATTGTACTGACTTTAAGTAATGGTCCTGGTTACGTAGGTACATAATGTACGAGCAAGGTCGGGACTGTGTCAATACAATTTTACGCGCACTGGATCTGTCTGGGACTAACTCCGTTTACTTACTGACTACGTTCCGTAGATACTACATACCAGTAGGTCTAGCACAACTTGAGCGCGACTCGAGTGACAAAGAGTCGCGGCCCCTTTCAACCAATCAGATCGCTCGTAGATAGCGCGCGTGACTTAGGGCGACGTGCTGATTGGTTGGAAGGAGCGCGACAAAAAGTCGCGCCAAGTTGTGCTAGCCCTGCAGTGGCCACTTTGTACTTAATTTAAGTTATTTAAGTAATCGGATTGTTCATCCTTCGTAACAGTAAGCTAGTCTTGTTGCCATATAATTACACATCATTTCACACACATTCCGGTTACGAAAGCATACGGTTATGCTGTCTTTTAATACACAATCAATACACAATCTGCAAAACGTTAAAACTTAATATTATCCTGTCAAATCAAATCGACTTAACAGCTAGGAAGACGTGATAGTGTAAGGGTATGGGGTGCTAGCCCGGGGACAACAGAACTGTTCTGCTGATGTTGGATGAAGGTTGTATATATATCAACTTGATGGAATTATTCTGCTTGCGCGATGTAGAAATTCCATATAAATTGGTAGGCCCGCATAGTTGCTACGGTGCGTCAGCGGTAGGTAGCGCCATCAGTCGGCTATTAGCGGAGTCTTGTCTGAGTAGAGGCAGTCTTCTTCGTGCTGTGGTTGCCGTCGGTGTGTTATGTGCGTCGTCGTCCAGATGTCGCCACAAACTGAAGTTATTTTATCTAGGTACTTATTTCATTCAGTGTTAGAATCATGCTCTTAAAAATAAAAGGAATATAATTAATTACACCACAATAAAATACTAAGTATTTTAGGTATGCATTTCAGTATTTTTGTAGGTAAGGTTTTTTTTTATTATATGTATGTACACCGATTAGGTACCTACTCGAAGACGGCTGAACCGATTGAAATGATTCAAACGTTATAACATCAGGTTTTTTCCTAAGTTGGTAACATGTTTTGAAATTTTGAAATCGGTTCAGTAGTTTTCAGGAAATCTTGAAAATACTGTCGTTTTCGTTACCACTTTATGTGAATTTATTATGTAGGTACCTATCTTTAGGCATAGGTAACTCCTTTGTTTATAAACCGATTTAGATGATTCTTGTTTTGTTGGAAAGGGGATAAGTACCTCAAGGTATTTTAACCGACTTCAAAAGAGGAGGTTATCAGTTTGATCACATACCTATTTACCAGAAAACACGTAAATTGCCTGCATGATGCACTAAAAAGAGTGAAATAAAAAATATTTTTATAAAAAAATAAAACCGCCTTCAAAAAAAAGACATCAAGAAAGTAAAAAATAATCCCTCACCAAATAACGTAAGTACCTACTTTGAAGTCGGGCGGGTTTTAACAAAAACAACAAAAAACTATCTACATGTTTCACGCCTATTATTTATTCTGTGGTTTCACGCCCAACTTCAAAGTACCTACTTACTTACGTTATTTGGTGAGGGATTATTTTTTACTTTTTTGATGTCTTTTTTGAAGGCGGTTTTATTTTTTTAATAAAATATTTTTTATGATCGAAGGGTATGGTGCGTACCTATTAACGCAACCTGGTTTTTGTACCAGGTTTTTACTTCCAGGTCCGGAAACCAGGTACCAGCCCCGATATACTTGCAAGACCTTCTAAGTATTTTACTAGTAGGTAGGTACGCGCTCACCGTCATGATCAAGGTCACCGCACTTGCAAAGTCAAAAACTATCTAGTATAGGAAATTAAGCTTTACCTAGGTGGGAATAAGTTACATTATTGCTCAAAAATAAGAACATTTAGGTACCTAACCTTCCTATCTGGTCTGGTGGGAATAAGTAACATCATCATGTCAGCCGAACGACGTCCACTGCTGGGCATAAGCCTCCCCCAAGGATCTCCACCACGCTCGGTCCTGCGCTGCCCGCATCCAGCGGCTTCCCGCGACCTTGACCAGATCGTCGGTCCACCTTGTAGGGGGCCTGCCCACGGAACGTCGTTCGGTACGCGGTCGCCATTCGAGAACCTTTCCGCCCCAACGGCCATCGGTTCTCCGCGCTGTGTTGTGACCCGTTCCGCCCACTGCCATTTTAACGATGTAGGTAAGTAGGATGTAAGTAAGTACCTACCTACCTAATTCTTCGAGCGATATCGGTTTTTTTAGTTCTCCTGCGGATCTCATCATTTCTGATTCGATCGCGCAGGGAAATACCGAGCATCGCTCTCTTCATTACGTGATATCTAAGCTAGTTAAGGCTGGGATTCCCCAAAATAGGGTATTTAAATTATGGATTACTCGCAAATCACAAGTACTTAAAGTATGGAAAAAATATATGTTATTACCTATACAGTTATTTATCTAGTGCTTCCGGCCGTTTTTTTCAATTGGTGATATTTTACTGTGTCAAATAAAATCCCAAACATCCGTCTAATCGTAATCCAAATATCCTATTACTTGCAGTATAGGTACTTGGTTTTAGTTAATAAAAATATAGGTACTTATGAAAATAATTGTCTTTGAATAGCCGAGGGATTCCGGCCGTCATAAGTTTAAAAATTTTATTATTCAATTTTTAATTGAATTTTAAGTGATTTTCGATTCGCGGGGCGCTCGCGAGTTCACAGTTCACTGCCGGCTGCCGCTGCGTCCACGTGAAGTGTATCGCGCGCGGCCGAGCAAGCGTTAGCGTGCCTATTTCTGTCGGGAATCATCGCCTTAACTCGCGCGCACATTATTTATGTACAGTCAGCTACAACAACCTTAAGATACTTGGTGTTCTAGTAACGGTTTAAAGTATGTACAAGGACAATGTAGCTTTGCGAATTATCGTTTGGGTTCTAAAGTACCTACCAGGGGGCCGATTCTCAGGCAATCGAGAAAAGTTCACATTTATAGCTCGAAATTCAAATATAACACAGTTTTTGTATTGTCAGAATTTCACAATCGAAAAAGTTCGATCGAAAACCTAGCCCGAGAGCCAAACTAATTCGCTCTATGGAGACTCAACAATAATTCTATATCAGTAATTTCTTAACATTGAAAATTAGATTATCTAGTTTAATAAATAATTCATTAGTAATCCACCAATATTTGTGACAGCGACATTAAAAAAAAACAAATACAAAGCTTTAAAAAATCTATAAAAAATAGGCAAAAATGGTATAAGTGTTATTCACTTTACATTTGGATACATTTATTATTATCTGACGTAAAAGTATATAATCCCCCTATATTTGTAAATGAAAAACAAATAAACTTAAAAAAAAGCTCTCTACGTAAACTCAAATTGGCATTACACCTATGTTAAAAATGCTATCAGAAACAACCGACTTCTTCCTAAAGTATTAGTTTCCCGTTTTATATATTTATGGATTTCGACTTTGGTGCTTAGATATGGTGAACATAAACACATGTTAACGATAAAATTGGTGATAGCATATTTGCTGAAAGTATTGCACCATTTTCGGGGTATAACTTTTTTTTTATACCTTCCAATGCGATATTATGTTGGATTCCAAAATATAGTCTCTTAAAATTATATTTAAGGGCCGTTTACAAAAATTTGGCCTGTTATTGAATTTTTTACAAAAATATCGGATAGCTCTTGGGGTAAACCAGTCGAACGCTACGAGTGGTAAAAACCAATAGATGTTCGTATACGAACTTAGCTGTCAAAATGAATTTGTTGACATGTGAGACAGCTTAGTTTGTTTGAAACGTTCTAACTTTTCAATAGAAACCACAAACAAAATGTTCGACATACGAATTACCACACTGAAAAAGTTCGAATGCCTGAGAATCGGGCCCCAGGATAACATAGCTATGGAGGAGGTACTTATAGTTGCGACTGGTTAGAAAAAAATCTTTACCTGTGTCGGTCGGTACTATAACTACCGATAAAGTGTATACTAGATAATATACTAGATAAAGTGTATCTATGTTATCCTGGTACTTCAGAATCCAAACGATGATTTGGATCCATATTGCATCGAATTAGATCAAAATGTTAGTAGGTTGATACTTATCAGAATCATTTAGTACGTCCGAAACTGCGGGAAATAGCTAGTTATTTATAGTTTTTGTTCCAATCCGTTTTTACTTGACTGTACTTTATATGTGCGCGCGAGTTGACGACAACAAAAATAAGTAATTAAAATTGGAAGGTATCAACTCGCGCGCGCTCGCTAGTTTCACACTCGCGAGTTGACGAATAAGTCATGTGACCCCTTCTTAAGCCCGGTTCCCACTGCCTGTCTTTTCGCAGGCCAGACCGCGCCAGGACAGCCGACAGGCCGTGGGAACGGTCACATCCGATGAGGCCTGTGGTCGCCTGTCGTCCGTCGCCCGCCCGATCCGTCGGGCGGGAGTCGGGAGTCGGTAAGTTCAAAGGCGTGGCGCGGCGCGGCGCGGCGGCGCTTGTCGCGGCCTGTCGCGGCCTGTAGGCATCTGTAGGGGCGCGTCTGCGTCGGTTCATTTCATTTCCATTTCACCTGGGATAGCGCGTTCGCGTAGGTACACGCACAGCACACATTATGGAGTGGACGAACGAGTTAACATTCGAGTTTTAAACGCTGTACGAAAATGAACCAGTGCTGTGGAATAGTTCGTCACCACAGCATAAAAACAAGAACGATGTCCATAATGCGTGGTTACGGATAAACGCTAATTTAAAAGGTGGCACTATACCAACCACTGAGTTATAAAAGGAAAATAAAATTATCAAATGTTGACCACTTAATAAAACCATAGCGGCTGCACACGCAGCCATGCGCTCCGTTATATCACACATGTTGGACTGGCGGTGACGACAGGCGGGTACAGGCCGACACAGGCCGTGGGAATGGCTCGGCACTAGACGCACAGGCCTGCACAGGTATCCACAGGCGTGGCGCGATCCGGCCTGGCCTGTGATAACACGGGCCGTGGGAACCCACCTTTATGAGACCCATAGTAAAGGACCACGTCTCACTTCCATATGTCATACAATAAGTACCGTAAAACCGTACGACTTTGCCCAAATTTCTTGCAATTTTAGATCTTGCGTTGAATATTTAAAAAAATAATAAAGTTTTTAATTCATGATTGTGCTAAACCATTGTTAAATTTTCAGCTCTTTGTATAGAACATATCATGATACCAATAAAATGTATATTAATGTGATAAAAACATTAATTTAAAAAGCGGGCCAAATATTAATAATTTTTACAAGTTTGCCCACTGTGCAGAAACTTTTCTAAATTTGCTATTGTTAACCTTACGATTATAAGATTTAGGGGTTATTTTAGAGAAATAGTGAATGTAACATATGATTTTATTATTATAGTTTAATAGTTTATATTAACGGTCAAAACTGAGTGGGCAAAGTCACAAAAAGATTTTTGTAATATTTCATACAAATAAAACTATGTGCAAGGGTTGTCACTTTTATTGTGGTAACCAACGCGGTTTGAGGTATGAATACGCTCACTTTCTACTACACTATTTATGTAAAAAATAAAATACTAAAACAGTTGAAATGAGATGAGTTGAGATGAAACAGTATTTCTGAAATATACCTAGCTATAAATACAAACATTAAAATATTTAAAGATCAATAATTGGTAAGCAACTTTTACATAACTTAAAGAACCATATATTTTAAAGATTCTTAAAAATTATATAAACGCTTTTCGCTCTAAAAACAAACAATATACTTAATGCTAGCGAGCAACTCTTATTATAGGTAATAGGAACATTTTCATTTTAAAGTCTCATAACAATTCAACGTATTCTCATTCCAACGTATTATGGTTAAAACAAAGTATACATTGCGTCAGGGCTCAACTTGTTTGCTGCTGATTATACCTTTTTATCACTCTTTCAGTTTTTAACGCGGAGGAGACAACCCTAACGGTAATATTTTAGTGGGCAAAGTTGTAAATACTGCTTCAGAAAAAGTAATTTGACATTGCCCACCAAAATATTTTCGAATTTAAGAGAGATTTTGCGGTGTTTATTCGGTTGGACTTGTTTATTGGTTTCAAACAAACAGTAGTTAAGAAATAACTTACCTGCTGCAATACCAAATCAAGTTCTGGCAAAAGTTTTTCACACTGTTTTTGGCCCGCGAATCACACCTCTAACTTTGTCATAGACTGACACCCAACTGAAGTGACATTAGCAAAAGTTACATCCGTAGTGTTGCCAGAAATATATTGAAATTTCTACTATAGATTACGTAATACCACAGTTCTAAAAAAAGTTGCCACATTTTTCAACATTTGTAATAAATGCCCTACAGGGCAAACTCAGATCGGTTGGGCAATCTTGTAAGGTTTTACGGTACCTAGTCACATAAGTACCTAACATAGGTACCTACCTAATCGCTTTAAAATTATAAAAACTTGCAAACTTTCAAATTACCTACCTACCTACCTATTTGTTAAGGAACAAAACGTGACGTTAGGTAGGTACCATTATTAGTGTTTTCGGGAAATTGAGGTACTTACCTACCTACCTACCTACCTATTTTAAATTTAAATACCTACCTACCTACCTACTTAGATTTTTTGGTAGGTAGGTATTACCGAACCGTTTTTTTACTACATATCTCTCAGGTAGATTTATTTATTTAACCTACATTATTAAAATACCTACCTGCCCATAATGTGTTTTTTTTCTGCTTGCTAGTATACCGATAATGGTTAAAGAAATAAGTATGTAGGTACTGAGTACATAGTACCTACCTAGGTATAATTATTTCATAAATTCGGTAGGTAGGTAGGTAATGTACCTAGTCACACCTATAAAATTGAAAGACTTTGTTTTAGCTATCTACCTTATATTCCTATAACACGTTTGAAATATCTAGGAATATACCTAAGCTGATGACCAAGACTTGTGAAATAACGAATTTCATAGGGGGACGCAGAGAAAAAATTGCCTACCAAGACGTTATTCTGAATTGTCATTAATTAAAGTCATTTGTTGACAAAAGTACCTAGAGTAATTAGTAAGGCGACGTGATTCAATATCTTTGAGTAATATCAGGCCTGTCTCACTTCCCGTGAAGGTAAGTAGGTATGTAAGTAGGTATGCGCGAATGTATTAGAATTACTATAAACCAATTTACCTTAGGTTTATTTGGAAAGTAACTTGTTCACTAGAAATATTACGAAAAGCGGGTAATGGTAAAAATACCATGTTTTGATTTGTTGTCGAGCCCCCGATCGATCAAAACATGGTAAAAATCCCGCTTTTCGTAATATTTACAGAGTTAATGACCATGAAAGTTTAAAAAGTTGTTCACTAGAGTAGGTACTAGAAAAAAAGTGGTAGGTAGGTTCTTAGTAGGTTGTATCTCGACATATAGATAGATAGGTATATCCCGAAACACTTTCAGTAGTCGCATTAGTTAAAAGATACCCTGGTAAATAAGTACATTACATGCAGCATACAATACAGTACATTACACTGCAGCCCTATACTTAAAATAAGTATGCGGTTACAGTTTAAAGTTCGCGGCTATTCTATTCTTACTGCGCATTTAACGCACAGTACATTATACAGCAGCACTATACGTAAAATAAGTATGCGGTTACATTATACTGTTCGCGTTCGCTTACTTTTCGTTCGTTCGTTCGCGGCTATTACGTTCATTCGTACGGCGGGCACACAGTCGCACACGCACAGGGTGGGTTCGAAGTATCGGCCTCGGGTATCGATACCGAGTACTCATGTGGTATCGAGGGACATGGTTTCGATATACGCTCCTGATATCGATATCGCCGCCATCGATACCGCTCCCGGTCGATGAGGGGTTAAAATATCAGTCCTAAAGTATCGATACTACTCAGTATCGAGTATTTGCGCAGATTATATAAATGACTATTCAAACGTTTATGAACTACAGATTTTACCATGGGGAAATAATGGGTTGGGTTTAGAAATAAACTCCCTCGTTCTGGGAAAACTGACACCGTAGGGGGGCTCAGGGGGTTTTACTGAAACCCCTGATATCGATTTTGGTTGCCGGAGAGGTGCCAGAAACGACGTTTTTGTATGTGTGACTTTTTTACACTCTTTCCCTGTTTCCCCAACACTTTTTAGCCTCCCTTCTGTAAAATTTTGTTTTGAGGTTATGTTTACAAAAATTTCTCGAAAACTACGCATCTCCGGCAGATGGGGGTTGCATAGGGGGGGTTGTGGCCCTCTCCCCCACCCCTCTCATCCCCCAGCAAACCCTTATTGAGGGAGCTTATTTCTAATGTTTTACCGAAATAATAGTAATTTAATATTTGTTTATGGGAGATGTAAAAAAATATATTTATATATAATCATTTAATTCATAGAGAAATGAATTTATTGGAAAAGAAAATTAAACCACTCTTCTTCTGGGCGACCGGCTATATAAAATATACAGTCACGTGGTGCATAAGAAAGCCTATCGATAAGACTATCGATAGTTCTGCTATTGGTTGTTTTATTGTATCGATGGTTTGTCAATCTTTGTGCATAGTAGTATACTGAGAACTTCGATAGTATCAATACTATCGATAGTTTTGACACGTTTGAGCTATCGATAGTATCGCCACTATCGAAAGTATTGACACGTTTTGAGTTATCGATACTATCGATAGTATCGATACTATTGATAGGCCTTTCGATAGTTAGATAGTTTTCAGATAAAAAACTCGATAGTAATACTATCGATAGTTTGGCAACACTACCCTACGCCCGCCCCGCCCGGCGCGGCGCCGGCGCTGAGTGAGTCACGACCAGTCACGTCGCGTCGCGTCGCTCACTCACTTTATTCCAGGCCAGTCAGTGAGTCGGACGGGCGCACGCCGCGAAATGCGCAAGCATAGTAGAGGCCAGAGCACCTACTTACTTCTATCTACTATTGTACTGCGTGCGGTGCGTTGCGTGGCCGGCCATCATCATGGAAGACATTTTAATAGCCGAAGGATTGAGTGATGTATTGCCATTTCTTAAAGGTAAGCTTGCCTGTCTCGGTTTTATTTCGATTGTGTAAACGTAGGTACAAAAAGCGAAGAAAGTATAGACCTGGGAAACCACTGATTTGATTTGGACGATTTCTTAACTTTACCTATAAGAAATCACTACTGCGCAGTTCGAACAACGTGATCCGTCAGGGCCTGGTCAGGTCTCTTCTTTCGTGGCGCAGGCTTATGATTTTATTCTCTTAGATCTGTCGCACGTGGCGGTTTAAATTACGAAAAAATATACTTGGGACGTGCGCACATGTGGCAAAAAACAATAAAATTTAATTGTTGCTTTTTTCAGTCAACCTTATATCCTCAATAGAAACTGCCATTCTGTTAAACGATGAAGAATTAAAAGAAATGATCCCCAAGATAGGCCCCAGAATAAAATTTAAAAATTGGCTGCAACAGCGAAAAGCCCTGCAAGTATGTTTTTTCTTCATGTTTTTCTCATGAACCTCTGCTGTGTAACTTTGTAATGCTTTGTAATAAAGCTTTTAAATTATTTTTCTAGAACCTTGAAATTGAGAAGCTAAACGACTCGACTCAAAACGCTATATCGGTACCGGAAACTGATGATGTCGTCGGTGACAATGCAAAAACCTCAACAGACTGTTCTACTGCAGCTAATAACACTGTAAGTTACTCATAATCATAACATTAGGTACTCAGATTAATAACAAAACGTAGGTATTTAAAAAAATTAAAAATTGAAGTGACAATTTTACATATTTTTTTTGTTCAATAAAGATTTTCACTTGACGGGCAATAATTTACAAAGTCAGTCATTGTAGTTACAAGTTTACAATATTGTAGAAAGAAAACGAAGTCGGTAGGCAAAACCATAAAATTTTATGGCACTGTTGTGTGGCTTTTTAATAATGAATTTATTATACTAAGGTGTTTCTTAAATATTTATAGCCCTTGCCTACCAATACAAGAACCTAACTAAAATCTTTCATAACCCAAGTACCTACTTGTTGTTACTTTGATCTAGCCGCTTTGAGAAACACTGTCAATAGTTTTTAAACGTTAAAAAAACATAGTTACCTATTAAATAAACACAAAAACCCTCCTGCAAAAAATTAACCACTAGAAAGGGAAAACAAGCTTTTTAATTTCTCATTGCAGTCAGGGGAACGTTCGGTCAAAGAATACTATAATATTACTAACGTAGTTCGGTGAAATACTACAATTTAAAGTGTCCTCAGTAGCAGTAGGAATTTTTATTTTTTTTAATAATTATGTTTTTATTATTAGACTTTTCAGTTCATTATCAATAAACACCTGTCTTAAATAAGAACTTACTAATTTAATAAACAATCATGATAAACCTTTTTGAAATCCTTATGTTGAGCCCTTTAATTTGATACCCATATTGTAGGTAGTATTCGGAAAGAAAAATGAAGAAACAAGCATGTTGGACACAAGTACTTATTTGCTTAAATCTTCATCTAATTATACCAGTACAATTATATGACTTAAAAGCACAAAGTACAGCGCCAGTCACTTTTGTAGCATGCTTCTTTGTTATAATAATATAGTTTTGCTTTGTCACTTGGAGCAAGTCGCTTAAAGTAAATAATACCTACCTACATTTCTATGGTTTTGTTTGGTAATACCCTTTCGTGCCAATATAAAAAGGAACTTGCTTATTATAATATTCTGCGATACCATTAAAATGTAATAAATAATAGGTGATTGTTAATAAGTTAAAAGTTAAAGAGAGTAGGTACCTACCTAGGGTAGGTCAAAAGATTCTTGCCACTGTAAAACCATTTTTTTTTGTTTCAGGTATCGAAACTACTAAATGTAATGTTATTTTCTTTTAGTAGATTGTATGAGTATTAAGACAAAGGCACTAGTCAAAGTTAGTGTGCTAGTAGAATATGCATAGTTAGTAGTATATTGTTGAACCAGCAAAAATGTAAGTAAATCTGTATGTATAGTACCTATTTATTTGGTAAGTGTTTCAGTAGTATTTATTTAGTATTCAATAGAATTTATCATTGGCTAAACTGTTTGTTTGAAAGGGTATACTTCCCAGCTACCCACCTTCTGCGCCAGTGGTCTCGGGTTCGATTCCTGAGCAAGATAAATATTTGTCTGCATGAACATGTCTATTTGTCTTGGTCTGGGTGTTAACTATGTATATTCAGTATGTATTTACAAACAAAAAGTATTTAAGTATATATATATCCGTTATCAAGTTTTCCATGATACAGTTTCTTAATGAAATTAACATGGGCTTAGATAATTGAATGTAAGAAGTTATTTCTTTATTATTATTTATTTATTGTTCAACAACAATAAAAAAAATGTGTTTTAATAGTGTTTCAATAGTGTTTGTGTTGTACATAAGGTCAATGTGGGGAAGTCCGGCATACTTTTCTAAAATTTAAGTTCAACTGAACTTATTGAATCGAGATACGCTTTCTAAAGTGACTTGTGTCGTCGGAGATTATAGGTAATATATTTATTTACCTATATTGGTCTTAAAATAGTATGAATTGCAATTATCTTTAGATTTATATGCTATTTTTTAAAACACGGCGTGTAGACGGACTTCCCGTGCAGTTTAGGGTAAGTCCGTCTACTAGCACTATATCCATAACTTGTGAGGCAATATGTATGAAAACAGTTTCTAGCAGTGACGTAAAACTAGCGTTGAAATGTGTGATTTATGTATTTGTCTATAAGGTTTACATTTCAAAGATAATTGAGTTTATTTTATTTTGAGGCAAGTCCGGCATATCTTTGGTGACAGTGGTTGCAAACATTTTTAATAAAATTGTATGTATCCAATTTCCTTTTTTGTAAAATAAAATACTAAGTAAAACATCATCAAATTGATCAAAATTCATCAAATTTGCTCATAGTCTATAACGACTGATCGCAGATAAAAACAGAGAAAGAAGAAAAAAAGTAAAACATAAATCTTTATTTCTAATTCAATTTTTATATTCCTAGTAAGGTAGATATACGAAAGCGATTCATTACTATCTTACGGTACATAATTATATCCCTAGGGATATAACTATATCACGGCTTTATCGTGCAGGTAAAATACGTGCAGCTGAAAAGGTTGACGATATCTGCAATTGAGGCAAGACCGTCATAGACGGACTTGCCTTACGTATGCCAGACGGACTTCCCAACTATTACATTTTGTGGTTAGAAATTTGTTGCAGGTAATAATTACGAAACTCAAGCGATATTAATGAATTCATCACCAGAAATAAGTATATGGATCACTAAATGACTTGCGTAATCAAAGAAACTCCAAGAACTCCATTGATTTTCTACTTTTTTTTTAGTTTTTTGAAGAGACGTTACACTCCAGTATCAAGTGCAAAACGCGAAAAAAAATCGCCTACCAATTTCTTTCAACCTAATGATGTTAGCGACGTCTATGATTCTCAGTTCGAACTAGCTCCGTAATACTGTTTTACCGACCGAGGCATAAGAAGCTAGTCATTCAAAAATGGAAGTTATTGGCGCTAGACGGACTTACCTCCTAGACGGACTTCCCCACATTGACCTTACAGGAAAGTTTAGACGGCAGAGCAATACTCAAAGAGGGAAAAGGAGGATTACTGACGGAGGGTTCCCGAAGGAAATTGAGCCAGCTGCTAATACACCACCACCTCGAAAACAATTGTGCGAAGAAAATTTCCAGTGAAGAATTTTATAAACTAGCTACCGAAATTGTGGAAATATTCCACAAGGAACGCGTTGTGGTGTATTATTCTGCATATTTCGCAGCTACAAATAAATTAGCAAAAAAAAATGCTAGTGGCAAGCTATACGAAACGTACATAGCACGAAGGAGAAAGTTGCGAGAAGGTGGACAGTTGCCGGGAACTAGCCGTTCATCCTCTAAGTCATCGAGATCATCGCTCAGATCCACGCCAACTATCACAGATGAGGACATTTATAGCCTGGAATCTCTGGAAAGTGGTAAGCAAATAATTACTAGTCAAATTCGAGTCGGGCTCGCACTTTTTTTTGGTGCCTGGCCTCTTCCGTTTTCCACAGAAATTTTGCCAATGTCCCGTAATAAGTAAGAGTATTACTAAAAACATTTACAAAAAAGACAGAAAATGTACAGTTTGACGTTTGACGCTTGACAGCTCGACTGCTGTTATCTCACTCTGCCCTTCCCATAGAGTAATAAATATATATCCTCTTGTTAACTCATCCCACCAAACACAATATAAGTATAAA
Organism: Crambus lathoniellus; assembly: GCA_949710035.1. NCBI lineage: Eukaryota > Metazoa > Arthropoda > Insecta > Lepidoptera > Crambidae > Crambus > Crambus lathoniellus. The sequence continues at coordinate 10,385,028 of OX453323.1, read as the reverse complement.
TAAATTACTTACAGATATTGTTTATGAAGAAGCATTATTGTGGCTGAAAAACAATGTCGATCCATGGAAATCTGTTGAAGAAAAGTGGGCAGAAACTGCAGATCACCGTCTAAACCGCATCCAATATGGAAAATGTGAAATAGCGGATTACTTCAAGGATTTCCCAGCCTTGAAACAATCACAAGGCTATACCTTGGTAAGCATTTACAGCAGCCTTATTTTTTTTACATAATCCTTGTGGTTTTTCTATACAAATGTACGGCGATGCCATTTAAATGATGAGACAAGTGTCTAAATTTCGATTGCCTTGTAAAATTCATAATGTTAGGTCCCGTTTCTGCCACGATTGTTCTCTTTCCGCACAGACTCTAGATACTTGCAACACCAAAAGTATTACTCGCGCGCTGCCGACATTGTTCTGCAATGTCGGCAGCGCGCGAGCTATTGAGCTGGCAGTAAAAACCCAACCAACCCCATAAGCTCTGTGGTAGTGATTGGTAGTGATCCGGACGGATCGTACGTACGTGTGTATGGAAATAACGTAGCGTACATTTATTGTATTCTTTTTTCAGCTAATGAACGATTTCAATCGTCTGTATCCGGGAAAGGAAAACAAATTATTTTCTTCTATCACCCTCAAAAATGAAGAGATTATAAAATATGCTTCATTAAAATTACGAAAAATTAGAGACCCAGACACAAGGACAAATATAGCAAATATAATTGCACTGATTGACGGTAAGAAGCTTTTCTCAAATATTAGTATTATTATATTAAATCTTTATTTACCTTACCTTCATAAAATTAAGTCTCAAAAATTAACAGAAACTTTTTTTCTTTGAATACAGAAGATGAACCAGAGACATCTAGCAATGTTGCTTTGATGTTGCTGGCTTATGTCATCAACATTTCACCTGCACGGAAAATAAAAGGAAAGCCAACGTGGAAGCCATCCAGGGCAGAGGTATGCGACGGCTATATATCGCAAGCTGCTTCTGAAGCCGACGTAACCAACAAGATCATTCAAAAAAAGGAGAACCTACAGAGGCTAGGCCGCACTGTTCAACCCTACGTAATTTTTGTTGGCCCTACCGTTATTGAGGTAAAAGTAGCGTATGTAGTTATAAACGACACATTGTATAGTTTTAATAAGTTAGTAACAGCAGTAGACTGTGCATTTAAAATATTTCAGTCGATAGGAGCTTCTTACCCGGAGGAAGCTGGAGACATATGGCTTTTTATTCAATTGGGTTTCTACGATATTAAAACTAAATTTGACAGGCCTACGCAGGCTGTGAATACTCTTTTAACTGATCTAGAGTTAATACTTTAAAATGTTTACGTGTTACTATTGCAAAAAAAGCAGTGCGTCTCCGAATTTACTTATAACTCATGTGCGAACTTTCTGTAAATTAACGGTAGGATTTTCTGGATTTCTATATGGTGAACAAGGGTGTTATCGTCATTATATTTCCTCCGCATCTTTCAAAAAGATGAAGTTACATTTGAGTGTGTTTCATTAGAGTGTATAGATTTTAATCAGCATTACTATGCGTATCAAGTGCAGAGAACCAACGATTACCTATTACATAATTATAATATCCTTGTTTCGCCTGTACCGGCCACAATTACCATAATGTCAAATTTGAAACTTTGTCACTGTTCGATGGACTTTAGAATAACAACGACTATTACAAATCACATACGATACGATATACGTATGGTGCCAATATTAGTTAGCATACTAACACCAACCTTCTTCGTCTATTTTTCTCTCATCACACACTTACATGCATACAACACGTGCAGAAATTCAGAAACACACCCACCTGTGCGGATCTGTTGCCCACAGGTGATACAGTTTACACATCTTACTTACCACATACCTTACCGTTTTGCAAAAGCTTAAATACGGGCCCACCACCAATTTTTTTCTTTAACTTAACTTCAGGTTAAACGTCAGTACTGAGTTTCATTTGTTGTTTGTATTATTTCATCGTATTGTGTCATTTAAGCTTTTAAAATCAGAAATATCGAAACTCGGTACTGATGTTTAACCTTCACCTAGGCCCTGGGGTAGGGGAGCACCGCCCCTACTGCCAAAAGGTGGCTCTCGGTTCGCTACCAAAACGAGGCGATCCCCACATTTTTTTTTTGTAGAATACCGGTTATATCAGTTTAAAGTCGGGCCTTGCGACATAGGTTCCGCAACTAGTTAGGTTTATGAGTATGTATTTGCGCCGTTCGTATGCGAAGGAGCTTTAAGTTAATTTTACCGTAGGCCTAGACGCATTGGTTTCCAGCGACGACCACGCGGACTCCATTGATGCCAAGGTACCCGAACTCAGAACGGTATGGCGAACGGTTCGATTAAATTACACTTAGTCGACGGTTGGTTCCACGAATAAATCCATCGCCGATAGGGCTATTCGCCGAAAACACCGTTCATCGATGGTCGCTTCAGCTACAACACCTTTTACCGATGGAACGGGTCGCCGAAATAAATACACAAACACAAATAATTTCAATGACTGGCCCAAATTTTTTTCTTTAACTATTTCATATAATTATGGTAATTTTTAGCTTAAAATTATTTCTTATTTTTTAAGTACAAAATTTGGGCCAGTCATTGAAATTATTAGGCGACCCTTTCCATCGGTAAAAGATGTTGCAGCTGAAGTGACAATCGATGAACGGTGTTTTTGGCGAATAGTTCTATCAGCGATGGATTTATTCGTGGAACCGACCGTTGACTAAAATTGATTTCGGCGAACCGTACCATCGGCGAAGGGTGATTCGCTATACCGTTCTGAGTTCATTAATGCCAAGGTACTGTAGGGTAGATAGTAGTAGTAGATATCTTCTACTAATTGCCCACAGAGTAATAACCTTCCTTACAGTACCCTTACTAGTGATTCTTTGGTCTGGTAATCCTAGGTTGCTCTTGCTTTCCTGCCTCCGGCTCGTGCAACAAATACCAACCTGAGATCTGAGACATTGTTTATGTTGATAATGAAGCTGTTGTTGTACCTAATTATTTCTAATTGCCCTAAAACACTCAGTCGAAATCTATAAAAATAGGATATCTACTGACGCCCTTCACTATGTAATTATTATTCTAGAATAGTATTATTAAATAAGCTTGTTGAAGTTTTTTTTGTATAACTCAATTTTACTATTGAAAATAAATAATATAAATCTTTTATGTCTATTTCCTTTTGACAACAAGCCTATAAAACTTGTACGGGGTTTGAGAACAGAACTTCAGAATTTCTTCTGTTATTAACCTTGTAAAAGTTTAAAAAAAATAAAAAATGTTGTATCATTGCTGTGTAGGTACACTGAATGTATATGCATCATGAAGTATTATTTTATCTAAATTACCAATTATTGTAAGCTTCTTCACTTACAGATCCGGACTTTGGTGCTATATCGGTGCAGCTGTTAAGTTTGTTATAAAATTATTTTGCATAATAATAATAATATAGCCGCACTAATATCGTACAAGTTCAACAACAACAGTAGATAAAGCCTGACCAGAGCTTTAAAATGTATAATATGTCATAATAAACTGAAATCATTCCGATTTCCTTAACTTAAAGATTATTGTACAATTTAGTTTTTTTATGTTCGTGAAAGTTCTGCAGCATTTTGTTGAGTATTTAAAAGTTGACAAGGAACCGTCATAATGGCCAATGACGTAACTATTGTCAGTAAAAGTTTTAAAACATCTGGTCAGCTTTATAATGATACATCATTCTTTACCCTACCCGCACCATTATTTATAAGTAGATATCTATTTACCAGTGCAGGTTGTACTACTTATACTACAAAGCATAATGTGTATAAAACGTATTAACTGTTATAGTAGAGGTATGAACGGGAAGTCGAAACGTGTGTAGACCGCCTTTCCTAAGATGGCAGGACCGACCTCGACCAGATACGCCGCATCGAGGACGACATAGGAAAACCATGGGAGAGGCATATATCCCGCAATGGACAAATATATATGCCGAGAAGAAAAATAAGAGGTATGATACTAGTGCGGAACAGGTACCATAGCATTCACCATACGTATGTACATAAATGGACGGCTATTAGACATACTTGATTTTTGGGTTCCGTACCTAAAAAAAGGAAAAACGGAAATCTAAAAATTATGTGTGACTAATTAGACACACGCCCGCGTACATGCGATTCTGCTGCGGGTATAAGGCATGATGCACTATACGTGTTACGTATTGCACACCACTCCTTACGATACTTGCACCTGTATTTTCCTTATGTTGGCATGGTAAAGCCAGCGTCATTAATATATATACAGCCATATATATATTTATGACGCTGGCCGTACATACAAAGGTGTTCAGATAATTATTTTAAATATTAACCAATCAAAGTCAATTAAATTTTGTAGACATGGTCTAGAAACTAATACCTAGGTCTGTGGTTTATTACATTTTCGTAAACATGAATTAAACCACAGACCTAGATATTAGTTTCTCGATCGTGTCTACAAAATTTCATTGACTTTGATTGGTTAATATTTATAATAATTATCTGAACACCTTTGTATGTACTATGCCAGCATAAGGAAAATACAGGTGCGAGTATCGTAAAGCATGGTGTGCCATACGTTACACGTATAGTGCACCATGCCTTACTATACCCGCAGCAGTATCGTACGTACGCTGGCGTGGTACATTAGTATGGTTCACCGTGCTTTACTGTTCCCGCACCAGTATCGTACGTACGCTGGCGTGGTACATACGCACGGTTCATCATGCCTTACTGTACCGGCAACGGTACCTTACCTCTACTACGACAGTTAATACGTCTGACACATCATGCTTTACTGTGCCTGCCACAGTATCCTACGTATGCCGCCGTGGTGCAAACGTATGGCTCACCGTGCTTGACTGTGCCCGCTACAGCATCGTACGTATGCCGCCGTGGTACACACGTATGGTACACCGTGCTTTACTGTGTCCGCCACAGTATCGTACGTATGCCGCCGCGGTGCATATGTATGGCTCACCATTATTTACTGTGCCCGCTACAGTATCGTACGTATGCCACCGTGGTACACACGTATGGCTCACCGTGCTTTACTGTGTCCGCCACAGTATCGTACGTATGCCGCCGCAGTACACACGTATGGCTCACCGTGCTTTACTGTGTCCGCCACAGTATAGTACGTATGCCACCGCAGTACACACGTATGGCTCACCGTACTTTACTGTGTCCGCCACAGTATCGTACGTTTGCCGCCGCAGTACATACGTATGGCTCACCGTGCTTTACTGTGTCCGCCACAGTATCGTACGTATGCCGCCGCAGTACACACGTATGGCTCACCGTGCTTTACTGTGTCCGCCACAGTATAGTACGTATGCCACCGCAGTACACACGTATGGCTCACCGTACTTTACTGTGTCCGCCACAGTATCGTACGTTTGCCGCCGCAGTACATACGTATGGCTCACCGTGCTTTACTGTGTCCGCCACAGTATCGTACGTATGCCGCCGCAGTACACACGTATGGCTCACCGTGCTTTACTGTGTCCGCCACAGTATCGTACGTATGCCGCCGCAGTACATACGTATGGCTCACTGTGCTTTACTGTGGCCGCCACAGTATCGTACGTATGCCGCCGCGGTGCACACGTATGGCTCACCATTATTTAGTGTACCCGCTACAGTATCGTACGTATGCCGCCTCGGTGCACACGTATGGCTCACCGTGCTTTACTGTGTCCGCCACAGTATCGTACGTATGCCACCACGGTACGCACGTATAGCTCATCATTATTTACTGTGCCTGCTACAGTATTGTACGTATGCCGCCGCGGTGCAAACGTATGGCTCACAATTATTTACTGTGCCCGCTACAGTATCGTACGTAAGCCGCCATGGTACACACTACGTATACGCACTACGTATACGTAGCCGGATGTCGGGCTACGTACGTACGTACAAAAATCGACCACGAGTAAATTACGTAACCCGCTCCATGATGAGCGTCAGTATGCCGACTACGTATGACTGACTACGTACGCGTAATGGAGCGGGTTACACACGTCATTGTGGTCGATTTTTGTCCTTAATTTACGTAGCGCGGCAGAGGAAATTTTTCTCAGTGTGGTAGTTAAATTGTTGTTGATTTTTGGTCGGTGCGTGCAACATCTAATGCTAATGGAACAAGGCCTTAACATCTTTGTTTTAGCCCTGTTTTATTACTATTAATTTGTCAAGTTCACATTTTTTTTCTTATAAATAAATAAAATAAATAAAAATCATTTATTTCAGGCCGATCGACCCATAAACACACAAGACACAACATAAGATTTAAGAAATTTACACATATAAGTTCATTAAATAAAATCATTGAATAATAAGTAATAATAACATAAATTAAAATAATAAATAAATAAATTATTTCGGATAATTACAAATGTGTTAGTACATTAACTTACGACTATTGTTAGTAAAAATTATAAATCATTTAAAAGCTAAGACAGGCCATCAAAGGAGGGGGTACATTCCCGTGGCTTCCATAGCGGAGAAGTGAATCTATTACCCAGAGTCATTAAGATGCTGTTGGGACTATCTCTCACTCTACTGACTAAGGAAGCGGTCTTTTTACGAATGATGGCTTCAAAGCCATCAGTTTGGTACTCCGCAAACATGCCAGACGCGCTGCAATAACGAGGTAGGCCCAACATCATCCTAAATACATTGTTATAAAGGACTCGCAGAGTCTCCAGCGATTTTTTGGTATGCTTAATATATAGCTTACTAGTTTTCCGCCCGCGGCTTCGCCCGCGTGGACTACACGACGTTATCCCGCAGGAATGTGACATTTTTCCGGGATAAAAAGTAGCCTATGTTCCTCTCCAGGCTACAAAGTATCTGTGTTCCAAATTTCAGCAAAATCCGTTCAGCCGTTTTGGCGTGATTGAGTAACAAACATCCAAACATCCAAACATCCAAACTTTCACATTTATAATATTAGTAGGATTAAGTATTATATTTATAATATTTATAATATAGCTAGCTTAATTATAGGTAAGTATGTGATTGTTTTCGTGATAAATAAATATTGATTACTTAACGTATTTAATCTCTTGTGCGTCCTTAACAACCATAGATGAATAATAATTATTTATTAGTATAGTCAAAGAATATGTCGAAAACACATTGCTTACCACTAGTAAGTCTCCACTCATGGATAACAATCCGAAAGTAATAGTTGTGACATCCATCTATTCAACAACTCCATTTAGGGACGAATACACGCAAAAGAACGTGCGTATAATAATCGCAGAAATGCCCGGCCAACCTTTAGAGACGACATTTGTTTGCGCTCTATTTCAATTACGCATACTCATAGTACCGTGTCCGTAGATAATGTGCAAGCAAATGTCGCCGAAAAATGGTAGGTCGCATCGTACAATATATCATATTATATAGTTGCGGTCACAGAAGGCCTCCCTGGGTGACTCCACAGTCGTTAATCATTGCCCGCGGGTAGACGTGAGCCAAATCACAATTGAGTCAGGAACTCAGGAGTGAACCAGTCTATTAATTAACAGGGAAAATTCGGAAAATGCTACACGGAATTTGGGCGAAATGAAAGTGTAGTGAGCGCTTTTGATTCTACGGAAGCGTTTGATAGCGTATTCCATATTAATGTCGGTTCAATAGGTTGGTAAGAACATTGAAATAGTAAAAAGAAATATTATCTGGTTTTTTGGTCATATAAGAAAGAAAGAAAGAAAGAAAAAATCTTATAAGTATGAGATAGTTTCTGTAAGTAGTTACCTAGGTAATATAACAGAACAGAGGGCCTAGACAAGTGGCTTTCTACTCTTGATATCACCAGTAGAATAGTAAGAAAATGTATGGGATTGACATTAGCAAATGAAATGTCACGTGTCCGCTTATGTCAATCTTATACATTTTATTTCTATTCTACTGGCGATATCGATAATAGCCACTTGTCTAGGGGGGCTAGATGCGAGAAGACTTAAGATTTGCATAAAATAACAAAAGCTTGTAATGTTTTTGGGCCTTAACAATGATCATTGATTGTCATAACTATTAAAAAAAGCTAAAATTGAATATAACACTAAACGCTATTTTCTGCATTATAAAACCAAAGTAAAGACAACCCTACCCAATCCTTACACAATTAACAGCTCACAATACCGATCGGCAATCTAATTTTATTCACCCAAATAAAATGAACAAGCTAACTTTTATTTTTAACCAGAAATAACAGTTACGGAACTAAATAAAATGAAGGATTAGTTAAACCAACGGTCGTTGGCTTTAAAAGCTTCTACAAACAGTGGGTTCAATCTAAAGACAGTAAAATACAATATAAATCCTTCCGCTCCTCGAAATGGCCTGTCAATGAAACGCCGGAGATAGTTGAGGGTATAACCGTAGGTCATCTTTATTTCAAAGAGAAAATATAATTTGTATAATATACAACAACAAATCAAAACATGGTTTTATTTAATTTTCGTAATATTTCCAATATAATTTGTGTTCGAAAGATTTTGCTTGGTGAGTAAGATAAAAAACTCTTATATCCCGTTTTGGTTTTTAGTTTCATTCGAAACAAACAGCTTTAATTATTGAAAGTGTAGATTCAAGATGTAACTTTTAAGTCGAAACTGTGGTCGGGGCTTGGTCGCAGAAGTTCATGGCCATAAGAAATCATAAAATCGCTAGGTATATCGACATGGAACATCTAAAATCCGAATAAAACTCTTTTTAAATTTTTACATACAGATTTGGGTCCCAAGATTTAATAGGTACTCACTCGATTAATTTAACCATAGAAACCCTATACAAGGTTATATAACGTCTTTATTTGCTATTCTGATTTCCCAAAAGAAAGAGAAAGAAAGAAAATGTGTTTATTTCGTCACAGACGCGAGACGGTACATAAAAAAATACAGCTAGAAAAAGAAAAACAAATGGAAATACAAAAGAAATGACAATACAAACCTAAATTGAATAAACGAAATTGAATTTTGATTTTTTTTAAACGTCTCACGGTTGCGCCAAAATATCAGATAAGTATACCTGACGCTTCTTTTCAATTGACACATATACGATTTTTTTTTGCAAAAACTCATGCCTACTTTACCACGTGCACTGTGTAGTTGCAACAGATCAATCATTCAGTTAGTCAGTGTTTGGATCACCATAATCATCTAATAAGTCAGCCCAAAGTGTTGAAAAGGAGTAACTGTAAACTTTACTAAGTAACCTTTAAGTTATCGGTTGGAACCGGGCGTCGGACGACAACTGCAAGCGTCGACGCTCGATTTCATACAAAACAAAGAAACATCAACTAGAAACTAGAGTGCTCGTCAGATAAGTCTGCGCGCGGTAAAAATCGAATAAGTACTAATCTTTTCTATAATATTAGAACAAAAAATGCACTGTAACTAGCGCCAAAAACGCGCCAGGCACGTGCAGAGTTATCTGACACACACTCTAGTATGGCGCGGCGTCATGTCGCTTGCAGTTGTCGTCCGACGCCCGGTTCGAACCGATACCTTTAATGCTCAGTGTCGAGTATATTTTATTCATCATAAGAAGAACCACGTAATCATGTTTGGCCTTTCCAATTTCCGAAAACAAACACATGCCTACTCCACCTCTACCACGTGCACTGTGTAGTTGCAACAGATTAATCAAGGTGTTTGGTATGCCACAAGCGCGTCGAGTGAAACTGCGCTCGCGCACGTATTAGGAATGCGAGTAAAAGTATCCCAATGCGTCTGTGTAAGGGGTCTATAAAGTAGGGGTGGTTTGGGATAAGTCTTTTTTTTATTTCTTCCCTGCATCTTTATTAAGTACACCGATAAATTTTAATAAACATTTTGACTTCTTCCGGTTCCGGTGTTCATAGCAGTAATACGTATTTTCAATAGCTCCAATTCAATTAAAATTTATCTTCAAGATACAGTGCACTTACACATAAACACATCGTACTCCAAGAACACACACAAGGTACGCACATAACCTTTGAATCACACCACTTGTTTGAGCTGGAAATCATCAAAACAACTTGCGTGTTTTTAGCGAAACACAAATTCCACAATACAAACGACGATTTTGGTTTTGAAAATCAACCAATCATAGGCATATAGTCAAAAACCCACAGAATTCCAAACTCACTTCGGTATTTTTTATCTCTGTATGACCTGTCAGATTTACGCCTGTACATAAGACCTTTTATAAGTATTATGCAGTTCTCCAGTGTGGCTAGGATGCTTAGTTCATGCAACAGTCTCGTCAGTTAAAAGGTGGTAGGGCAAAACTGACGATTCGAAAATACATTTAAAAATGTTTATTTGAATAAAGGATATTTCTATTTCTATTTTCTATTTCTAACATTGCTGTTAATGCAATATGCTGATGATGGGTACTGAACTCTGCTTCGTTTGAACATATTAAAAGCTTATTATTAAATATTAAGGCGAAAGAAACTCATCTCATCAGCTTTAACAGAAGCAACGCATTTACAAAAAAATATGTTGTTGCTAGAGAAAATGATACAATAATAAAAAATATAGAAAAAGCTAATGATTAAGGATAATTTACTCATACGTATGTATTGGAATATTTTCCTTTTACACATTGTTAGTGTTACTAAAAATGGTTATTAAAATCTTGTCCCGCTTAATATTGATAACATGGTAACCCTCGCAACGACGACGTTCGCAAAGGATCATTGATTCAAAGATATTGTTTCGTTTTCATTTTGCGAATGGATGGTTGTTGTAATGTAAGCAGAATTGCGTTATGTGTTATGTAAGGTAATACCTGCGATAAGGATTGTCAATGATCTTAGATTATTGCTGTTACCATATCCAACATGGAAAAATAGGTGCTGAAAAGTCCAAAAATTCAAATTTGACCTTAACACATGGCACAAAAATGTTATAAACCGAAGTAAGTACATTTATGTGAGTAAAAACTCCATTTCAGAAAAAAAATTACGAGTAGATTGTGCAAGATAAACTTTTTCCCACAACTCACAAGGAAAACGGACAAAGTTTTCGCTCAGAGCAAATTACTAGAATTTTAATGATTCAATTAGTATGTACTCGTAATTGAGACAATCCAGAAAGTATTTAATATTTATGGATGGCTTTCTTATTTAACTTGAGATCTTCGTAAAGTAAAGCTTGTTAGTTTAAGTTAACTGTTTTGATGGTTACTTCTTCTTTCACAAAAACGGAATTATTAGCTAATCTCTAAAAGGGACAGTTTACATTGCATTACATTTAGTTGTGGGGACAAATCTTGCAAGCTAAATTTGACCCACTTCCCAGTGTCCGATTGAGCTGAAACTTTGCAGGTTTGGTTTGGATGTCAATACAATATTAAAGTACAGTCAACAAAAAATCTTGTCATAAAAATGAAGTTTTTACTAAAAACTTATTCATTAATCTTGCTTTTAAATTACGCAAGACTAAAAACATTTCGTAAAGCGAAGTTTCTATTACCGTGTGTAATTAATACTTTCATAGTTCCCAACCACATTTACGAACTCCCTTTTTTCGATTCCTAGAACTGTTAAATCGTCCGCCATGTCCCAGATTCCCGTATAGTTTAACAATGTTTACTTTGCCGGCGGGGGAGGGGGTCCCCGATTCGGTTCCTGTTTGACAAGAACTGATGAAAGTTTTTAATTGGGTTTTTCATAGAAGCTTTCGCTTTTTTTCTCTTTCGTTAGCTTCGGGAGCTGACCTAGTAGATTAATTTTTTAGTTCGGGCGTTTGGGTGAGTGGGAAAATATTTTTTAAAGTTTGGCATTATCTAAATGGATTTCAGGAGATTCTTAATCCATTCATTAGGAGCACCTGTGCCAGATCTGTGCCAGTAAGTTTATTAAAAAGTGCTGGTGTTAATTCTATCTAACTAGCATGCATCCTTAGTTGGTTTTATAGTACTTACCTAGGTACTAGTGATGTAAAGAATATCAATTTTTACGCATTCGCACAGCTACACGTTGTCACTGGATTAGCGTAAGATCTTATTAAAAAATGCTGGTGATGATTCTATCTAACTACCATGCATCCTTAATTGGTTTTATAGTAGGTATTAGTGATGTAACAAATATCAATTTTTACGCATTCGCACAGCTACACGTTGTCACTGGCTTAGCATAAGATATTGGTTGAATGCAGTTTTCACGGGATTTATGGGAGGCTGTAGGTTTGAAGAATATCTGCCGCTGATAATCGCGAATGCGACTACGAATGCCTATGTCTAGTTCATAAATTTAGCGCCATTTATCTATGACTCAATATATTAAGTATGCTGCTCGTGTCTTACGCACTCACACGTTTGTCACCTTTCGTTCGTAACTTATTGCGAGAATTGCTGAGTTGATCTAAACAAAGTTTGTTTACATTACCTTACAAGTTCGACAGTGTTCGAAAGTAAAACAAGTGAATTTTGAGGTTCGAGTGTAATAAGATGGATAAATACAAATACAAATACAAATACAAATAGTTTATTGAATCATATGAAGAAGATAAGTACAAATTGCATACATACAAAAAACTTTTTAGGAAATGTGTAAAACGTGGGGTACATTTGTAAAAATACTAACCAAGTAATTTATTTTCGCTCACTACCGCAAACCCGTCACTATACCAACGCAAGGTTTTAACCAGCGCAGCGGCGACCGCGCATCAACAGGTAACGAAGGTTGATAGTGTGTGTGTGTATGCAGTAGCGAGACGAGGGAAACGAACCACAAAAACTATGAACTTAAAATACAATGAAATTTTTACATTGAGTTCATAACAATTTCGGATAGTTATTGTGTCATTATTATATATTAAATAAGTAGTATACAATGTACTAGTACCTAAACTAGGCCGAGCCTGTAGTACAGGTACTAGGTTCCTTCCTGGTGACAAGTAATATTATTTATTTTTAAATATATCTAGGTATATAAATTATTACAAGTGCATGTTTTTTTTTTTTTTTACTAGACTAATACTTGAATGGTATTTTTTTTTCTCTTACATTAGGAAAGCTTAGGTAATATGTAAGTATGTATGTACTATATATATTTTTTTAAATTCTATTTTATAAACTAGTATAACTTATCTTATCTATTATAAATGCCAGACTACCTTTAGATTAATTTAATATATGAGACATTATTAATATATCCACAACTTTGACTTTATTACTTTTTTATTTATATACGATTTAATATATATATATAACTGTATCAAACTACCAATGAAATATTATTATTACAAATAATGCATGTGTATTTGAGTTAGTATCATGTTCACGAGTAAAATTGTGTAATCAATACCTAATTAAATATATATTGTTTAGTTGTTAAAAATGCTTACACAAGTGATATTTATTAAATATGTTAATTATATGGTTGCAAACGTAGATTTGAATGTTGAAAATGAAGTATTAGGAAAAATCAACCCATCTCATCCACAACAAGCTCCGACGTGAGTCAACCCCACACCACAAACTCCACAGTCCGGGCAAATGCCCTACCAACTGGGCTATGGAGGCGTGACTTCATTTCCAATAACAAAAATTGCATTGTGAATGCAAAAAATTAAAGATAGTTAAATTCTACTGTTTAGGTTAAAATTATTTTAGGATAATGAAGAGGTTTTCGGTTTCATCATATGATTGACATTTTAGCCAATTGATCAACATATGCTTACAATTATATTTATTAAGAGGATAGATGTTTATAATATTATTTATTTTATTGTATAAGAATGGGCCGATAAAACACTGGAACTTATTTATAAAGGCAGTTCTGAACCGTGGTATTGGACATATTCTGTTTTTTCTACGCATTAATTTTTCTGGCGGCATATAAACAAGTTTTTTGTGTTGCTCAAGAATAGTTTGTAAAATAAACAGTTGTCTTACACTAAGCATGCCACATTGGGTGTATAAATCACGTGTCGGAAATCGATATGGTTTGAAAGTCATAACTTTTAGCAGAGCACGTTGTGCTCTTTCAACCAAAATCATATTGGTTTTGTTTGCACCACCCCATGCTATTACGCAGTATGATAATATCGATTGGGCTAAAGCATAATAGACTGTTTTGATAACTTTGAGATCCGCCACATGTCGAAGTGATTTAAATATAGAAATAAGCTTACGAGTTCTTTCGGCAATTAATTCGATATGAGGCTTCCATGTAAGAGATTGGTCAAGTAGCACGCCAAGATATTTTATAGTACACAGCCGCTCTAGCTCGATACACTGGCAGGTGTGTATATTACCATCTAAGCAAGAGTGAGCTTTAATTTTGAAACTATTATTAGGTAATGTGTTAATAGAAATCCCAAATGTTATAAACTTTGTTTTTGTCTCATTTAAGGTTAAAATATTTGATTGTAGCCATAGTGTAGCAATCCGAAGACCTTGTTCTGCCTTAGCTTTAACATCTTGCCACGTTTTACCGTAGAATATCATTGCTGTATCGTCAGCAAACGTAAATATTCTACAGTTTTCCAACTTTAGATTGCAAAGCGAGTCAATATAAATGAGAAAGAGGCTAGGACCGATCACACTCCCCTGTGGTACGCCATGAGTTACCTGTGCGTCACCAGAAGTCAGTTCACCAATTTTTACCCTTTGCACTCGGCGAGAGAGGTAGCTAGTGAAAAGTTGGAGAACTTTGCCACGAATGCCAATCTTTTCCATTTTGTGCAGTAGTAGTTTAATTGAGACGGTATCGAAGGCCTTTGCGAGGTCCAAGAATATGCCAATGCATTTGTCTTTTTTATCTAGGTGTTGAGCAATATAGTCAGACATTTCAGTTACGGCGTCAGCGGTTGACTTACTTGATCTAAATCCGTACTGGTTATTAGACAGTAGTTTTTCTTTTTTCAAAAATAGCAGCAATCTCTTGTTCATTATCTTTTCCACTATTTTAGACAAAGCAGTCAGAACCGATATAGGACGATAATTATGAGCGCAATCTTTTCTACCTGTTTTGTGAATTGGGTGAATGATGGAGATCTTGAACACTTCTGGAAAGACTCCATTGGCAAAGCACAAATTAACTATGTGTGTAATGTGTGGAACAATGAATTTAGATGCCCGTTTTAGAAGTATATTAGATATGCCGTCCCATCCAGTTGCACTATCGGTTTTAAGGTTTCTAATAATATCAATAATTTCGTCTTCGGTGGTTTCAAACAAAGCAATAGAGTTAGGAGGAGAATGTACATTAGAGTAGTTAAATCGACTATCATTATATGAGTGACTACTGTGTGGGATTTTGTCTGCTAAGTTTTTGCCCACCTGGGAGAAAAAGTGATTTACGTCATTTACGGATTTTTGAGGAGTATCAGCAATTCTCAATAGGTCACTCGGTATATTTTTTTGTTTATTTATATGAACTATGTTTTTAACCGTTTTCCAGAGCATTTTGGGATTCTTAGAATGTTTTTTTAGTTCAGTTTGTTCGTAAATTCTTTTAAGACGCTTTAAAAGATCATTACAGTGATTCTTATATCGTTTATAGGTCAAATTCAAAATGAGATTGTTTGGGTCAGACTTGCATTTTAGGTGCATACGATCACGATTTCGAATGCATCGTACGAGCCCCGGAGTAATCCATGGTTTAAGACATTGATATTTTTTAGAGATTAAAGTTTTTGTTGTGTGTTTTATAAGGTAAGTAGAAAGTAAATTTACTAGTTGTTCGGCAGCCCAGTTGGAATTTTCAGATTTTAGAATGTGGTCAAAATTTGCGTTTTTTATATCAGATAAAAGTGCGTCATAGTCTACTTTGTTTTTAGTTGTAGCTTCATTAGAATTTGATTTACCTTTTGTATTTAAACATGTTAAAACTGCTGAGTGATCGGTTAAAGGAGCTTTTAGTACGAAGGTAATAACAGGTATTTTTGTCTTAACCATTGCGTGGTCTAGGCAATTATTATTTCGAGTGGGAAAGGCATGACTCCTTAGAATTCCATGAGAGCAAAGTAAGTTCAAGTATTCATCCGAATTACTATCTTCATTATTGTTTTTGATATCAATGTTAATATCACCTATTACTAAGATATTCTGATAACATTTAAATTGTGTAATCAGTTTATCCATAGACTCAATAAACTGTGAAATATTTTTGGTTGATGGAGATCTATATATAGCAACAATAACAGTGTTTGTATTCGTTTTTATACAAAGAACCGTAGCATCGTCCATAGTTGGTTCCTCAATTATAACATCTAAGCCATTTTTAACATAGAGTACAAGTCCATCATTTTGGTTTTTATTATTCTTAGTATAGTATGTGTCATAGTTCATTAGACTGGGATATGAAATTGTTTTGGCATTCCATGACTCTGTAAGAATATATAAGTCACAGGCAACATCGATCCTCGCAAGTAGCACTTTAAGTGCATTGATATTTTTATTAATGCTCCTTATATTTTGAGTTAGTACTTTCAAAGATTCGGAGAAAGTATTTTGGGTAATTAATGTTTTACAAGATTCTGGGTCGCACAGGTAAGATTTGCCAATAGATATGTCATCAATTTCGCTTGTGGTAATGGTTATATTATAATTATTAGCCATAGAATCGAATTTTGATATAAAGCAACCATGACAGTCTCAATGTTTGGTTAAACCAATTATTAATGTAACGCATGCACAAGATAGTGGAGTTTATAGTTTTGTATGACGAATATAATGAATTTGCAAGTGTAATATGTAGTATGATATAGTTGTTGATTATTTCAAGAAGTAGAACAATATAAGCAGTAGAATATAATCTGGCAGATATAGCAGGAATACAGGCAATAACAGCAGGTTTATCAAAATCTAAAACAAAAGATAGTCATTGTAAATTTCTCAAGCTAGACAGATCAGCTTCGTTTTTTATTTCAATGTGTGGGGAATTATCTGTCCGACGTATAAATACTTTCCCACTTGATGTCCAACAGTATTTATAGCCAGCTGTGGAAGCAAAATCTCGAGCGAGGAATAATAATCTTCGACCCTTACCAGTGAGAGACTCGGAGACATACACAGGAGTCGGTTCGCCTTCTAGTCCAAGGTGTGTCGTGTTTAGTCTTTGGTTAGGGTGTTTCCTATTGAATTCCTTGGCCATCTGGACAATATTTTGTTTCATGGTAGTCCTTATGAAGTCAGCCACAATTGTAGATTTACCTGATTTATTTTTCACGTGGAAGACTTCCTTAAGGTCAGTGTTTTGTACTGGAACATTGAGAGCCTTGCACGTATCCATCACAATCTTCAGTAGGTCCGGCTTGAATCCTTTTTTATTATCTATTGGTAAATTCCTGATTTCAACGGCAGTTGATTTTAAGTGTCTCTGTACTTCATCCAGTTTTGTTTCAAGTGTAGAAATGTGCAATAAATGCTCCTTGCGTTCTTTTTCCAAAAAGTCGATTTTTTTGTTAATATTATCATATTGAGCTGAAAGTAGCTCCATAGATTTCTCAATATCTGAATTAGTTTGCTGGATTTGAGTATTTTGTATTTTAATTTCGGCAATATCCGTAACAAGTTTATTCAAGATTACGTTTTGGTTATCCTTCATGTCCAATAACATTTGCCTCATTTCCTCTTTGATACTACACATGTGTTCCTCGCATGATTCCCTTCGTCTCTTGTTTCGCTGGTTCACCTGACCCTGATCTTCCAGTCTGGAGAGATCAGAATCTGAATGATTTTTGTTAATAGGCGGGCTTCTCGGTAGTTTGTTCATATTGCTCAAGTTCTTAGTTTAAGTAGTCTTTGCGAACGATATCAGCTATTGACAAGTTTACCTTGATCTCCAACTGTTACGTTAGCACGATGCGCAGAAAGTTCTTCTTTCTGTGGGCGAGTTCTATGCTACGCACGGGGTGCTGTGAACAATACTGCTGTCTCGCTTATACGGTGATGTGTCGCAAGCGCAGCTCTTGAGTGTTATGCGCGCCTGGTAGTTGCGATGAATTATTTTAACGTTTATTTACTAAAATATGCACTTGTTAAATAAAATAATAAATAAAAGTGGGAAACACAGTGAACACGTCTTAACGCTTTCGCGATCCGAGTGGAAGGGATAAATTATTTGTTATCATGAGTAAATCAACTTTCAGTGAAATATGGAGTTATCTTACGATTTGTGATGCTGAATTTTTCACGAAAAGGAAGAACTACAAACGGCTATGAGGAATCATTTGAAATTAATGCATAAGCCGAGTTTTCTGAATGTGAAAACTTAATCCAATTAAAACTCTTGCACATCGTCGTCTTCCTACCTACCAACGTACTAAAATCTCACAAACAAGTCAGACTGTATCGAAGGATCAAAGCAGTGTGGGGCGATTATATCGGTGAGATCGTTGGTAATTGATAATTCAATAAGTGAAATGATCCATTTTTTCACTACGTTCATATTCGCAAAATATTCGCATAATATTTGCGAATGCGAATGCAAATATTAAAAATTATGCGATTATTCGCGAATGCGTATGCGAATATTCGTTACATCACTAGTAGGACTAGAACTAGGTAAGTACCTATTAGTGGCGAAGTGTCAAAATATGGCGAAAGTAAGCCTGGGCCAAAAAACACTTTTTAGCGTGTGATGGCTTGGTGGGAATTCAGTGTTTTTTTTAAAGGAAAGCCGGCATGGAAATTGGCATTTTTGGACATCGAAGGGTATCCTTTTTAACTTTTAATAGCGTTATTGTAAAAATAAATACATTTAATATTTTTTAATAGTTCAGGAATGTAAAAAAATTACTTGTTGCACCGTTTGTCTACCACTTTTCCGAGTTTCTTCCAAGCATAGTTTCGTTTAGTTTTTCGTAGTAGGTACCTAATTGAAATGCAAAATATACTTAATTGTAGGTACTTACCTATTTTAGAAAAAATTGACCCGTCTCACAACCAACTTCGATGGGATGTTTGTGAGACGGGTCGATTTTTTCTAAAATACTTACTTTATTTTCTATTTTTTAATTACTTATAAAAATATTGTGAATGCAAAAAAGTAAAAATTTAAATAACATGCAAAATATAAATTAAATACTTACCTGCAAAGTGCATACTTACAATCTTTACGCAAATACCTATTATAGGTACTTAATGTATTGTTAAGTTAATTTTTAATATACTTAACTGCTAAGTCTGTTCATGTTATCTTTAAGCAAGTTTAGAGGCGCTAATAAAGAAGCACTTCTTAAAAAATTTTTAGGTAACTTCGAGTAGGTAACTAAATTTTTTTTAGATCAATAAATGATACTTGATGCATTAATATTATGAATATGCATATTATGCATGATATTTTTATTTTTGACGACCGATTTGGCGCAGGGGTAGGATACCTGCCTTCTGCGCCAGAGGTCTTGGGTTCAATCCCCGAACAAGACAAATAGTTGTGTGCATGAACATGTCTATATTTGTCTTGATCTGGGTGTTTTCTATGTAAGTATATTAAAGTAAGTATTTACAAAAAAAAGTATATACTTACTTAAATATATAATATTTATCCGTTCTCTAGTTTCCTTAACACAGTTTCTTAAGGCGCTACTCGGAAAAAGTATGTACTCTTTGATATAAAACTATAGGACGGTTAGAGTTGTTATAAATCTGGTAATAAGATATATATTTCTTCATACCTTTATCTAGAATCGTATAGTTTCAGAAACACGATTTTATGATTTTGGCTCGACACTTTTTATTTTCGAAAATAAGTACCTCTAAAAAATAAGAAATATCAAGATTATTCTTAAATGGGGATACATATACTATTGAAAATTGGTTTAATTAGTGGACACCAATAATATTTAGGATCGCATAGAAGCATTTTTTAAAAATCGCTATAGTTTTTGAATACGAGTGATTTTGTGTTTTTTTTGCGTAATCGGCAAAATCGGTCTCGCTCCCGTGCGCGTCGTTTTCTCATTGCTATCTTGCTTTAGCATAATTTTTCCGAGTTACGCCTTAATGATAACTACTTATAAGCTAGATAATTGGTGTGATTGTGAAAAGTTATTTATTTATTTATTTATAGCTTTATAACTTTACTTTCTAAAATATCCGAGTAAAATCACCTATAAACAGTTTATCGATTTTGTCTACTTGTATGCTGGTAGCGACATCTAGCGACATGCTACTACGTCACGTATTGACTGATTTAAGCGTGAGAGCGTGCGCGCAGGTGTTTTGTCATCTTGCATATGGTGTTCATAGATGGCGTTAGCTTACTTTGTTGAATGAAAGTCATTGGTTGACATCATGAAATTGGCTTCAGTTTTTCACCATTTGTCTGTGATGACCTAGGTGGACAAGTAGCCATACCATAGGTAAAAATCGAGATTAATTATTTTTTCGCCGTTTATCATCCAAAATCCAAAATATACCAAGTATACTGCACTGCAACAATCTGGTGCAATTTGAGGAAAATTTCAACCTTTAAAATCTATTGCTAGTTTTATTTTCAAGTTATTAAACTTATTTAGGCAAGCCCACGCAAACAGAACCACGTGCGGCTGTCAGTCTGTAATAACACAATTATTTCTGAAAAAGCATAAGAGCTGCATTGCACCATTTTCCGTAAGTATCTCTTTCCCTAACGAAATTACTGCAGCAGTCATCATTAGATTATCTAACTACACACAAACAAAGTTCGCGTCAAATCAAATTAGACTTTCAAATTATGTTCATTGAGATTAATTCGCTCTGCTCAACGGTTTTAACGAAGGCGGATATGAATGAAAGAAGCCTATTTATTTTATTTATGTTATGTGACATGTATGCTTGATTTACTGTGATACATTATTATAACCGCCTCTGTGGTCTAGTGGTTCACACCACCGATTTCAGACCAAGAGGTCCCGGGTTCGTTTGGTTGGTGGTAGGACTTGTTCTTAGACCGCCTGGTAGCCACCGTCTTATCTAAGTCTGACGCCATAACAATGGTGTTTTCAGAATTACTGTGTTCCGGCAGTAAGAGATAAGATAGCCAGTTCCTCAGTGATTGAGGATTCCGGGAGTAGTGCGCTTCCACCTTCAGCCTTATAACCACCTGACATGTGTGATGAGAAGGCTAAGTGCTACCCCGTTGTGGATTAAAAAAAAAAATTAAATGCATTTCGCTTAGTTTTGTTACTTAAAATAGGTTAATTAATATACTTACTTTTAAAATTTACTTTATATTTACTTTGATAAGAATGAACATTTGTACTTTGTCCCAAAAAAATAATTATATTTGTCGTATGAATTCATTTTCCAGCAATGACGTTAAATTTGACTTTGATATTACCTTCAATATTCAAATTGTTAACCTGTTATTTTTAGAAAATTTACAGATTCTGGTAAAACCCGATTTTTTTTTATTAAACAATTACTAATTAATCGAGTTCACACTATTTCAGTAGATAGGTAACTTACTAAACTAATGATACTTCAACTTTATTGATGACCTTGTATAAGTATTTATTTTATAAAAACTATAGCATTTTAAACTCTTTGGAAGTGGCCATGGAAGAAATGTCAGTTTTGTATAACACGGCAATTAAACGATTTCCCTAAAAAAATACTATTTTTACCTTACAATATTTTTTAGCTTTTTAGGATTTTCGCCAGTTTTTTTATATAAAACACCGACCACCAACTGAACAACAAAATAAAAAAAAGTATTTCAATTGGTAAAGCCGTTTCCGAGTTTTTGCTAGCTAGACTAACGCCATATCACTCCTTTTTTTTAAATGCTCGAAACAAACTCGATTCCCTATTGCTTGCCGCCGTGTAATCGGACGATTAACCGATTAGTCCATTGTAAATTAAAAACACGTAAATAGAGACGTCCATGCAAGGCGAGAGACTTGCCATTGTTTCATTTGATTGTAATAGCATCTACACACGTTTCGATCCGACCGCCGATTTGGTCTGCTCCAGACCAAATCTGGACGTGTGTAGCGTAGTCGTCCGCCCATAATTATTATTATTCGTGTTTGACGCGGTCGGCCGGATTTGGTTCGCACGAACTTCACTTCCTACCAAATCGGAACGTGTGTAGAATATTTTGTTTAAAAACTCGCAATTTGTCGTAAAACTAAATATATATAAAAAGGGCATAACACCTCATCAATAAGTGCTGCTTTTAGTAAATATTTAGCTTGTTTTAGTATTTTAATGAAAATAACAGAAAATTAAAAAATAATGAAATGGTTTTTTTATAGTAATAAAACATTAAAAACCGAAAATATTTTTCTTTTTAATTTATTTATTGCGAGCAAATTGATGTTTTCCGTATTTATAAATAATAATAATATTGGGAGATTAGCAGTGGCTGGCAACACTGTAACAACGGCTAGAGCACATGAATGCTAGAGGTCGGCCAGACCAAATCGGAACGTGTGTAGCGCCGACCGATTTGGTGCGGCAGATTTGGTTTGAACGTGTGTAGGCGCGGATCAGATCTGCAGTGAAGTTCGCCCGCACCAAATCGGCGGTCGGATAGGAGCGTGTGTAGCGGCTATAATACAAAAACTACCGAAGTCCTTAAACAAGTGGCATTCGATTAAATAAAACGACTAAAATATAATTTATTTATTCTATGTATGGTGGAGCTGACGCAAAGTCACGTGGTCTAAGCGAACTAATTTGAAAATAAGATTTAGAATGCTTCGCGATATGACAAAAACGTAACATAAAATAAGGTAACTTCGGATTGGATTAGAAGGGTTCGCATCGCATCTAATCTATGATCTCACTTCCTTAAAACGCCAAATCACTCGTTGGATTTTCTTTTAAAATGCTCGAAACGAACTCGATTTCTCATTGCTTCAGCCGCCTTGTAATCGGACTATTAGCAGATTATTTAAAAAAGTTACAGTTATTAATTATTAAAAACACCTAGAGACGTCCATGCAAGGCGAGACTAGCCATTGTTTCATTTGATTGTAAAAACTACCGAATGCCTTAACAAGTGGCATTCGATTAAATAAAACGACTAAAATGTAATATACATAGGAACGGAAAATGTAATAAGGTATACTTACTAGGCGAACGAATTTGAAAATGGGATTTAAAATGCTTCACGATATGATTTTGACAGAAACGTAACATAAAATAAGATTAGGTACTTCGTATCGGAATCGTTCGCATCTACGACCTCACTTCCTTGAAACGCCAAATCACTCGTCGTATTTTCTTTTAAAATCTTTTAAAAATGCTCGAAACAAACTAGCTTCCTCATTGCTTCAACCGCCTTGTAATCGTACTATTAGCCGATTAGTCCAATTGTAGGTACATTAAACACACCTAGAGACGTCCATGCAAGGCGAGAGACTTGCCATTGTTTTATTTTATTGTAAAGAACTACCGAATGCCTTAACAAGTGGCATTCGATTACTTAAATAAAATATTAAAATATATTATATTATAGGAGCTGACGTAAAGTCACGTGTTCTAGGCAAACAAATTTGAAAATATGATTATATTATAATGCTTCACGATAATTATGACAGAAACGTAACATGAAATAAGGTACTTCGGATCGGAAGAGTTCGCATCTTATATAATACGACCTCACTTCCTTAAAACGTCACTAAAAATCTAAATTACTCTTCGTGTTTTTCTTTTAAAATGCTCGAGACAAACTCGATTCCTCATTGCTTCAAAACCGCCGTGTAATCGGACGATTAGCCGATTAGTCCGGTTGTTAATTAAAAACGCCTAGAGACGTCCATGCAAAGCGAGAGACTTGCCATTGTTACATTTGACAGTAAAAACTACTGAACTTTTTAGGTGCCGATTGATATTGACAATGATTTGTTTCAAGTGGTAATTCCAAAGTGGATTCATTAATTCCGTCCGCACCAATCGTTTTAATTGAGTTTTGTATCCTAGGGCTCTCATAACTAGAAATATTCATAAATGCGAAAGTTTTAATGGACTCAACCACGCCAATAGGGTTGAACGAGTCTGGATGTTTGACACAGTAATTATGTAGGTAGTCTGGACTAGAACATGGTCCTCGCAGCGCAGTAACCTGTGCGCCGTGGTAGGGAGGGATCTCTCTCTGCCGAGCATGGTTCGGGCCATGCTGGGCAGCGACAGATCGTGGGAGGCAGTAGTCTCCTTTTGCGAGGATGTCGTCTCGCAAAAGGAGGCATCAGAGTGGATCCGTGAGCAGGAAGCTCATGCAGATCGGCTTCGGCGAAGGCGGGTGGAGCGGAGGAGGCGGCGCTATGCGCATCTTATTCCCCCGTAACGGGGTGGTGTGGTGCGGTCGACGGTCTTGTTAGCCTCATCACCAGGCAGGAGCCCGAAACACCGGACGGTCGTCGGATCGTAGGGGAGAATGCCACAACGATCCCCCGATTACGAAAACCGAGACCAAAGAGGGAATTAAAAAAAAGTCTGGACTAGAACATACAGTCATCTTATTATACCGATATTTCCATGGGGACGGGAACCTCCTGGATAAAACCGGGAGGCGAATCTAGTTTGAAATGCATGATACAAATATTACAACCGTGAAAGGAACTTTTACTTATCTCTCTCTGTTATCTTTTCATGACTAAACCTACAACATTGTATTTTGTATTCTACCCCTGAACTTAAATCCTTGTTATTTGACTAGATTGTATTTGTAATTTTAAGTAGGTATATTGTTTCTCAAGGATTTCATGAAACACTATTAGGCGTAAACATTAGTAGAAAAACAACATTCTGTCTAGCAAAATGACATCATGTGACAAGCAGGTTTACTTAGAAAGAAAAAACATGTACCTAACATAAGCTCAGTCGCTAACGTTTAACTGTCTAAAATATTGAGAAGAATCGGAACAAAAGACGGTATAAGTATTCAATTTACCTTAATTTTCACAAAGTTGAAACATCCTTATAAGTTTTGTGGTCAACTGAATTTTCCATGATACTTTTTGACCACTGTAATTTTTGTCATTTTTTTAAGCTAAAAGTATACCTCGAGGCAAACTTCTTGAACCAACCCATATACAAAACAACCTGCGCAGTAGCAATATTTAGTACAAATTTTCTTCTGTGCAGATTTAATTGTCTATAAAGTTTAAGATAATTGCCCAAACGTGTAACGGTTTATGATTTGGTTTCTTTCCGGAATGGTGTATAATATAAAAAATAATGACTTCACATCGGTTTTTGTTCCGAATCCCCTAATTTTTCATTTATTATGGTTATTTATGATACGTAGTCGAAATTTTTATAATTTTTTTAAAATTACAAATAAGGTAGAAGAATAAAACGTTTGCAAACCGGGATAACTTTGAGCTTTGGATTTATAAAGAGTCAAATTACGGTATTGAATTATTTTTGCTTTTTTGCATCCAAAATGCAATTTTTATTATTGTAAATATTGAATATGAAGGATTAGAAAAATCGACCCGTCTCACAACTAGCTCCGATGGGACTCGAACCCACGGCCTTTCACTGCCCGGGCGAGCGAATGCTGGAATGCTGCGAAGAGCATTATCGAATTAAGTACTATTATATATTCGTTGTGGAGATCCTTGGGGGAGGCCTATGCCCAGCAGTGGGCGTCGTTCGGCTGACATGATGATATATTCTGTGATGTGATATTGTTGGAAAAAATCTAAGTTCTTTTCTTAAAATAATACCTCAACTACGACGACAGTCAAAAATAAAGGAAGTGCATTCAAACCTCTTTATTCTACTAGAGTAACTTTTTCTGCTTTCAGCATTTCACTAATGGCCTGAAAGATTATGCTCAGTCACGGAAGTACTTACCTACTACGTGAAAAATTTAGCCATTTGTTTAAATGAAACGCGTTTAATTTGACTAATAAGATGCTCTTTCGATCTATCTAGCAAAATGAATTGTTCTCATTCAAGGAAAGTCTTTGTATAACTAACTTGTAACTTATACGGATAGCTCAGTTTGTGTTTGTTTTATTAACTACTAACTATTCTGGTTGGTGGTAGGACTTGTTCTTAGTCCGCCTGGCTAGCTACCACCATCTTATCTAAGTCTGTGAGCGGCTTTTATCGCGCGATATGATATGGTACGGCAAGTTGTCTTGCTTACCCCACTAACTAACTAACTATTAAATAAATGTTTTGATTGATTGATTGATTGACTAAGGTGTAAGCAAGACGGCATGCCGTACCATATCATATCGCGTGATAAAAGCCGCTCATGCTAGGCCGGCTGACGCCATAACAATGATGTTTTCAGCATTATTGTGTTCCGGCAGCTAGAGATAAGATAGCCAGTTCCTCAGTGATTGAGGATTCCACCTTCAGCCTGATCACCACTTAACATCAGGTGTGATGAAGGCTAAGTGCTAAAAAAAACTATTTTGTTTTTATTTTACAAGATCTTAGATTACGAAGCGATCTTTTAGACGACTAGCAGGCCTACTCTAATAATTCAACGAAAAACGAAACTTCGTTATTAACCCGTTTTCTCACTCTCCGGGCAAGACAGAATCGAGTGAATGCGGCGGGGCTAACGAAGTTTCGTTTTTCGTTGAATACTGATGTGTTATTTCTGAAATCAAATCAAATCAAAAACATTTATTCAGCACAGCCGAGGGACAAATTACTATAAAAACCAGACAAATTCTTAGATGAAAATAACACAAAAAAAACGATAGACAATATAAAAAAAACAATAGTCCCACTACTGTGACCAAAAGGGATCTTGTTCAGCATAATTATCTCAGTGGTTCGTGTTATCGATAGGTGCGTTCAAAAAACAAAGAGTTTTAGTTACATAAAGATTAAAGATTGATCTAACTAAACACTATTACCATCCACTGGAACGAATAATAAGCGTTATCGAAATCCAAAATGACACGATTTAATATAGATCGTGTTAAGGCGCGATAGGGCAAGAGGAAATGATTTATTACAGTGTCCCTGGTTATCCATTAATCCAGGCTTTGTCCAATCTATTCCCAGCTGACGGAGATCCATCAACTGGTGCAATAACCGATGCAGATGTACTTAATATGGTGAAGATTTGATTTCGAAAAGAAAGTGATGAACTGCGTCTTCGGCGAGGATTTTGGTTAAAACGCGCTTCTCATAAAAATTGAAGTGATCCCACTTCTAAAACTACCTAGTACTAACTAACTTCCTAGTCAATTATGCAAACTCTAGTTTGCTCTCGATTGTGCAATATTTTATACTAAAATTGGCTGGCAGTGTTTAAAGCTGGCTGCTTCAAGCGCTAAGTCAGTCTTTGTTATCCACCACGGTGTAGCACACTTGGCCTTTATCACACCTGATAGAAGTGAAGATAAGGCTGAAGGTGGAAGCGCACTACTGCCAGAATCTTCAATTACTGGGGAACTGGCTATCTTATCTGTAACTGCCGGAACACAACAATGCTAAAAACATCGTTATGACGACGTCGTATATGATAAGCTACTAGCGAGGCGGACTTAGAACAGGCCCCACCACGAACCAAAGCGAATACAATACGTACGGTCACCCAATGGAAAACATATTGTATTCGGTTGGCTGATAGCGGTGGTGTCTACCTACTACTCACAGTTATCTGTGGTAGGTACTTCTATACTAGACCAGATCACAGAGTCGGTTAAAATTAAGGTGACCTCTAGTGGTCGAGTACCTCAGGTCAAGGTTACTAATGCAAACATAATTATGCTATCAAAATGCCAAACAACTTTGAATCGGGCTGTATCAACCCTACCCAAGGTCCCCAAATTGTGTCAATTTCTCGGGCTGTTTGTGAGACCGGCAACAAATATGATAAGTTCGATCCCTGTCACAGAACACCAGTAAACTTCCATAAGGTTACTAATGCAAACCTTATTATGCTATCGAAATGCCAAAAAGTTTGAATCGGGTTGTACCAGACCACAGAGGCGCGGTAAAAACTAAGAAGACCTCTAGTGGTCGAGTACCCAAGGTCAAGGTTACTAATGCAAACATAATTATGCTATCGAAACGCCAAAAGTCTTTGAATCGGGATGTATCAACCCTACCCAAGGTCCCCAAATTGTGTCAATTTCTCGGGCTGTTTGTAAGACCGGCAACAAATATGATAAGTTAACTTCCATAGGGTTACTAATGCAAGCCTTATTGTGCTATCGTAACGCCAAAAAGTTTGAATCGGGTTGTACCAACCCTACCCAAGGTCCCCAAATTGTGACAATTTCTCGGGCTGTTTGTGAGACCAGCAACAAATATGATAAGTTCGACCCCTGTCACCGATCACCAGTAAACTTCCATAAGGTTACTAATGCAAACCGTATTATGCTATCGAAACGCCAAACAAGTTTGAATCGGGTTGTACCAACCCTACCCAAGGCCCCCAAATCCAAATTGTGTCAATTTCTCGAGCTGTTTGTGAGACCGGCAACAAGTATGATAAGTTCGATACCTGTCACAGAACACCAGTAAACTTCCATGGGGTTACTAATGCAAACCTTACGCTATCGAAACGCCAAAAGTCTTTGAATCGGGCTATATCAACCCTACCCAAGGTCCCCAAATTGTGTCAATTTCGCGGGCTGTTTGTGAGACCGGCAACAAATATAATAAGTTCGATCCCTCCCAACGAGCATTTAGGTAATAAGAATTGGTGTTAAAAGAGTTATTTAAAAGTGATTTTGGCAAGCAAGAGTTACACAAAGGTTTTAGCAATTGGTGTTAGAGTACACTCTAACCCCTTACAACCTCTTATTTGGGCCCACGTCTTATAGCACTATAAGTAATAGAATGGTTATAATGCTCACTCTTTTAACACTGAGAGTTACATTACAGTAATAGAGTGGCGTTAGTGGCAAACAATTATTTGTATCTATAATGGTGGTATAATATAAATCTTGCTACCTCAAGCACTTTAGAGTCTGTATTATGGTTATAATAAAAACTATAGGTGGTACACAAATTCTAAAGTATGCCTGTCTATTTTTTATAGTAATATAATAGTTCTTTATTAGGTCCAGTCTTTTCTTGGGTTTGCTTTATGTATCTTGATCAGTGTTGGTTAGCAACTCAGAGCTGTAGCGTGTTTTCTTTTTCTGTTAGTTCTCATTATTTTATTTCCAAAAGTGTTACTTTATTTCGATGGCCGCAGCTAAGGAAGTGAAATTGTGAATAACAAGTTACGGATTGTCAATAACTCGGTAAGTCAAGTTTGATGTCACATCTTATAGCTAACATTTACTGCGAGGGTTACTTTACTGAGAGAATAATATATGTTTTGCATCTCAATTTTGCAGGGCCTTGATAATAAGTGATATTTGAAGAAAAAATAATTTGCATTTTCTCGTACGGGACATGCACTCAATATACATATAGATAAAAACAGGATATTGGCTCTGTCTTTTACAGTCCTTGTGTATTGTAGTCAATATGTTGCGTTTTAGAATTAGAAAGTTATACAAAAAGGGGTTTTAAACAAGTTTTTTTCTGAATTATTTTTAGGTTATGTTTGATTAAGCATGGCGTCTATTCCTTATTACCCTAGGTTCTTATTATTACTATTAATGAACAAGAAGTGCTAGATGGCCTGTAGTTAGAACTATTGTAGCACTTGTAATACCAGAACAGGGTTTTAAAGGTAATAAGAGTACAAGTTTAAGGTGTTTGGTTTTACAATGGTTCGACTTGGATGTAAAGGTAGTGGTATTTTAGGGTTACGTTTTTCAATTGATAAAACCCATCAAAAAGGGGAATAAAGATGTAAAATTTAAATCAAAGAAAATTTATAAGTACCTAGCTGTTAATTTAAAAAATCCAATAATTAATATAATGTCTGTTTCTATTTTAATTCTTATGCCTTTTTTTTTAATTGATGTATTTCTTATTAGATAATAATTATGATATATTGCAAAAATATGCTAAAATAAAAATAATTTAGGTTAAAAATAACATGGTACGTATGTACTTAGGTATGAATGTTTTTGACTGTAATAAATTCATTAACCCAAGTTAAATAAATAAGGTATTATATGTTATACTAGCTATCCGCCCGCGGCTTCGCCCGCGTGGACTACACGACGTTATCCCGCGGGGTTGTGATATTTTTCCGGAATAAAAAGTAGCCTATGTTCCTCTCCAGGCTTCAAAGTATCTGTGTCCCAAATTTCAGCCAAATCCGTTCAGCCGTTTTAGCGTGATTGAGTAACAAACATCCAAACATCCAAACATCTAAACTTTCACATCCTTACTTATATTATAAATGCGAAAATGTCTGTCTGTGTGTTACACAATCACGCCTAAACTACTGAACCGATTTAAATGAATTTTGGTACAAAGATAGTCTAGAGCCTGAGAAAGGACATAGGCTACTTTTTATTCCTGAAAAATATCACCTTCCCGCGGGATAACGTCGTGTAGTACACGCGGGCGAAGCCGCGGGCGGAAGGCTAGTTTATAATATTAGTAGGATAGCTATTTATAATATAAATTACATTCATGAACTTACTTATTGTGATCATAGTAAGTTAATTTTTACTCTTATGTTTTTTTTCAGTATTCTCGTTATCGTAATCAACTATTATACTCAACTCGCACCACCCCCCCGCCCCGCGCTTTGTCGAGCGAGCGTAGCTGATTGACTTGACTTGACTTGACGTTAGTTGAGTTTGGTTCGAACTGTTTCGACGTGTGGTTGTGTTCGCGTTCTTATTGAGTCAGCGTGCTTTCATGCTTGGATTTTACGTAAGTTAAATCGTTTAGTTTTAATTTTTAACTATGTAACTATACTGTACCCAGAATAGTTAATAAGTATTAAAATAATAGTTTGTGTTGTGTTCCATTACAGATGTGTGGAAATTAATAGGTAGATAGGTATTAGAAGTTTCAATTTTTTTAAATAATATTTTGTCAATTTATCATTAATATTATTTTATGGTCAGTCTCATTCAGTGAGTGGTCAAAACAGGACGTGATGGTTGTGTTGTGCCTCATCGTTATCTTTACTGGATTTAAATATATTACCAATTAGTATAACAATCAGTGTGTTTACTATGCGAGCCCAATAAAAATAGTATCTTCTGTCAAACGGCAAACAAATATGGTCGTTTTGACAACGTAGGTCAATGATGTTTTATATGCCGTAGGTACTATTCTTACTTTGGCTCGCATAGTAGGTACATCCAGTACCGACCTGAGATCTAAGAGATAATAATGGGTG
This sequence comes from Crambus lathoniellus, assembly GCA_949710035.1. Taxonomy (NCBI): domain Eukaryota; kingdom Metazoa; phylum Arthropoda; class Insecta; order Lepidoptera; family Crambidae; genus Crambus; species Crambus lathoniellus. The sequence continues at coordinate 10,353,830 of OX453323.1, read as the reverse complement.
TATGCGACAGCTTGGCTAAAACGAAAACTATGAATTCCGACCAATCTATACAAATAAATAAAATTGGAGTGTCTGTTTGTAATATTAAAATAACCGCTTTTTATTACAATGTGATTTTATATACGGTACATATACCAAAATATCATTTTTTCAATTTTTGTCTGTCTGTCTGTTTGTTTCGGCTAATCTCTGAAACGGCTGGACCGATTTTGACGGGACTTTCACTGGCAGGTAGCTGATGTAATAAGTAGTAACTCAGGCTACTTTTTATCCCGATATTCCAACGGGAACGAGAACCACGCGGGTGAAACCGCGGGCGGCCGCTAGTATAGTAAATATTTTCTAAGTGAATTATTTTCCCGGAAATGCTAGGTTATCGTTTTTGTTTGATCCACGAGTGTTGAGCGAACGTCCGAACGTATGTACAATGAGCAACACATGATGTTGTTCAAAACTGTCAAAAATCTGTAATTTATTTAGAACCTTAATGTCTTTGCATTTAAGTATAAAATTGATTGAATATCATTCCCCGGTGGTAGGCCCAGCGGGTCGTTGACAAACAAGCGCGGTGCCGCAGAGTAGGTAGGTACCTAACCCAAAGATATATTAAAACTTTGGATAGTTTAGATGAAAAAGTGAAAGTGAAAGTGAAAAATTATTTATTTTGACGCACACAACGAGTACACAGTATATTACACAAAACAAAAACATAGACACTAACTTAAGCTAACATTTAACACTGTGTACCGCCGCGTGACGCCAAAACTGTGCCCAACTCAGTATACGCAGCAAACAAGCAAGGCTTACTGCACTGGTTTTCAGTTGAGCACATTAGTGGCATCAGTGACGGACGGATAAAACAATAAAAATAAAGATAAAATAAAAAATACTAACTAACAGCATTATTCTGTGCTAACAGACACAATGATGACATGACATGACACATCCTTGTGTGTGAGTAATATTATTCTATGCTAGATGCGCCAACCAACGCCAACATCATGCAATTTAAAACAGCGACAGGTACTGCAGTCTGCAGATAAACACAGATGACATATTATTATTACGTGAGAGGGACAAAAATGAACGCCACCATACGGAATACTTGTCGTCAGAAAGAGATAAACAGGTCATTGGCGCGATCTCGCTCTTTGCAAAAAAATGGCCGATTAGAGTAATACAAAATACGAAAATACATTTTACGGTTAAATAAAGTACTTACTTACGTGTGAAATGAAATATTTTCCGATCTTTGACTGTAGCTGTTTATAGACGCAGGAAGGCATTTTTGATCAGAATGTCACAGTTTTTTAGTGTCTGAATGACGAGAGTCGTGTGTGTTTCCGTGTCACGATCACGAGACTGTGCCTGACTAATTGAAAGTCGGGCAATTACCTTACTTTACCTATAAATATACTTTTGTAATTCTGTGGCTGCGGGTGGTGGCGGCAGGCGGCGGCGCCGGGGCGTGTGGCGGCGGGCGGATTGAATGTTGAAGTTGCGACTTGAGGACTTGTACTAAGTTATTCTGTGGTTGAGGTGCGCGCGATCAGTGCACTTTGCTTTGCCGCGCGCCGAGCGCCGGCCGTTGCCGTTGCCACTCCGTTCAGTGATCTTTTATTCTGTGCTGATTCGTTATCCGAACAGCCGATTTCGCGCGCTTTGAATGATTTTCTAATTTACGAGTACATTGCGAAGTTATGGTTTTAGAAATATTAAAATTATGTTTTATAGGGCAGGACTTTGTTGTAAGTTCATCAACACATTACAAATTAATTGGAATAAAGTCGAAAAACTATAAAATTTACCTAAGGAAAATTCCAGCTATTTTCAATCATAAATCAGGGTCTGGAGCTACTGTTTCAGTTTTGGCCAAGCTGTCCCATACACCCAGCCGCCTCTACATCACCAAGCATCGGCAATCATCGCCATTCACGAATGTGTAGAGCAGACTATGCTTTAATGAGCGATTTTCTGAGAGGCCATTTAAAAAAAAGCTTCCAAAAGCATCACTAGATGGCGTTGAACGAAGTATGTACATGTCTATGGTATATTTTGGTATGAATCATATTTAAATTATTTACTTTTAAAAACCCAAAGGAAACTTAAAATAAATTAATTAAGTACTGATAGGTACTACTGTGAGGAACAGAAACGAAAAAGGTAAATTAAAGATTAAGGTAAATGAATAACATCTGTCTGACGTTCCGTTTTACGTAACAAAAGTCGCGTCAAAGTAAAATTTATAACGTTCCGTTCCTTCTAACTGCATAGGTGGGACAGCGCCATCTTGTGAGCGAGCTTTCAGAAAATCGCCCATTACAAACATACTAAGTCTTTGGTGTAGAGGGCGTATTTATTTGCCTGTGATCGCCGGTGCTCGCCTCTGATTGCCAACGATCGCCTAGAGTGCGTTTCATCTGATACTTCCTACGACGTAATGTTGGCAGTACTGTCATTGTAATCATAATGCAATAGATTAAGGTTCAAATTAAGTAGATTTTCGGAAAATCAACATAACTGCGAAGGAAGTATCCGATGAAACGCACATTAATAGTCGGTTTATCGAGCACACATCAAAGGGACGCTGGCCACTGTTCGAGTACATGTCCACACTATTGCCAAACATTCAGTCAAAACGACAAAGAGTAAATAATTATTACTTAAGTACTTTTGAATCGTCTATATTTTCCTACCACCCGTTCCAGACGTTTTTTTTTGTAGGACTTCTGTGGCAGGGTCATCTATCTATACTCTATATACATATACAAATAAATAAAATTGGAGTGTCTGTGTGTAATATTAAAATAACCGCTTTTTACTACATGTATATGATTTTATATACGGTACATATACCAAAATATCATTTTTTTCATTTTTTGTCTGTCTGTCTGTCTGTTTGTTCCGGCTAATCTCTGAAACGACTGGACCGATTTTGACGGGACTTTCACTGGCAGGTAGCTGATGTTATAAGCAGTAACTTAGGCTACTTTTTATCTCGGAAAAATATCACATTCCCGCGGGATAACGTCGTGTAGTACACGCGGGTGAAGCCGCGGGCGGAAAGCTAGTCTAAAATAAAATGGCGGCCATTCCAACAGGAGTGGGGATAGTCGATAAAATTAGGTGTTGACGCCTATAAATTATCGCAAGTTTGAGATCAAAGACATTGTATTCAATTCAGTAGCCGAGGCTGCTCGCTCAGTAGGTACACGGCTAATTATTTTTATTCATTTCAGAATGTCTTATAAAATAGTCCAGACTTGGGAACACAACAAACATAGATTGTCAGCGGTACCATCGACATGGGAAGACAACAACATTTTAAAATATCCAAGGAAAAACATAAATAAGTATTTAAAGATTGGAACATCAATACCAGAACTTGACTGGAAACAAATAAAATGTGACGTTAAAAGAAGAGAGCTACCAAGCTACGAGACAGCCGATTACGTCCTCCAAGAAATGATCAATCATACAGACACTGAAGATGATACCACAAATACAGCTACTTGTAAGCAGTCGAAACCCGAATTAAACTTAAATATCATCGCTGATGAAATTGTAAGTTATTTTATGTTGTTGGTGTAGATACAAAAATCAATAAGAGACATAATGCTCCATCCATTCTTTGGTATAACTGTAAGTCTTCATTTATTTTCTTGCAGGTGAATCTACAGCCAAAAATTCAAAAAAACTTAAGAAATCCCAACGCTTTTCAAGAAAACTCTGTCACTTATCATCATGACGTAATACTGGAACAGCAAAATAAAAATGCCACAACAATGGAACCAGCTGCAGAAAACTTAAACAGTGAATTGTCCTACGAGTACATTATACCCATGTGTGGTAATGAAAATAACATAAATTCAGAAAATTTAGACGCGATTATATCAGTTCAAAATCTCCTATTAACAAATCAAACAAAAATATTGGAACAACTCAAATCTGTCCAAAATGTGCAAACTACTACAAATCAGAAAATAGCATCTTTGTCTGTTCAATTAGATGATACTTTGATGCAAATAAATAACTACTTCCAAAACGGAGACTTACAAGTACAAGTCACCCCATTGAGCGCATGTAAATCTGTAATAAGTAACACAGCTTTTAACACCAAGCCTATTGAAACTGTTCAGCAGTTGGATGAATTAGAACTGGAATTGTCAAACAGTGCCAACAGACAACAGAAAAAGCAGCTGTACTCTTTAATTTTCTCTGGTGGCAAAGGGATTGATTGTGCTTATACATTAGCTGATGTATTATTTTCGCGAGAGTTTCTTTGCCAATGCTCTTGGAGTGGAGGCAGCCGAGGACACAATGAAGCTAAAATAGCCTGGAAATCTTACAAAAACATACTATCTTTTTTCTGGGAGATGGTGAATTCTTGGGACAACAAATACACAGTTTCAGATAATGTTGAATTTTTCAAAAGTATTCTTAAAAATGCCAAAAAGAGGAATATGGCAAAAAAAGAAAGAGCATCTACCTCAAGGAAACGCACAAAATCATCAAAAAGTCAGTATGTGAATGATGAAACTGAATCTGACAATGAAGGAACATCCGTAAAAACTGCCAAAAAGATTAAGATAGAGAAAAAGCAAACGAAAAAAGTCGAAGAAGGAATAGAAAAAAAAGAGAATGAAAAAATTTTAAACTCTATGGTTGAAGAAAATGAATGTTCTATTAAGGAAAAAGATCAAGAAACAACAAACGATAACGTAATTCTAGGAGATTTCGACTCTAATATAAATGAAATTGAAAACACGGAGGAAGAAGAGGAAGATCACGAAAGGGAGGAAGACACTTCAAATGATAAAGAAAGTACAGTAGATTCAGATGGAACTTTTGAAGATAATGACATCGCGCAAAATAAAATGAAAGAAGAGCAAAAAAATTACAATGAAAAGATACATTGTTCAAACTCAACTATCAAACAAAATGAAAAAACTAATAACGATAAAAGAGAAGAAAAAAATGAAAAAAACACGCTGAAGAAAAAGGAAGTTGAAAAAAATAATGTTGAAAAGAGTGATACAGTTTCTATCTCAAAAAGCAAAGTAGCAAATGTTGAAGGAAATGATAGGATGCACAAGAAAACTAAGGAAGAGAAAATAGATGACAATGAAAACATAATAATAGGAGATAACGAGAATGAAAAAAAATATTACGGTAAGGAAAAAGAAAATGTACATGGTACTATTAAATTAGATTCCAATTGCATTAACAAAGAAAACGAAAATATCGTGGATGAACAGAAGAAAGAAAAGAAAAAAGACAAAGGAACACACTCCAAATCTAAGAAATATATGGAAAATAAAAAGAAGAAGGAATCAATCATGGCAAAAGAAGAAAAGTAGGCTACCTGTTTCTTATAAGAATTTTGATTATTGAATTTCTTACGATTTTTATCATATTGTTAATTTTTCTTTTACTTTTCAGAAAGTATTTTTGTCCTCTTAGTACTTTTATTTTGGAAATTCTTACGATTTTAATTGCTTTTTAGTATTCCTTTAACTTTACAGAAGGTGTTTTTGCAATAAGGTTTGCAGATTGATTGATTATTTTTGTTTAATTAAATGAAGTTTTTTTTTAATTTAACTACATTTTTAATATTACATTCCTTTCATTGCGGATTCTTGATTAAAAAACATGTGATCTAATCAGTGAGTAATATTTTTTTAGTGTGTGGCGATAGTTTCTCGTGAAACCCGCTATATTGAATGTTACCGTTATGCCTATGGATGTATACAACGTTAATTTTTGCATTCACCAAAAAAATAAGGGTGTGTGTTACATTGCACTGAACAGAGCTGTTTTGTAATAAATAACTAATAGTTTTTGTTTTAATTGCAAGCTAGGAGAAAATCCTTTTTTTTATATTAGTTGATTTTAGCTTTAAAACTTTAATGTTGAATCTTCAGAGCTTGAACTAGGAAAAATAATTGTATGAGGTATTGTTTAGTTTGATGATTGTGTAAAAGATCTCCTTAAAGTTTAAGATTTGTTAATAATTAGGTTGTTATTAAGTTAAGGTACTGTGCAAGTCATTATGATAAAAATGTTAGCGTTTTTTATTATTAAGTACCTACCTATATAATTTTGTTAAAACCTGAGTAAATAAGAGTTATTAAACTAGCCATTACTTATACTTAGTTCTTCTTCTGTGTCGCCCAAATCTGTCGTGTGTGTGCAGGCAGGAAGCTTTGTTTTAAATTTATGTTTAAAAAAGCCATGTGAATGAGACTGAATAAGTATTATGTTTAAGTTATTTAACTGTTTTTTATCACACTAGTATAGATACAAATAATCATGTAAGGCGTTTTGAATAAAACTACAATTAATAGTTAAAGCTTGTTTTTATTTGTTCTGTAGATATTAAAACACACTTCATATTTTTAATTTTTAATCTTAGACGAATTATAACGTATGTAAAAGGGGTATAAAATAAAGAAATTCCCCGTGTTCAATACATACTAGCTTACAGTTTACATCATGAGGGCTCAGAATGGCATCAGTTCTTTCTAAACTTCTTTTACAGACTTTGTAGATATTTAGAAAAGATGACCGAAGAGGTTTTTCAAATACTAGCATTTTCCCCATAAGTTTTTGACCTTGTATGTTTATATTTTTAGCATCGATAGATATATTTATGACTTCAATAATATCATTAGTTGATGACAGAAAATATTTATTTCTCTCCTTGCAAGAAATTACGAAATGCTCAAAGTTAATCACCGCAACATCCTTAAGTTTCGTTATAAAAGGCTTTTCATACTTGGGTTTTCCTTTCAAGGATTTTGAATTTATATTTTGTTCTGATAGCCTTTTGGCTATTTGAGAAAGTGGTTTGTTTCCATGTCTCAGCATATTTTTTATTAAATAAAGCTTATTTTCAAAAGGGTATGCGTCGAATGTTGGTAACGGGCCAAATCTTTCAACTTCATCTGCGACATGTAGTAAATTATGCACGTTGCTCGTAATATAATCAGCACCATAGAAATGTTTGTAATTTTCTACGAAATTTCCAAACAGTTCTTTAGTTAGTCGAAGTAAATTGTTGTAATTTGCGGAATAGCATATTGTGACGCTGCAAAACAAGCTCAAGAAGTGTTGATATGCGTCTATTGGTAAGACTTCCTGCAAAATTATTAAACTCAAATAGTGCAAGAATGTTCGGTATTCGGTTGCTTTCCAGTATGCCATGCAGTCTAGAGTTCTTACTGTTCTGTGAATTTCAGAGGGCAACTTACATTTGCTGAGAAATAGATTGACATGATCTATATCTCGTGCACACCACTTAGTCTTTAAATTGCCGAAATTGCCATCTTTCCATCCCGTCAGTAATCTTTTCATAATGCCCAAATGAATTAAATGCAATGAATCTGACACTGGAAATTGTTCAACCATGTCAATAGGTAATTTTAATAATGGTGAATCTATTTTATGATGGGCACCATACTTCAATCCCCTGAAATCTTCATCAGTTCTTGGAGGAGATATTTTTGACGAAAAAACCACTGTATGGGTATTATGCGAGTAACTTCCTACGGTAGTACATTTCAGACAACCGTGCTTTCCATTGAAATTGCAGACACCTGTAAATAATTTATAAATATGATGAAATTAAGAATTAATTTTTTTTTTGATGAATATAAAAATAATGTACAAGCAAGAAATGGGATAACTAATAACCTCAAACAACCAAAATCTATTAGTTTAATCCAATTCCATTGAAATATAAAAAATATATAAAACCCTTTGAAAACTTGAATAAAACCTTAAAATACAAGGTTTAAAGTAAAAAAAAACATTTACAAAAGAACCATGTTTTTTTAACCTAATTAAGTTCATGATAATAATAAAAAAGCTACTGACACTGTTCGATGTTAGAACGTAACCTACGATCAAAGTTCGTAGAACGCAACTCACCTTTGATGAAAGCACGTGCAGGGGAATCACATATAAAACATCGTATTTTGATGTTTACTTTAATGCCGTTTACACTAATGCCTTGCTCTAAAACTGTAATACTCTCATTTACAAAATCTTCTAAAAAAATGTTAATATCTTTCGGTTTTCCTTTTCCATAATAAATACCAATTATGAACGGGTCATCATTAATCTCGTGCACGTTTGCCAATATAGGCCAGAATTCGAATTTAGAGCTTTTAAAAATAGGTAGCCCATCTAAATTAACGTTCAAATATACATTTTCAGGCACAAAGTCCAAATTTTGAAGTATTTTTGTTAGTGGAATAATGATTCCATTGTGCCAATATTCACCACCATCGAAAATTTTAAGACAAACTTGTGTTGGGGTTTGCAGAATAGTACGAGGATCAGATGGTAAAATATTTACAAATCTTTTATTCAAAATTGATACCAAATCTTTTAAGGCAGCTTGGCTAATATTTTTTTGTATCGCCCATATTCTTAAGTCATTTTTAAAATCTGTATTTTTTATATATTCACTTGAGCTCTGCTCTTCATCTGAGCTATCAGAACTACTAAGAGGATAAGTAGATAAAGAGGCATCTTCTGCAAAATTTAATTCTCGCTGTACAGAACCCTGTTCAATATCTTGCGTTTCAGCATGTTTTCTGCTCACATTCATAATATTATTATGATTTTCTTGTTCTGTGAATGATAAAAATCATAGTTATTATAATCGCCAAGTTTTAAGTACCCACAAACAAAAAACATTATTGTACGGAACCTTGTTGAATTTCCTGCACTTGACCGACATTTTCGGAGGAATCGCTGTGGCAGCACGAACATTTGCTTCGGCATTTACGCTGTGCTAGATGAATATATTCGTTGCAAATACTGCTGCAGCTTGGACTGGCATCATCAATACTTCTAATTAACGAATTACTATGATGCTGAATTGCATCAGTGGTCACTGTTTGCAATGTGGTGGTTTTATCGCAAGATGACACTTGTTGAGACAATCTAATTATTTTTTTGTATTCGTTTAATATTCTTCTTTTAACTCCCCCACATCTTTTACGTTTTATCCACGAACTCATGGCGAAAACAAATTCTGACTATAAGTATTACTATAACTTGCATGAAATCAAATAAAAATCATAACATTTTAGATAGAGGTTAGAGATATTATACATCTATAAAAGTTATATTTTATATGTTTTATGATTTCAAGTGAAAATAAGAGTTACAATGGTTTAATTGCATGTTTATATTGCTTAGTATAACATAAAGGTAAATTTGAACCCCGCTGTAACGATTAGGGCTCTAAAAGTAACTCCGTAATACCAATTGCTATCATATATAGGGACACATAGGGGTTATTGATTACTAAGTTAAGTAGCTGTATTTAAGTTGCGATTAATACTTTTATGTCAACTTAGGTGGTAAAATATATTTGCTAACTATTTTCAAGAACTCTTGCCAGTAGAAAGAGTTATGAGAAACTATAATATTACTTTAAGTATTTTCTAATACTTCAATTTATAAAAGCAGGTGATATGATGGTTGCGGCTATACCGTTTATACCTCTTTAAGTAATATTACGTTTCCTAGCTAAGTAAGGTGGTATAAAACATTTACTTAGCACTCTTTAAGAACACTTGGAAATAGTAAGACTTACTAGAAACCTTACTATTAAGTTAGGTACTTATTATTACTTGAAGTTATAGTACTAGTGTTACTGTGGTTCAGCTTTCCGCTTTTATACCTACTTAAGTTATATTATGTCTTCTTGTTACTGTTACTCATCTTGATGAGTTATTTAGTTATAGCCATTACCATTGAACAAACAAAAGTTTTTCTGGACGCTTTAGTACACCTGGTAAACCAATACAAACGGTAAGAGAGGTGGAAATTAGCGCCAAAATGTTGGTTGGGCTGTCACAGAACACCAGTAAACTTCCATAAGGGTACTAATGCAAACCCTATTATCCTATCGAAATGCCAAAAAGTTTGAATCGGGTTGTACCAACCCTACCCAAGGTCTCCAAATTGTTCTCGGGCTGTTTATGAGACCGGCAACAAATATGATACGTTAGATCCCTGTCACAAACACCAGTAAAGTTCAATCAATCAATCAAATCAAATATTTATTTATTCACATAGACATAATAAGCATGTACTTATGAATCGTCAATATTTTCCTACCACCATAAGGTTACTAATGCGAGCAAACCTTATTATGCTATCGAAACGCCAAAAAAGTAGTTTGAATCGGGTTGTACAAACCCTACCCAAGGTCTCCAAATTGTGTCAATTTCTCGGGCTGTTTGTGAGACCGGCAACAAATATGATAAGTTCGATCCCTGTCACAGAACACCAGTAAACTTCCATATTGGATTTGTCTGTCAATATCCATTCATCGAAGACAATCCATTTTGTTCGGTAAGTATATCAGGTTCTATGTAAGATAATTCATAGGGATAGGGATGTTTATGATGAGATTGACTGACGTCGATATTTATACATCACTATCACTACATAGTATAAAACAAAGTCGCTTTCTCTGTCCCTATGTCCCTTTGTATGCTTAAATCTTTGAAACTACGCAACGGATTTCGATGCGTTTTTTTTAAATAGATAGAGTGATTCAAGAGGAAGGTTTATATGTACTTTTTATCCCGATATTCCCACGGGAACGGGAACCACGCGGGTAAAACCGCGGGCGGCCGCTAGTATGTCTATATATGTTGAAATGATCAATTATTTTCAATCACGCATGGGGTTGAATTATGTTTAAAAATATTGACATATGTTTATTCATTTTTATTGCGTTATCCCGCGGGAATGTGATGTTTTTCCGGGATAAAAAGTAGTAAGTATATGTCTCTCTCCAGCTCCCAAACTATCTACATACCAAAAATTATGTCGATCCGTTGCTCCGTTTTGACGTGGAAGACGGACAAACAAACGAACACAGTTTCACATCTATATATATATAAAAATGAATCCCTATTTCCCTTGGTCACGACATCACGCGTGAACGGCTGGACCGATTTGGCTAATTTTGGTCTTGAAATGTTCGTGGAAGTCCAAGGAAGGTTTTACGGGGACAAAATAGGGGAAGCAGGGGTAGAGTAGAAGTAGGGTAGGGGTAGGGTAGGGTAGGGGTAGGGTAGGGTAGGGGTAGGGGTAGGGTAGGGTAGGGGTAGGGTAGGGGTAGGGGTAGGGTAGGGGTAGGGTAGAAGTAGGGTAGGGGTAGCGTAGGGGTAGGGTAGCGTAGGGGTAGGCGTAGGGGTAGGGGTAGGGTAGAGTAGGGTAGAGGTAGGGTAGGGGTAGAGTACGGGTAGGGTAGGGTGGAGTAGGGGGTAAGGCCACGGGAACGAAGTCGCGCTGGGTCAGCTAGTTTATAATATTAATAAGTATAGATATAATTGACAATTTTCGTCGGCCTTGTTTTCCAAATGTATTCTAGGTATTCAAATATTGGTAAATTGATAACATTCAGTAGTCAACCAAATATCTAGTACCAAGTAACACAGACGATGGTATTTCTTGGAAGTTAATAAAAAAACTTTGTTTTGTTTCCATCAGCTCTTTCTAGGATTATTACAATATGCCATTTCATTTTACCTCGGGCGTTCCTCAGAATATTATAAGAAGTCGACTTTCGTTTGCACAAAACAAGCTATAAAGCCGACAATTTAAGTTATTTATGCCTCTGTTATTATATCGCGTTGTGCCTAACCTCTTACTCTCTGTGAGTTTATGAACTGAATATTTTGGATACTCATACCTCGCAGTTCTCGGCTGTCCGTAAAATAATGATTTATTGTTTCAGATGCCGACCAGACTGACGGGCTCACAGCGGCGTTATGCTAAGAAAAAGTTTTAATATCGAGTTCAGTGAAGTTTGAAATTAAGAAGTACTACACTATGTTTTTGTGCTCCAAGTTTAAAATGCGCGAACGCGACTGGTTTGTGCGCGCGACGCATTCGTGATTAGTGATGTGCCGTGCCGATAGTGGGTATCGATAGTGAAGATGGCGACGATGGATTTGACCAACGAGGTGGTCCGGTTACGGGCTGAGTTGGAGAAGGTGTCACAGGAGCGGGACATGTTGCTGTGCGAAGTGTCCAATTTGAGAAGGGAATTGGAACTAAGCGAGTTGAAACAGTTACAGGATGACAGGTTAGTTACTTATAAGTAATTTAGACTTTACAGAAATATTTGCCACGTGTTCTCACACATATGTAGCGTATGTAACAACTGTTTCGCGGCAAACAAAGGCTGCCTCTGTCTTGTGGGTCCTTTGAAAGGCTCGACAGTTCGTCGGGGACCTCTCACTCCACTTTCGGGAGATGGCTCAAGTTATAATAGTACAGCGTTACGTATTAAGTAGATAGAAAATGTAATTTGTCTATTTTGACTGTAGCCCAAGTATTTACAACCTAAAGATTTTTGTACTTTTTTTAAATATTAGATTAGCAAGTTATTTCGGACACTTAATGTTACGCGTAATTCAATATAATATAACATAATATCAATCAAGGCCGAGGATCTAGGAGTCACCGGGTCCTTTCTACCTGAATAGGCTCTTTTAAGCTACACTTAGTATTTATACTTTTTCGATTGAAACAAGCTACGTTCAGCAGCAGATCTGTAGCTAACCTGTTTGTGTCCACCCTGACCGTAGCGTTCCTCACTTCAGTCAGTCACAGTTTTACTCTTGAGCCGAGTCCCCACGTATTGTTCAGCTGAGCCAGTTCCACCAATCTGAAGTAACGCTATGCCTGGCAGCACACGGGCCATAGACCACAACCACGAAATGCCGCCACCGAAATATACAGGAAATATGTAGTTTTCATAGATTTTATATGAACTCGCCGCACACGGTTGACGCCCGCCGCCGGCCGCCGCTAGTCGTCACTTGTTTCTTCTTCTAGCTTCAAGGCTAAGAGTTACCTCGTTGTGGATAAAAAAAAAAAAAAAAAGTGGCGACGGTAAAATGCCCATTTAAGCAAAAATTGAATTCTGTATGAAAACCGCGTTCATGATTCGGGCGATCGGACTCTGGTAGGTTAGGTGTGCGAGGTTTCTTTGGAATACATATACTTAAAGTAATTCTAAAATTCGATCCGTTCGGCTCGTTTGACGCGTTCGGCTCGGATAAGTGTGCGTCCTTAAAAAACCTTAAAAGGTCATAGTTTTTCGTACCTATCTCAGAGTCTAAGTCAAAAAAAAAATTATTCATATAGATTAAATAAAATTAATGGTTATGAATCGTCCAACAGTCTCGTCTAACTTCGCTTCCGTCTCAAAACGCTCACCGTTTTACGCTTGCGCCGTGTCTCCACGCATTGTTCGGCCGAGTTTCCGTCGGCGACGTCACCGGGTCCTTCCTACCTCAATAGGCCCTTTTAAGCGAAGCGAGCGACGCCTGGCCTGGCATATTATATGTGCTGGTAATTATTTTTAAGCAATGATGATCGAGAGAAAAAAAATGGCAACTGTAAATAAATAAGAGAGATAAATAATACCTTATCAAATACTTTAGTAAGACTTACTTGTTACTCATAATTTTTTTTAATGCAAGTTTTAATTTTTCTCTTTGCCAAATTTCATGACAATTGGTTGAGCGGTTTAGCCGCAAAACCTGAAAAAACAGACGTACTAACAGGCCACACACACTTTGTTATAAATTATAAATAAGCTACGGCAAAATATCACATTTAATTTGTTTATAAAGTACAGCCTCAATGCAAATAAATACTTATAGAAAATACAAGACTTTAATTCACTAACGATAAACAAAACACACATTAAAACAAGGTAACTGCGTTTTAAAAACCCAGTACAAAATCGAACGATATCGCGCCGCTGCCATGTTCAGCGAAGCACAAATGCATTAAACAGCATACATTACAACTTCTCGTTACCGAGATATTTTCCGATCTTTACATACCTTTCAGTTATATTAAAGCGAAAGGTACAGTAATAAAGTGGCTTTTGATTGTTCGCTAGAAGGAGCCTTCAAGTTCCGCTTTGCTCGATTTACTTGGAGTACCCATTTCGCACACTTGGCTGAGTCCATTTCTTTGTAAGATAGTTGAAAAGGATGGAAATGCACGTTGCCGGTGCCGCGTTAAACTTTTTTAATTGTTTGTTTATTAAGTGGGTACTGTATTTTACGAATTTGTAGCTTATGGCTGTCGTTCTAAGCTTAGCGTTTACTCGAATAATGTAATTTATCATTTAAATCACAATGGTGGAAATGGTGGTATAATAATAAAAAAGTTGAAAAGGTTTAATGTTCCATCGCTCTAATGTTAGAAACTTCAGTTGAAGTTGAAATAGAAATAGCAACGGAGTCCATCCCACTGGAGCTAGTTGTGAGACGAGTCGATTTTCCTAATACGTTATTTTCAATAGTAAAATTGCATTAACAAAGAAATATGGAGCAGTTTATAACTCTTTTCTTGGCAGTTTCACGTTATGTTTCGGACCTTTAGTCGGCCGCTTGGAATAAAATTAAAAATATACATTAGCTACGAAACTTGCACTTTAAGTTTTCTAAGAAAACTTTAAAATCATTGTTTGCACAATTTGCTTCCTCGGAACAAATTTTTACACAACGATGCGCACATTTCTTTTTCTCAGTAAAAAGAGTGATGCAGATTGCTTGTTGCCAAGTTTTTCTTTTCATTTCTTGGAACTTTATACTACAGTCGACAACATAATCAAGGTATTTTTAGATTTAGTTTATGCTTTTTTAGAATGCTATTTCTTAGCATTAAGAAATAGCAAATTAATGTTGTTTCATGATGACCTCCGACAAGTTGTCGACTCCCAAGTGCCGTCAGATACCTACTTGTTGTAGGTATTCTCTAAAAATGCTTTTGTGCTTTGAGAAATTCCTGGTATCCAAGAATGTATTCGGTACATAATAAGTTATATAAAATCTGTTTTGAATAACTCTTCAAAAAAAATAAACGGTTCTAAAACAAGGATTTCGCTTTGGTGTTATCGCAGAACATTCTTACCTAACAGTACATTTTATATGCGGGTGTAGATATCGGAAAAGTGAAAATTTTAATGGCACCCTTTGTTTTTGCTTTCAAACGTTTAAAAAATAGAAAAGCCACTATTTTTGCCTGAAGGTATGCTTTTAGTTTGGTACCTAGTACCTAAGTCTTTTAGTTTTGGTCCGTTGATAAGTTTACAATTATTATTCACAACTATAGTCTGGCTCACGTATGTTCCTGTGTAACTAATATTATAACTATTTGGAATTATTTGGAACTTGAATTTTTACAAATTTTCCGATAAAAAATGGACCAGCAAATGCATTAATATTAAAATTTTCGCAGTTTTTAAATATAATAATTGCCCATATATTGGAAAAATTAAATCCATTTTTTTTTGGAAATATAAGCTGCCACATTAGTGTCGAACTGTCGACCATGAAATCGATTGATGAGTCGACAGTCGACAGTGAGTGCCGTAAGCCACAGAATACTTAATAGTACAAGTCCTTAGCACGGAAAATTGTCTTTAAGCTACCTAATCGTGGGTATAGTAAGCTTGCACCTACCATCCTTCAAATGCTACATAAGCTCAAATATCTATTGAACTTCAGTTCCTTGAACAACCGAAAGGGGCGCTGCTCAGCAGGGCTAACATGACGGCAACGACATATTTGTCGCGTTACTGCCGACCAATCAGATCGCTCGTAGCTCGTAGATAGCGCGATAGGCTTTTAAGCGAACGTGCCGATTGGTTGGAAGGCGCGCGACAAACTATGTCGTTGCCGTAATGTAGGCAGGGGGGTGTCACTCCGCAGTTTAGGTACGTTCGACCGGCGCGCCTTATAATCCGTATATAAGATACTGTTGTGTTTACGGGTGTCCAAATAAAAGAAAGAACAAAAGAAACAACAAAACCGAACTCGCAAGTCGCTCGCAACCCTAACCAGCGAGCGAGCTGTTTGAGACATTCATAGAAATAGAAACGCTCGCGCGTAGCTATTGGGTACAGTTTTGCTTGCATGCGCGAACTCTAGGTTATTATAACAGTAGGCAAGCGATGACAAAGCAACCGGAATTGGACTTTATTTCCACGCAGAAAGATTTATTTTTATTTGAATGAGCTTGCAGAGTGAGTCTTCTGTGCCTTAGCACTATTATTTATTCTGTGATGTAGGCACAGAATAATATGATGTAGGTAAGTAATGTTAGCTCTACTGGTCTTCATACAAAATAATACGATCACGATTACCATTAGGTACATACGAAAACGGGTTTTTCGTATTTGGGCTAGGTACTGTATAACAAATCTAAATCAACATGTGTCCCTATTCTCAGATAATCGTGTATCCCATAATAGTCGACAAACCCTCGTCACCAGGATTGTCCTTAGGGAAGACCTCTATCAAACGTCGATTCGAGTCCCGGTTTTAAAAGGCAATAACGAATAAACCCGTTTTGTACTTATAACGCTTTATTTGGCTCGGTGGACATGTGCTTTTAGGTAGACAGTTTTTGTGTGTAAAATTTAAGGTTTTTTAATTTTAAGTGCTACCCCGTTGTGGATAAAAAAAACGGGTTGCACTCCGGGAGTGCCGGCAGAAGTGAAAAAGGCTAGACTTTTCACAAAAAAAGGAATTAAGGCGCCGATTCCCCAAAATAGGGTATTTTAAATTATGGATTACTCGCAAATCACAAGTACTTAAAATTTGGAAAATATATATGTTATTTTACAGTTAATTATCTAGTGCTTCCGGCCGTTTTTTTTTGATTGGTGATATTTTACTGTGTCAAATAAAATCCCAAACATCCGTCTAATAATAATTCAAATATCATATTACTTGCAGTATAATTGGTTTTAGTTAGAAAAACATATGAAAATAATTGTCTTTGAATAGCCGAGGGATTCCGGCCGTCATAAATTAAATTTTCCTATTATTTAATTTTTAATTGAATTTTATGTGATTTTCGATTCGCGAGTTCACAGTTCACTGCCGGCTGCCGCTGGGTCCGCGCGAAGTGTATAGAGCGCGGCCGAGCAAGCGTTAGCGTGCCTATTTCAGTCGGGATTCCTCGCCTTAAACAAAAAAAAACCGACTGGATTTGAACCGAGAGGTCTTCTGGCTTCAATGCCGCCCGTTTTCTAAGCTGAGCTTTTCTAAGCTATACAAGTTTGGAAACGATGGCAAAATTTGCCTTTGTATTCTAATGACGTTGTAACAGTTTTCGATCAAGTCACGTGTCCGTCTTACGAATTTTCGATCTGACGGCCACGTGTCCTGACGCGAATTTAACATTTATTACCCATCACAAAAAGTGCACAACGCCGCTTAAAAAGTCTCACTTCGTATCCTTTTAATTGGTGGTCATTTTAGTTTAACTAACAGATTGATAAGTTGGAAAGTCACATTAATAAAATTACTATGCATTTCTGTTTAAGTAAGGAATGATAAACAAAACCATGAAATGCACTTTGTAAACTGCATATTGTATACAAGTAGTTAATAACAAATTGCACGAAATGTAAGAACATGATTTCTCTTTGTGTACCGTTAATGACGCTTTTACCTTCTATGCAAATCATTATGCCATGGCTATGCGAGTCTGTCTGTATGTAAAAAGACACGTAGATATGTTGTTTAGAAAGTGTCGAGTAATTGAGTGTGATATTAAAATTTTCTATCACATTTTTAATGGTACTAAATATTTTTCTTTAAAGCGCAGACTACACTTACGAAAGCGTAAGGAAATGTGGTTTGTTTCGCGTCATTTCATACTTAAAGGATTAAAGAAAAAATAGTAAAGAATGTTTATATTATGTAGCCATCAAAATTTAAATTTGTTTATTCAATTAGGATTGAAGTTATACAATACTTAGTACTTACATCCGTAAGCGGCTTCGCTCCCGTAGACTATATCACTACGTTATGCCGCCGCCGGAACGTGATATTTTTCCCGGATAAAAAGTTGCCTAAGACGTCACTCTCCAGCTCCCAACCAAACTATCACCATAGTACCAAAAATCACGTCAATTCGTTGCTCCATTTTGACGTAAAATACGGACACACACATTATTAAGTAATATGGATTAGAATTATGGAAGTATGGATTGAGTGTCGAGTAGAGTTTCGGTCCCTGGTTCCCGGGTACGGGAATTCCCGGGAATATTGCCGTTCTCGATCCCGGGAAATACTCTTTGTATTAAGGCGGGCATTCCCCAAAATAGGGCATTTTAAATTATGGATTACTCGCAAATCACAAGTACTTAAAACTTGGAAAAAATATATGTTATTTTACAGTTATTTATCTAGTGCTTCCGGCCGTATTTTTTCGATTGGTGATATTGTCAAATAAAATCCCAAACATCCGTCTAATTGTAATCCAAATATCGTATTACTTGCAGTATACTTGGTTTTAGTTAATGAAATATATACGAAAATAATTGTCTTTGATTAGCCGAGGGATTCCGGCCGTCATAAGTGTACAATTTTTATTATTGAATTTTTAATTGAATTTTTAGTGATTTTTGATTCGCGGGGCGCTCGCGAGTACACAGTTCACTGCCGGCTGCCGCTGCGTCCGCGTGAAGTGTATCGCGCGCGGCCGAGCAAGCGTTAGCGTGCCTATTTCGGTCGGGATTCATCGCCTTAAAAACAACAAGTAAGAGGCTCGCTTAGATTAGAGTCTAATCTAGTTAGACGCTCTACCGCACGCAAACTATGTGAATATAATTAGTATTAGTAATATTAGTATAGAAGTATGGATTGAGTGTCGTCGAGGGTCTTGGGTTCGATCCCTTTGGGCAACATTAGTTTGGTTACATTTGAGTCTGTTCCGTATCTGAATGTTATAAATTAGACTATATTTAGTAGGTAATGCCTACGTTGAGCCCATAGATAGATTAATAGTTTATCTACGTTGATACGATAATCCGTGACACATGTGCTTAGGCTACTTATCTTGAAACCAGATCAGCGTATGTGATATTCTAATACTGCGAATTATTTGTGGAGCGAATCATCAGAAGTTAATATTTATTTTGTACAATACAGTACGAGGAACCATGCTATATTGTAAAAAAAGTAGATATAATTACCCAAATTTTCATTTCATTTTATCAATCAAGGGTTTCCGTTGTCTTTTTACCAAGTTACAAGCTATTTCAACGAGCTTATTAATAACTAGAGGATCCTCGCGGTTTCACCCGCGTGGTACCCGTTCCCGTGGCAATATCGGGATAAAATATAGCCTATGTCACTCGGGAAGAATGTAGCTTTCTAATGGTCAAAGAATTTTCTAAATCGGTCCAGTAGTTTCGGAGCCTATTCGATGCAAACAAACAAACAAACAATCAAATCTTTTCTCTTTATAATATTAGTATAAGTATATTAGTTAAACAATACTCCTGATAACAAATGTCCTAGAGATAGCCTTAGGTTCGCTTTGGTAGATCGCAAATTTCGAGTAAATTTATGCACTGCGTCTTATTAAGATGTATTTAGTTCTAAATAATAAAGATAAAAAAAGTTAGTATTTAAAGCGTTTCCAAAAAACTAAAGAAATTTCGTAACAAAATATAAATTATAACTTCCAGTAGCATATTATATTACAACAATAAAATTCACTCAAATTAACTGTTAATTGTGCTATTATAATGCTAATCGTATATTTATATTATCGTTGCGCAATCTCATAGTATATTTTAAATATGAAGTGATAATAATCTATGCAGTAATTTGCTCGCTTTTACTACAGTTTTGTACGTGCAAATTAAGTTGTTGGTTGAGATTCTTTCACAATACAATTTGCATAAAATATAATAGGTATGTGTTGGTTTTGTAGGTGGTGGTAGGACTTGTTAAAAGTCCGCCTGGCTAGCAACGACCGTCTTATCCAAGTCTGACGTCACAACAACGATGTTTACAGCATTGTTGTGTTCCGACTCCGACAGTTTGAGATATGATAGCCAGTTCCTCAGTGGCGAGAACTCCGGATTTTTTTCTGATGTAATAATTGAAAAAATCCTTGTCTATTATTTTCTTCCTGTTTAGCTATAAACAAATGCATACTTAATATTCATTACTGACTAATTAGGTGTTAATCTTAATCATTTAAAAATAATTATAAATTAATTTAATTACTGACACAAAATAATAACACACCTCGCATTTTTACCGCGGATGACGGAAGCGATGCGGAGACAAAAATCGGTTCATTTAATTTTCAGTCTTTCGCTTCGTAGAGTTCAAATATACGCGTAGAATTAACAACGATACACTTTGCGAATTATTCATCGAATAAATTAATCATTTAAAGAGGTATTTGTACGTTTTCCTACAGTCTAAAATTTTGCATTGTTAAAATGACAGCTCATTCGTTCAAAGTATAATTTATCGATGTATTTGTGTACGTTTTCCTACAGTCTAAAATTTAGCATGGTTAAAATGACAGCTCATTCGTTCAAAGTTTTGGATGCTTGTCCGGCCAAATTAGACGGTGTCCGGCCTGTCCGGTTTTACATCTTTGGCCAACTCGCGACGCGCGGCGCGGCGTTGGAAGTTGAGTCTTTTATATAGTGTATATTATTGAATAAATAAATAACTTTTTACATTCACACCAATTATCTAAGCCCATTTTAATTTCATTACGAAACTGTATCATGGAAAACTTGATAACGGATAAATATATACTTAAATACTTTTTGTTTGTAAATACATACTTAATATAAATAAAAAAAAAATAAAAAAAGCTTTATTGCACACAACGAAAGAAATACAATGACAAGAAGACAAAATAAAATATAGAAAACAGACAATAGGCGGCCTTATTGCCTAATGGCAATCTCTTCCAGGCAACCTTGGGTGAAAGAAGAAATAAATAGCTAGGAGAAAAGGGGAATGGGTGCAAAAACAAGATAGGATAAAGAAGGTTTATACTATAGGTGGAAAAAAAATAATAATAAATAAAATAAAATAAAATTTAAACATTTAAAAAATATATATATGTTTATATATATAATTACATAGATAAAGACAGGAAATGACTCCTAACTTGATCTCCAAAGGATATACATAGTAAACACCCAGACCAAGACAAATTGACATGTTCATGCACACAAATATTTGTCTTGTTCGGGAATCGAACCCGAGACCACTGGCGCAGAAGGTGGGTAGCCTACTCCTGCGCCAAATCGGTCAATAAAGGATATAAGTAATAGGAAACTGAAAAATTAGGGCTTTTGTTTTAGAATTTAGGCATGAAACCCTTGGTTTTTAGGGGGTCCAGCCTTAATACCTAAAAGTCCGGATAAACTAGCTGGCCAGTCCGGTTATTTGGTTTTCAGACCAGGCAACCCCAATCCCACATAATATTTTTGCCTTATAACGTCATTAGCATAACGTAAACCTATATTCTTCAGTCTGACGTCATCAATCACCCCCGGTCATTACGTCATCGTCGACGGCACCCCTAAAGTTCTAAATCAAATATCTTGTAGGTACCCGAACCTGTTACTAAGTAATTAATTAATTTGGAACTAGACAGATTTAAAGATTTAAGATGGTTTTAAGTTTTGAGAAATATGTTTTTAAACGAGTTTACGGAGTTGGTTTTTATAACTTCCTGTGAAGAACATAGGAACATTATATTTTAAAATTATATTCACACATATTTTTTTAAGTTTTTTTATTGTATTATAGTAGGTACATGTACTAATAACGTCAAAAGTATGTTTTACTTTGTGTACATGCGTTGATTTTTGTGTAAACATATATTTTGTTTTTCAGAACCACAATAGTAAAAATAATTTATTATTTAAAATATTGATAATGAAGTTCCAGAAAAAATCGACCTGTCTCACAGTCAGCTTCGACTTTCAATACTTTCGAAGATAAAAAAAAACCATTATGAATTAAAAAAGTATTTTTTTATTCTTTAACTCCTACTTAACTAAAATAAAATAAAATTATTATCTACATTTCATATTTTGTGGTTTTGTATTAGCATCAGGGAAAGTGCTTAAACTATTTATTTCTGAATTAGATTGATGTACATCTTATGTTATATTAACATTTTACATTATTGTGTTCATGTATTAAATTACAAGTAAGTAATTGTAATTTAATACATAGATGGACAGCCAAACATATTATTATATAATTCTTCTTAGAATAAGTATCATCCTTTACAAGTCGTACATATTGCAAAACCGCAACTTGACATTGACTTTTAAATTACATATCCACTAAAGATTAAGAAAATAGACCTTGCTTATTTAATGAGGGTCGGCTACATGTGAAATCTAAGTTGATATAAGATGAATCGTTATGTTAAGTTGGTTTGTAATATGAAATTAATGTTACAAGTATTACACACGTCATCAAAAAGTATGTAATCTATTTGATAATGATATAAAATAATATTAAAATAAAATAAAATAAAAGAACATAGAAAACAATAAACTTCAAAACAATATAAGACGACAGATTTGGCGCAAAGGTACAATACCTGCCTTCTGTGCCAGAGGTCTCGGGTTCGATTCTCGAACAAGACAAATATTTGTGTGCATGAACATGTCTATTTGTCCTGGTTTGGGTGTTTTCTATGTACTTATATTAAGTATGTATTTAGATTTACAAACAAAAAGTAAGTATAGTATATATTTAAGTATTATTTATCCGTTATAAAGTTTCCGTGACACAGTTTCTTAATATGCATGGGCTTAGTCAATTGGTGTGATTATAAGAATTTATTTATTTTCCTTTTTATTTGAGGCAGTCATATAATTGCGTTTGCCAAACTTGTGTTCGAATAAAGGAAAAGTGTTAGGTATTAACATAGTAAAAGTATATAAGTACGTTGACTGCCTAGACAGGCACCGCAAACGGTTTGTATGTGAGCGCGCCCGTACGTATGCGTCGTCGGACGCACACACTGACAAAATTTATCGGTGATAACAGGGCGACAGTCATGCGTGGCAGCGCCCGCCGCTGCGCTGCCTCCCTCTTGTAATAATTCGTGCGTGTACCTACCTACCGCCTAATTCGTTAAAATGGCTACAAATTCGAGTAGCAGTAGAAAATATTGTAGTGTATATGGATGTCTGAATAGCAGTTTGTTTTATCCAGAATTGTCTTTCTTCGCATGACCTAGCGAACAAGAACGGTGAGTACAATCTACCTACCTACTATATTTATCATACGTAGATACGTACATAATTTTGTATTAGCTGTTTACCTACCTAAATAGTTCTGCTTCCGATTTCGTTGACCAAACAGTTTGTAGTGTAATTTTTAAATAGAAAGAAAGATGAAAGAAAAATATTTATAATACAAAATTATTGTAACTTGTATTGTAATCCTATGTGTAGGTAGGTATGTAATAAACTGGGAGCATAATATAAATTTTTAACCGCCTCTGCGGTCTAGTGATTCACACCACCGATTTCAGACCCAGAAGTCCCGGGTTCGATTCGCAGTGGGCGTACATATTGTATTCGGTTTCATTGATGGCAGAACTTGGTCTGATGTTTTCAGCATTACTGTGTTCCGGTAGTTAGAGATAAGATAAGATAGCCAGTTCCTCAGTGATTGAGGATTCTTGGAGTAGTGCGCTTCCACCTTCAGCCTTTCACCACTTAACATCAGGTGCGATGAAGGCTAAGTGTTACCTTGTTGCGGGAAATAAAAAAAAGAAACAAACTTTAGCATGCGTGGACTCGGAGCCAGTCTTTTTAACACAAAATAATAATTATAAATAAAACTCCTAATCATTGTGAAAAAACGAAATATATGTATTTACTTCCGCAAAAAACACAACATGCAAGATGCACAGCCCGCCCGTCCGCAAAAAATTGCACACCACGATTTATTATTAAATCTAAATTTTTTTTTTTAATTCAATTTAGGATTCTCTGCTATTTTCGTGGTGTGCAATTTTTTGCGGACGGTAGGTAATGAAAAATTTTAGTCAGCCTCTGGTCTATGTACAAAAATGATTAAAAAACATTGTATTATAGATTCCTGACGCCCACACTACAGGGGAAAATTGTTTTGTATAGAGATTGACTATGCATTTTTGACGATTGAATAAACTCTAAGCGACAGCCCTACGTGTTTAGCCTATTATCGCTCGCTCAGGGCTCGAGTCCGCTTACTTATATACTTTTACTATGGTATTAATCCACAATCGGTTTTAAACATTTATGTTAATACCTATCACGACTTAAAAGCCTTAACAGTCTACCTGCCGGCCTAGCATGAGCGGCTTATAACGCACGATATGATATGGTACGGCATGCCGTCTTGCTTACACCTTAGTGGGGTGGGGTAAGCAAGACAACTTGCCGTACCATATCATATCGCGCGTTATAAGCCGCTCATGCTAGGCCGGCTGGATCATAGTATAACATCGTAAACAGAATATCCGGTAAAAGTGAATAATTTCCGATTTGATGTCACGCGATCGACTATCATTACAGTACCTATCTAAGGAAATATAAACAGTGGGGTTTAAAAAAACTTTCGAAATTAATAATGTATAAGTAATTTTTAATACTCTTTGTCCATGACCATGTTGAATGTTTCATTTACGAAAAAAGACAACGATAAAGTGCTTGTTATTTATTTATAACTAGATACAACCATTGTTAAACAACTTTAAACGATCGATGCATGAACCGACAGTGTTTGTGCACTGAATTCCTCACCTTTTTCTTATGTTTATTTACCTTCAAGAAATAATAGTGAGAGTGTCCTAGCATATACCTTAAACAAATTAGCCCAACAGAAATACGATTTGAATTTTAATGTTATTTAGAAATCTTTTGTTTACTTAACACACTAATAGGCAAATAGCGATCGAGTGAGGATTTCGAGTTGACTTTGCGTATGCTACCTCTTTTTACCACACTTTTATTAGCTTCACTTGTAACTAAGTCACAATGTAAGAAAATCTTGGAAATCAATTTTAACCTACTTCTAATTATCGTATTGATTTGAAACTTTGCAAGTCTATATGAATCCGATGACAATACAATAATTTGCTACCATCGAGCTGATCTGATGATGGAGTCAAGAGGTGGGCAATAGAACTCTTCAATGGCTGCTAGGAAACCACTCGAGTTTAGGCTCATTTCTTTTGTTCTGATGGGACCTATTCGCTACACTTGATGGTAAGGGTCTGATGATGGAGCAGGGAGGAAGCCAGTGGCACTTCTTAATGACCACTCGGAAACCCCTCGAGTTTGGCCTCCGTTGTTTCGTTCTGATGAGACTTATGAGTCGAACTTGGTGGTGAGGGTCTGATGATGGAGCAGGGAGAAAGCCAGTGGCACTCCTTAATGACCAATAGGAAACACCTCGAGTTCTGGCTCATTTGTTTCATTCTGATGAGACCTATTCGCTACACTTGGTGGTAAGGGTCTGATGATGGAGCAGGAAGGAAGCCAGTGACACTCCGACCAATAGGAAACCCCTCGAGTTTGGGCTCATTTGTTTCGTTCAGACGAGACCCATTTGCTACACTTGGTAGCGAGAGTCTGATGATGTGATGATGGACCTGGAAGGAAGCCAGTGGCACTCCTTAATGACCACTACGAAACCTTTTGAGTTTGGACTCATTTGTTTCGTTTTGATGAGACCTATTCGCTACACTTGGTGGCGAGGGTCTGATGATGGAGCAGGGAGAAAGCCAGTGGCACTCCTTAATGGCCAATAGGAAGCCCTTCGAGTTCTAGCTCATTTGTTTTGTTCTGATGTGACCTATTCGCTACACTTGGTGGTGAGGGTCTGATGATGGAGCAGGGAGGAAGTCATTGCCACTCCTTAATGACCACTAAGAAACCCCTTGAGATGGGCACATTTGTTTCGTTCTGATGAGACCTATTCGCTACACTTGGTGGTGAGAGTCTGATGATAGGAGCAGGGAGGAAGTCAGTGGCACTCCTTAATGACCACTAGGAAATCCCTCGAGTTTGGGCTCATTTCTTTCGTTCTGATGAGACCTATTTGCTACACTAGGTGGAGAGGGTCTGATGATGGAGCAGGGAGGAAGTCAGTGGCACTCCTTAATGACCATTAGGAAACCCCTCGAGTTTGGGCTCATTTGATTCGTTCTGATGAGACCTATTCGCTACACTTGGTGGTGAGGGTCTGATGATGGAGTAAGGATGAAGTAAGGGTTCGGCTCGCGCATCTGGTAACTAATAGACTCCACTTGAATTTGTAAAACAAATACATTCAATCTCGCCTTTGAGTTATAATGTTTACGGGGTGGGCAGACACATGAATGGACTGTGAAATCGATTGCCATCCATCCATAGCTTGCCATTTATTAAACTAAAAAGTAAAAAATAAATATGTAGTTTAAAAAACTATAAAAACACACTTTTATAGGAACAGACTAAAAGTACAAAATAACCGACTATTCAGTCACTGAAATTAAAAAGCGTGGTGCGCCCTTTGCAAAGCATGCATTCTTAGTACTTAATATTGACAATGCGCACCACGCTTTTTAATTTCAGTTACTGAATAGTCGGTTATTTTGTACTTTTAGTCTGTTCCTATAAAAGTGTGTTTTTATAGTTTTTTAAACTACATATTTTCTTACATTTACACTGCATTTACAAAATGCGACGTATTAGATCGCGTGTTCAGAAAATATCTTCCAATAATCTACAAATTAACGATTTTATAGGTATCTTCTATTAATTGAGTATGACGACCTCCGTGGCCGAGTGGTGTACGCACCGGTTTTCAAGGTGCCGTTGTCTCTAGAGTTAACTTTCACTTTAGTTTAAGGCGCCGATTCCCTAAAATAGGGTATTTGAAATTATGGATTACTCGTAAATCACAAGTACTTAAAATTTGGAAAAAATATATATTATTTTACAGTTAAGTATTTATCTAGTGCTTCCGGCCGTTTTTTTTTCGATTGGTGATATTTTACTGTGTCAAATAAAATCCCAAACATCCGTCTAATAATAATTTAAATATCATATTACTTGCAGTATACTTGGTTTTAGTTAATGAAAAACATATGAAAATAATTGTCTTTGAATAGCCGAGAGATTCCGGCCGTCATAATTTTAATTTTTTTATTATTTAATTTTTAATTGAATTTTAAGTGATTTTCGATTCGCGGGGCGCTCGCGAGTTCACAGTTCACTGCCGGCTGCCGCTGGGTCCGCGCGAAGTGTATAGAGCGCGGCCGAGCAAGCGTTAGCGTGCCTATTTCGGTCGGGATTCCTCGCCTCTCTATGGTTCGATCTCAATATTTCCTCTGGGTGTAGGTATGTGGTAATGCCCGTCGTTGTTTCCAATTTCCATAATACTAGTGCTCAAGCTACTATAGTTTGGTATATATAGCAATGTATGAGATGGTGTCCAATATTTATTTCTGAAGTACTTCTTTACCTACTTACATTTTTTTAAATTATTTAAGTAAAAAAATGTACAAAAGTCATTATTACTAGTATTCTTACTTACTAGTTAAGCATCCATCGGCATTAAGTTATTAAATACCAACAAAGTATACTTAAAGTAAGTTTTTTGTAGCTATTAGTGCGAGAATCTCTAATTGACCTTCTGATGTAGGTTACCTACCTTCCAACTTAAATAAAATGCAGATAAAAAAAAGAAGTTCAATTAGACATACAGTATAGTGTAAGTACTTATCTAGTTCTGTGAGATTGGCTGGTCTTTCTATAAGAAAATAAATAAATAAACAAGGACCAGCTAGCAATATAGTCCAGTCAAAATAAAGTTTGGGGTCACATTAATGGCACCTTTAACAAATTTATTTTTAAATAATAATATTGCCTTTATTTTGAGCACTCATCGTGATTTTGTAGGTATACTGGTGTCCGTTCGAGAGAAATACCTAAAGTTGTGTTTTGGCCGTTTATAATTAGACAAAAAAGGCACTTTAGGTGAATATTATAATATAATCTATGGATACCCTTTAAATTATGTTAGGCAAGTAATCCCTGACGTGAGCACAATATTCTGCACATTACAACGTTTTTTCAGTCACGACGTAAATAATGAGACTTACAAAATCGCACTTTCAGAGATTTTACTACTAATACACTATAAATAAAAACCTCGAACCTATTTTAAGTTTTCACCTAGGTGACTTTCTTGGAACCTGGTTAAAAGTTGTTTTTTTGCGTTAAGTCGGTTATACATTAAAGTCACTTCAGTTTTTATGTAAGATTTCCATTAACATATTTATTTTATATATAAAAAAATCATAATCCCCTGATAACATGAGAAAGATTCCTCAAAATATAAATAAATGCACAATCACCGCAAAGTAATAAAATAACTCATTCAAAATCCAAATTACGCGTGACCTTGACGGAGCGTCCGCATGGCCAGTCGGTGTGCGAGAAAGACGGAGTTATCGGGCGTGAAAAGGATGGATATACGCGGCGCGTTGCCGCGCGGCGGCAATTCATCCTACTTCCTAATTAAATTGATTATGTGAAAGTTTAGATGTTTGGATGTTGTTTGTTACTCGATCACGCCAAAACAGCTGAACGGATTTGGCTGAAATTTGGAATCTAGATACTTTGTAGCCTGGAGAGGAACATAGGCTTGTTATTTTATTTATTACACAAATTCGCATCTTATTATCTAAATTTCAAAAAAGTTTGCTGCGTATTGTGCGCAGACTAGCCGGAGTAAAATTATTGATACTTTAATTGCGGATGTGATTTTTTACAAGCTTTTATTTAACTTGCAGTGTATGTATGTAGGTATGTATGTCCGTTCGGGTCAAATCTTACGAGCTAAATTTGACCCACTTGCCAGTGTCCGATTGAGCTGAAATTTTGCATATAGGTTGGATGACAGTACAATATTAAAGTAAGGCAAGCAAAAAAGCTTGTCACAAAAATGATTTTTTTACAAAAAACTTATTTTTGTGATAATTAGAAAGATCAATTATTTAAGTTTTATAACAAACTATTTTTATTTTATTTTTTTATTGCAATTCAGGTTTTGGTACTATTTTGACAGGAAAATATTAAAAAATCCAAGATGGCGGCCAACTTTTTTGGTTGTGGGCCGATTTTGATAAAACTCGATTTCTAGTACTATTTTGAAAAGAAAACAACAATGCACTGCTAAAAATATAAAAAAATCCAAGATGGCGGCCAACTTTTTTGTTTGTGGGCTGTTTTTGATGAAACTCGGTTTTTGGTACTATTTTGACAGAAAAATAGCAACGCAATGTAAAAAATAATAAAAAATCCAAGATGGCGGCCAAATTTTTTGTTTGTTGGCCGATTTCGATAAAACTCGATTTCTAGTACTACTTTGACAAGAAAACAGCAACGCAATGTTAAAAATAATAAAAAATCCAAGATGGCGGCCAACTTTTTTGTTTGTGGGCCGATTTTGATAAAACTCGATTTCTAGTACTATTTTGAAAAGAAAACAACAACGCACTGCTAAAAATATAAAAAAATCCAAGATGGCGGCCAACTTTTTTGTTTGTGGGCTGATTTTTATCAAACTCGGGTTTTGGTACTATTTTGACAGGAAAATAGCAACGCAATGTCAAAAATGATAAAAATCCAAGATGGCGGCCAAATTTTTTGTTTGTTGGCCGATTCTGATGAAACTCTATTTCTAGTACTATTTTGACAAGAAAACAACAACGCACTGCTAAAAATATAAAAAAATCCAAGATGGCGGCCAACATTTTTGTTTGTGGGCTTATTTTGATGAAACTCGGGTTTTAGTATTATTTTGTCAAGAAAACAGTAACGCAATCTTAAAAATACGAAAAAAATATTCAAGATGGCGTGTTTTTTTTGTGGGCCGATTTTGATGGAACTCTGTTTTAAGTATTATTTTGACAAGAAAAGAGTAACGCAATGTTTTTGTCTGTCCACACCTGCCCACAAAAAAGTTGGCCGCCATCTTGGTTTTTTAATATTTTTAACATTGCGTTACTGTTTTCTTTTCAAAATAGTAGTAAAACCGAGTTACATCAAAACCGGCCCACAAAAAAAAAGTTGGCTGCCAGCGTGGTTTTTAAATATTTTTAACTTTGCGTTGCTGTTTTCTTACTGCTGTATGGAAAAAATGGATAAACTGTGTCTAAGCCTTCGATGCTATTATTCATGAATATTAACATAAGAAAGGTTGACACTGCGAGTAGTACCTATTGGGAAAACTAAAATAGCGTTTGAGTATTAATAGAAAATAGCCTAAAAGACTTAATATAAACCTATTACTAGAAAAAATCGGCCAAGTGCGAGTTGGACTCGCTCATGAAGGGTTCCGTACCCACTTACTGTACCGATTTGACCTCGGATATAACCTCTTAAGTTAGGATAAAAGTATTAAAAATGTACCTATGTGGGGTAATTCTTAAAGGACTAACATCCAGGATCAATATAATACTTTGTGAATACGCGTCGTGCAACTTACTTACTTACTTACCTACCCGTGAAATCCGCGGTGCGTTGGTAAACATCGTCGAGACTACTGAGCAACTTTCCTGCTTGGAACTCCGCCAAACATCGTAAAAACACCTAGAAAACTATATCACGGGCACCGCCACGGATTACCTTATTCATAGTTATGAAATTTCCACTTCTCTTCTACGAAATACAATAAACAAATAATACTTATAAATAGTCATAACTTTAAACTTTTTAAAAGGCATTCTTATGGCCGTTTTCACCAAACGTTAAGACGTTCCTAAGGCAATGCTTATCGTTAAGCGATTCTTAAATGGAACTTTTACGTTTCACCACAACTTAAGAATGCCCTAAGTAGTTAAGAAGCTCCTAAAGTTAGGACACAGAAAACGGCCGCTTAATGGGCGATTTTCTGAAAGGTCAGTCACTAGATGGCGCTGTCCCACCTATGCAGTTAGAAGGAACGGAACGTTATAAATTTTACTTTGACCCGACTTTTTTACGTAAAACGGAACGTCAGACAGATGTTATTTATTTACCTAAATCTTTAAATTTACCTATTTCGTTTCTGTTCCTCACAGTAGTACTTATTTAATATATTATTAGTTTCCTTTGGGTTTTTAAAAAGTAATTAATTTAAATATGTTTCATACCAAAATATACCATAGACATGTACATACTTATTCCACGCCATCTAGTGAAGCAATTGGAAGCTTTTTTTTTTAAATGGCCTCTCAGAAAATCGCTCATTGTTAAGGATAAACTTAATGTCAAATGAAACGTCAAACTTGACTTGAGTTATCTTCGTAAATCTTGAATAAATAAATAAATAATAATAAATTTATTTATTTGGAACAAGATTACAATTTTACATTTATTGGTACGTTAGTAACTGCATATAGTAGAAACTGCACCAACGCCCGAATCCGGAAATATCGTACTTAATCATAATTGTTCCAACAAGATGCGGGTTACATAAAAACATCACTAAGTATAACGTAAAACAAAAACAATCGCTAATACAGTACATAAGCACTTAAGAATAAATAGAAGCAAAAGGCACTAACAGGTGCTAACACAAATGCATTAAGATGTAGAAAAATGAAATTTCATTTTTCTACATCTTAATGCATTTGTGAGATAAGACTCTCTTAAAGAAATACAGAACCATCTCGCTTCTGAGCCATATCTATAAGTTGTTTTCAAGAGTCATTACGAATCGTCTCACTCGCAGGTTCGACGACTTCCAACCTCCAGAACAAGCCGGGTTCCGGAAAGGTATAGCCTTTGCACCAAAGACCACATTCATACGCTGCGGCAATTTATACAGAATACCAAAGAGTACAACTTGCCACTTTGCTAGGCGTTAGAACAGGTCCACTCGAGCAGAGCTCCGATTGCTCGAGTAAGGCGAAATTACTGATCCAGGATTGCCATCTCCCTGGGGAGACACCGTTCGGAACCAAGCTCCCCCTTGGCCACGAATCCCTCGGCAACGGTACGTCTGACACCTTGGATTGGGTTTCGCTAGATTATCTGCCACCACTGTAAGTAATTACTTACAATCAAGAAAATTACTTACAGTGGCGCCCAGGGTGCACCGTCCCTCCTACTGTTCTTCCCAGCGTATGCGAACATAGAGTGGGACGAACAGCAGGTGAGCACGCGTGGAGGATATCTAGCTCGCACCCCGAGAGAGAGCTGACATAACAAACAAGACAAAATATTAGGAACTAGCATTTCCTCTTTACTTATAGTAATCTGACACGGGGCAGTTACCAGATTTCATTGTCCTTCAAGTTTTAAGTCTTCCATTATGTTTTGCAGAAGTAAGTTTACTCAATGCGCTTTTACTTACGCCATTTTCGCATTTCTTCTTCATGGACCAAATGAGTCTTAAAATCTAAACCGGCCACAGAAACAGTCTTAAAATAAGTATATGGTTTGTTCAGAGGGCCTACTAACAGATTTATAAATTTTAAACGGTAACTCAAAAATGTAAATTATGATCAAAATGGTCGGACTACATCTGGTCTTAAATTTGTGTTTGGCAACTTTCCATAGTCTTACTATTACGTATGGTAATTGGACAAAGCTGTACAACATGACAATAGCGAAACAATGCGGTAACCTAGAAATGTAAATAACTAACATATTTGGAGATTTTAAACTTATCACTATTATGGTTACGGCGAGTTACGATCTTTAAGACTTCGCTTATAGCATATACAATGGCGAAATCTATAACAATTTCACGAAGACAAACGGTAACCTTTTTCGTAATTTGAATGTCCACGGGCTACAGGTCTATAGTGGAATGTGGATGCGAGAAGCAAACAACTTATAAGCTATTACTCCAGTGCAGAAGCTATACTATACTAAGAATACATATTTCCAATTTTGTTAAGCGCAAAAGTTACTTACAATTTTTAATCTGAATAAATATTAGTCACAAGAGGATAGAATAACACGTTAGGTAAGTACCTTATATTTATTGATTTATTTTAAATTTTAATTTTATTCTACTTATTGTGTAGTTTTTTTTTTTTATATATATATTTAGCCATTTTTATAATATTACAAACACATTTGTAAACACTAGTGTTACGCAAATTTAGATAGGTACTTAATTATATTTTTATTCAACTTATGTTTTATTTTATTTTATTTTGTTGTTAATAATATTGTTTACATAACCCATTACATAGCCCATCAATTATAAGAAAATATATCCTCGGTTTCTATGTAGGAAAGCTTTTCTAGCCAACTAGTAATGTGCAACTTACATTCTCTAAGTGTGAGTGGGTTTATATTTAGTGTTCGGTTAACTTTGTTGTAGATACGAGGGGATAGATAATAGAAGTGACGCTTTGCAAGTTCTAACCTACTATACAGGTTACGACACACTATATCAGATCTACGTTTTCCTTTAGAATAATCTGGGTCAAAGGGCAGTTGTCGGTGTTTGCGAAGTAGTAGTTGCAAAATAAACAATTGACGCACAGTTAAAACACCAATTTCCGTGTATAGGTCTTGGGTAGGAAAATGTATTGGCTTAAAAGTCATAACCTTGAGAACTGCTCTCTGGGCCTTTTCGAGACGTAACAGATGAGATTTATTGGCTCCCCCCCACACAGTCACACAGAACGACAGAATTGACTGCCCCAGGGCTTGGTAAACGGTTTTGAGTGTTTTTAAATCTAACACGTTACGGAGATTTTTAAAGACAAATATAAGTTTTCTGATTCGGCTTGAAGCAACCCTAGTGTGTTCGTCCCAGGAGAGTCTGTAGTCAAGCCAGACTCCAAGGTATTTTAGTTTTAAGGTACGTTTGAGCATCATGCAGTCACAGATTAATGTCTTAGGACAATTTCTTTTATGGGCTTGAATCATGAGCTCCGACGCTGGAAGTGAAGAGGTTTTTGGAGCAAATATAATGAAATTTGTTTTCTCTAAGTTCAGGGTCAGGAGATTTACTGCTAACCAATTCATTACAGTGCTTAAGGCGAGCTCAGCATTATTTCGTGCGTCCTGCCAATCATTGCCGTGAATGACCAGAGCAGTGTCATCTGCATAAGTTATGATCTTGCAACATGGCAACGAAAGCTTACATAGCTCGTTTATGTAAGTAAGGAAGAGCGTAGGACCAAGGACACTACCTTGAGGAACACCAACGATTAAGCTTTCATCGTTACTAGAAACCCTATTTATCAAGACACACTGAGAACTGTCATATAGGTAACTTTTAAATATGTCTAGGGCTACTCCCCGAATCCTATTTGCTCCAATTTCAAAATAAAGTTTAAAATAATAATGAATTTGTATAATAAAAAATGAATGTGTAAGATTTGTTTGAATTTCTGAATTTCTTTGAAATTTTTGACGACGATGAAGGTGATATTTGTACGCATAAAGACAACGACGGATAACGCCAATACACACGAAGCGCTATCATGCTGTGGAAATATACGAGAACTTGTATCTACATTACGGAAAATGTTGGTTTCCTAGAACTTTCAAGACTTTCAAAGGAACTTTATGGTACCTACCTAATCTATGCTAGAATTCAGTTTTCAGAAGTGACATTCTATAGAGAAATTGAAGGGTACAGGGGCAAAACAAGAAATGTCACAAACAGGTTTTTTGTTTTTTATTTTTTATTTTATTTTTTTATTATTTTTGTCTTGCATAATTATTTTTTATTAATTTACTGATAGGAACCTAAGTTTACTTTACAAAGATCGGCTGTAAATACAAATAAACTTTTGACAAATGTTCACAAATATACTTACATTAAAATGTAAATTACACAAAAATCTGTTTTGTGACATTCCTTGTTTTGCCCCTGTACCCTTCAATTAAACTTAACTAAGACGTTCCTATCTAGGAATCTTTTTAGTAGTTTTGGTTGGTGAAACGTAACAGTATCATAAGGTACTGTTTAAATTAAGATATTCTTAGCTAAGAAATACCTTACGAGTGTTTGGTGAAAACAGCCATAAATTTTCAAAATTACTTATTTTGCTAAGTATACCTACTGAGACGCACGGGGGTCCCACCCCACTGATAATGCGATGTTCTTCAAATTGTATCTGCGGTTGGGAATTCTCGCCTTAATGACGCGCGCGCCTCACTTCATTTGCGTTTTTGATAATAATTATAATTAAATAACTATAACATATTGGTACGGGATTTTTACTGTTTTGAGTTTATATAAATTATTTCTACATGGATTACTAAAAAAATTCGAGGTGACTTTATTGTGTGAATTTTAAAATCAAATAAAACTGCATTAAAAAAAAGTACCAGAGTCACCTTGGTGATAATTGGTATACTTGTTACTATTATTTATATACATGCTTTGATTAAATATCACTCGGTGTGCCATTATTGTTATAAAGTTAGAAATAATTTGACATAGTATATTCGAAATACACTCAATAAATCGAACTAGACGAGAGATTATTTATTTCTTAATTAAAGCATTCTAAAAGACTCTAAAATGAACAAAATCACCAGTTTTCCATTTTTTGTTCACACCCAAATTATTTTTTCTTACTTTATTGATTAATTAAACGACAAGTACGAAGTTAATATCAGAGATTATTCTGATTTCCGGTTTTTCAAGTATTCATTTATGTTATTCCAAATTATCACCCAAAGTGCTAATATTGCAACCTACTCCATACAAACACATTTATTTTGACTGGACTAATATGGCATCGTAAGAAATCAGTTAAGTAATGCAGAAAATGTAGGCAGACTCTTTGGTAGCCCATCCTCAAGTGACAGTTGTGACTTCTCAAGGTCTGTTTTACTTTTGTAACATCAATTAACATATTTGTAACAAAATTAAACACGAATTATTGAGTTAATTTATCTTCCAAATGAAAAAGGCTTTATACCAACGTGTTTAAAGTAAAAAGTGATTAATTAATCCAAGGCTCATTAAACACCACTCATCCTAAACAGGTACGTGGCTGGAAATGAACTGGGAGGTAAAGAGATTCCTGATTACTTAATTTTAGGTTTTATACCATCAGATTACGGTAGGTTTCAGCTTAAAGGTTTTGTTAGAAAAGATCATGAAGTTTTAGGAGAGAATCATTTTCTGAAGCGCTCTCAGGTGTTTGATTAGATTAAGTTAATATAAGCACTAAAAACGAGTATCCAGGAAAAATCTTATTAGGCTTTCAAAAAATATTTTTCCCACAGGAACAATAGCTACTGCCCAAAATCTGTTCTCTCAATACTTGTTTCGCTTTTGCTTTTAGTTTCTTGTTTTAACCGCCTTTAAAAAAGAAGGAGGTTAACAATTTGACCTGTGTATGTGATATTAGTTGAAGTTGGATAATATTTGAGTAAAGCGTTCTTTTAAGGCTCGAAAACTACAAGTCATATCGAGATAATTGTTTTTGATTACCGAGCTATTTGACTTTGGATGGAACTGTATCTATGACGCTGAGTCGCTGACTGTACAAAACAAACACTAAAAATAAAGAAATAAAAAAGTAATTTAAATTTATTGAAAAGTACTGACTGACCCTTCATTTCCAGGTCACCTAAACTGTTAACTGAAATGCTACCGTATCTCTGTAGAAATAATGCACCAATAACTATATAATTCGCCGGCCGAAATCGTCCTTACGGGCATGACAAAATAATATCTATAGAGTACCTACATTTTTGAGGTTGGTGCTAGCCAGCAACATATATGACGAAAAAGGCACTGACCTCAAAAGGAAGGTAGGTAGGTACTCTATAAATATTATTAAGAATTATTAGGCTTCTCCTGGGCAGGCATGTAACACCTTAGACTGAATCCTGTTAGCCAAATAAGATGGCGGTCAATAATGCTTGCCCGGTAAAAAAAAAAACGTTTTTAATGACATCATGCCTCATCGTAACAAAGTCTAAAGTCATCACGATCAAGACTAATCCTAAGTATGTCATCTCGCTTATGCTAATGATAAGTTAAAACGTTCATAATTTTAAAATTTTCCACACTATGTGACTATATCACTAGCATATATATTTACTGTGCTGTAGTTGCGAATTATTATGACAAACAGTAATAACGCCCACAAATCATACTTCAGGGGACAGTGTGCTTTCTTTGTCAACCTGAATACGTCAAATCAAATGTTTACTTTCTTCAATTACATTACCAGTTGGTGGTTTTAGAAATTTTATCTGTTCTCTCTATTTTGTTAAGAAAAGGCACGTTTTACTTTTGATCTATGGATTATAATTTATTCTCCTTAAAGAGTTGCTTATTTTTAACAGTGCTCATGTCTGATTTATAGGACAGGCAAATTCTATGCGACATCATTTACCATATTTTCTATTAACCTGGTATTACGTCTCGTTTCCGTCGCTTAGTAATTTGTGTTCTGCAACGCTCGTTATTTAACTTAATCCTGCTAATACTTTTTGTAAAACTTCAATTTAAATTAATGATGGTATGCAATTTATGCCCTTAATTATTCCCAAATATTTACATTGTCTCTAATTTAGTTTTCCAGCTGCACTAAGAAAATCACACAAAATAATGTAAATGCTATAAGACCACTATCAAGGCCGTCTTGTTAAACTTGGGGCAAGCCAAGGAATCGCGAAAAAAACAGCTGTTCCATACTTTTAGTTGAGTCGATTTTGTACTTTTGTATGGAACAGAAGTTTATTTCCCCGATTCAGATTTGCTCCATCGTAAAAATTGTTCGTATTGAGGTACACTATCATCCCCTAAAATCTTTGTACTAATTAAAATTTAGAGGTGTATTATGATGTCGACTGTCCCTTTCCAATGGCCTATACTTTACTTTATTTATCCTCACACAGCATCAGAACTATTGATACGTTACATTTCCAATACGCCCACTCAAGTATCAATTTTCAAATCCAGCATTCAGATGAACTTAAACTCGATTTGCGTATTAAAGTGAACAGGGACACTGGATTAAAACTTATATTATCTTTCCTAAGTATCAGTAGGAAGGATTATATTAAGTAACTGATACTAAGTTAAGAAAACCCATCTGAGTATTCAACTTCTTAAGTGGTTTCGCGATTTTCGGATTCGGAAGAGTCCATTATGCGTGAGTCGAGATTACTCTACTATTGTGATGTCAAAGATTGTGAATGTAAATTTAAGGAGTTTGAAAACCATATTGGAAAACGCAGTTATGAAAGTGGTAAAGCTAAATTCAAGTATTATTGCGACATCAAAGACTGTGGATGCACTTATAAAAGGTAAGTAAGTTTTTTGAAATAGTAACGCTTGCCATGATTGATCTCTAGTTCGAGTTACTAGAGATACTCAATAAACTTTCTCGTGCCATCTCGTGAAACACCAATTTATATCATGCGAGGTTTCGATCAAGGCCCAAAGTCCAGAGACATCGACTTATTCATTGAAGAGTCATGTCAATGTTTAAAAGAAGCTCCTTCTTAAACAGGGTGGGCCAGAAAGACGAGCGATTTTGAAAGCTGCATAGCTTCCGAATGGCACGCGGGATGGGGAGCGGGTGGCGGCCACTTGTAGCTCAATTCTCGCATTATCACGAGGCGAGGGGATAAACTGTGGCCTCCCAAGAGCCCAAATCTCACTCCGCTCGATTTTTCCTCCATGGCTAACATGTCAAGAGTCAAGTTTATGCTAATAAATCAACCACTATAGGCCAAGTCAAGAATAATATTTGCGAGGAAATGTCCAGTACCAACGGGCAATATGTCAGAAAATTTTCTTAAATTTGACGTCCAGATTTGAAGAGTGTGTATGTCTAGAGGGTTCGCAATCCAGTGATATTATGTTCAAAAAATAAATTTCCTATCCGTCTACTTTATTTAAAACTAGTGGCTCTCCGCGTGGTACCCGTTTCCGTGAGAATATCGGGATCAAATTATATAACCTATTTTACTCAGGAAGAATGTAGCTTTCTAATAGTGAAAGTATTTTTTAAAATCGGTCCAGTAGTTATTTTGAGTTTATTCGTTACAAATACAAACAAACATATTTTTTTTTGTCTTTATAATATTACTATTATGGATAAGTATAAAGTTTCCAAACTACTTGAAGTATTTGAATTTTTTTAAAATCCACCCAACTTTGTGGCCCACCCTTTATTTCCATTTATTGTACATTAACTTGCGTTAAAAAGGTTTTATATCAGAGAATCTACAAAAAGCCAAATCAATTATCTTTTGATTTTCAGTCAAATTGTTTCTCTATGCAAAGGTAAAAGCTTCTGTAAAGGCTATGTTATTCTAACTTA
Organism: Crambus lathoniellus; assembly: GCA_949710035.1. Lineage (NCBI taxonomy): Eukaryota > Metazoa > Arthropoda > Insecta > Lepidoptera > Crambidae > Crambus > Crambus lathoniellus. The sequence continues at coordinate 10,314,662 of OX453323.1, read as the reverse complement.
CTTTCAACCTTGGAAACTGCCTCTTGAATTTGATATTCCGCCTTTATCGATAGATTTTATTCCATTTTATCTACAATAACTTAGCTCATTTACAATTCAAAATAGTTATAAAGATCATCTTTTACTTCCCAGCTAAAGTTGTGTCTTTGTACATTAACTTGCGTTAAAAAGGTTTTATATCAGTATCTACAAAAAGCCAAATCAATTATCTATTGATTTTAAATCAAATTGTTTCTCTATGCAAAGCTAAAAGCTTCTGTAAAGGCTATGTGATTCTAACTTACTTGCAACCTTGGAAACTGCCTCTTGAATTTGATATTCCGCCTTTATCGATAGATTCTATTCCATTTTATCTACAATAATTTAGCTCATTTACAATTCAAAATAGTTATAAAGATCATCTTTTACTTCCCAGCTAAAGTTGTGACTATCTTATGTACTTAGCTTTGACTTTCAACTGTTTATTCAGTATTAGTTCTCACTTCGACGTAACCTTGCTTTGTTCTGTGTCTAAAGTTTTGGAACGAGGGCTTGTATTCAGTTTTCAATTTCTAAAGCACTGGATGTTGCAGATTTGCAAACTGGATTTGGATGTGCAAATTATGATCTTTGATATGCAAGTGGCTTCGTAACTACTTCACTTCAAGTGCTGTTTCGAATTTGTGTGAGATAAGTTTTAACTGGTCCCATATTTCACGCTGACACAAGATTTGTATCTAGCTTAGTGTAATAATGGGGAAGTGTAAAGTTTCTAAATAAGCGCAGTACTCTTGTCTTTGATATTTTAAAACTCTTTTAGTCGAAGACTTTTAAGGAATAGATTTACTTCGCGACAAAATTATGATAAGTCTTCGTGTTTTAGCGCAAAGGTTGCAGATTAACATTTAAAGTGCTGGCAACAAACATCTTTCCAAGGATAACATCTCAACTTTAAACAATTTTTTATTAGTCTTTAAACGATAATTTTAATATAATGTGCGTGCACCATTTTGGAATTCAATTAACGCACCCAATTATCTTAGTTTTACACTACTACCTAATTTGAAAGTCACGCTAGCAGGGCTAACATGACAGCAACGACATATTTGTCGCATTACTCTCGACCAATCAGAACGCTCGTAGATAGCGCGATAGACTTAAGCGAACGTGCCGATTGGTTGGAAGGCGCGCGACAAACTATGTCGTTGCCGTCATGTTAATCCTACAGAACACCTGAAGAAGTTTGGAATAGTTCGTAGAATAATTTTTGAAATCCGTATTTTTGATATTCTTGTGGATACTATATAACGGGAACCACGTGGGTAAGATTGCGAGGCGCAGCTAGTTTTCAATAAAACATTATCAAAAGTAAAGTAATAGCATTGGTTAACTCGCCTTAGATATAGCTTATGTAACTGTTGAAACCTGTCAAGCGGTTGTGTAAGCTGACCGGTGGTGTGCAGACTACAGATATTAGTTCAATCTTGCTAATGCACCTAGAATATAAAGTTACAGCATTGCAAGTTGCAACATTGCGTCGAACGTGCAAGATACCGAAACCTTTGTTGGCGATTCAACGATTGATTCAGAGCTAAAAGTAATTTGAATTCTCTGTTTGCCTTTTTTCTTCATTGCCAATTCTTTAGGTCTCCTTTTATTTTGCTATTTTGATTATTTCATATTTATTTTCTAAGTTATACAATATAAGTGGCTCCCTACGTTGTTCCCTGTTCCTGTGGGAATATCGGAATAAAGAATCGGTTAATTAAGAAGGGGAACATGTCATGGCTCGCAAATTTATCAAGAGACAAAACAAATAAATTTCTAAAAATCGTAAATGTTCCTTTTCTTACCGTCATGTTTAAATTTGGTGCCCTATACTTTTTAAACTACTTATTATACTACATATTCCGTTTCTTGACTGTTGTTATGTCTGTCTTGCCATAAAAAATTGAAATCCATAAATGTTGCTAAATTAGAAAAGAGGTGACATGTTCCCTTTCTTAATTAACCGATTCAAATAGCATGTTACTCGGGGATAATTGTAGCTTTGTCTGGCGATTTTTTTTTTAAATCGTTCCAGTAGTTTTTGAGTGTGTCCATTACAAACAAACAAATAATCAAATCGTTTCGCTTTATAGTATTAGTACTTACTTGTAGATTTATCGCTTCCAGTTATCCAGTTCCTTCTGAATTCGGATTTGCTCCCTTGTTTCTCGTTATTCAATTTTTTATTGTTTTCATACTCATGCCTTAAACTTAAATTAATTCTGGGTGTTATGTAATGTATGTATAAGTGTCAATCAACTTCAGCCAACAACATTAAATACTGCTTCATTGTCCCTATAGGGATACTTCATATTATGAACTCTTCCAAGCTGAATATGAAATGATAATAGAAAATATGGTATCCTTTTATCTTTTCCCATGGTGGTTGATGATAAGCGGATTCGATCAGATTAAGAATTCCGTCGTGTGCATGTCGTTCCGGGTGCATTTACAATTGGAATACGCACCAAAATCTGCATTGGGCCTGCGTGGTGGGTCATGTCACGTTCTTCTTATCCATCCATAAGAAAGGCCAATGCCCCAACAGTGGGCATACAAAACATGACTGATGCTGGTGATGATAAGACCTTATTTGTTATGCAATACCTTATTTGCTCTGCAATAAAGACAGACAAAAAGTCTAAAGTTTTCATAAGACCTAAATGTTGAAAGCGATCACGTTTCACCACGCAGTGTGAATTTGTAATGTGAATTGTGCGTTTCATTTGAATGGACAAAGTTTTCGGTATCAGGCTCTCAAATTGAGTTATGTCCTTTTACGTGTCTTGGATTCGTTGGGTAATATGGGTGACGCCAGTTTTCTTTAAATGTAAGTAGCTTATATGTCACTCAGGAAAAATAGAGCTTACAATTATGTAGTGATAGAAATTTCTAAATTTAGCGGTTCAGTAGTTCCAAAGATCAAAATCCAAACTCACAAACTTTATGTCTTTATAATATTAGATAATACTAACCATATGATGATACTATGATGGTTCAACGAACCCAAGTATCCCCCCATCCTCCTCGTCCGATATTAATGAAAGTCGCCATTTCCGTTTGTCTGGATAGTTCTAAGTAGGTAAACGTGTCTATACGTACACTTGGCAATTTCTTTTGTTATTTGGTAGTGTATAATGAGAAATAATTAATTGAGCCACAAAAAAATACTAAGTAAGCACGCCAAAGCGTCCATTTCAGTGTTTTTAGGTGCTAACTTAGTATTGTGGGTTAGGTAAGTTTAGTGATCAATTAAAATTGTAACCAGTATGTGTGTTAAACTTATGAGCGCCCTAAAGATAAAGTTACACGGATCAACACAAATCGAGGGCTTGAAGGATACTCAGAGTCAATCTTATTGAAGTCAGTCATATTGAATTGCAATCAAGCTCTTCAAGAATAGACCGAAAACAAAAGACATTTCGACGAAACGACGAACGCATTTCAGATTTGTATGATTTCCATAAAGATACCTATATAAGTTTTAGCCAATGTCAATGACATATGCATTGAAACAATTTCTTAATTTGAATTTCCGACGATTCCTAAACGAACTGCGAAGTAACTTATGTAGTGTTGCTAGTATAACTGTAGTGTAGTATTACAGATATTCCCTATGGCAAAGTTAAAGTTCTGACGCCAGTGTGAGAAAAGCTCAAATAATAGCTAATCAATGTGCACTGGCCCCATGGCTTATGCTAAGAAAGCTCAGGAGAGTTCGAAATTGACACCTTTACCCAGTTAATGCTAACCAATGGTCAACAAATAGTAAATGATTATTAAAAAAGTAAAAGTTATTAGTAGGTACTTATCAAATTGAAAAGTTACTATGCAATTAGTGTTAGAAGCAATGCCACAGAATACTAAATAGTAGGTACAAGGCAATGCAGCAAACAGTTACTCGTAGAACTAATGTAATTGGTTAGAGAATTGTACGTTATTGGATTAGCCTTTCGGTAGCGTGTTCGTCTCCTGTCCGAAATCTATTTGTCATTATTTTCTATTTTTATATTACAATTTTTTTATTTATATAACCTCGGAAAATATCCAAAGCGCTTCAATTTTCGCTGCTATGTCCACTCTGCCCTATACCACTTTTTACTTCACTTGTGTTAAGAAAGCTTAAGAGAGTGCCAAGTCGACACGATTACCCAGTTAGTGCTAACCAGTGTTCCGCTGTCCAACAGTAAGTTGCAAACGTGATCATACTATTACGCGAGTTGGTTGTTCATTTGCTTATATTGGACGGCAACTTTGTATTGATTGGATGTGGAAAAGGCAGGGTACATATGAGAATGGATGATTTGATTTTGAAACTACTTTTTAAAGCATTCTGTAGTCGAGCACTCTATTTTTAAATTTGTAAATGCTTACGAGTTGGTAGAAAGCCCTAGATTGTGATTTATGCAATCTTTTTTATATTTTGTAGAAGCTTACGAATTCGTGGGAAGCCCTAAGATTATGATATAAGCAATCCTAATTCTTATCGTCCCTTGAGTTCTTTCATTAAGAAATCTTAAAGATTAGGGTCCGTATTATAGAACAACACTAAAGTGGAGAACTCCTCTCAAGTATAGTTAGAAAGGGATGCAAATACATGCAACGAATACATTCATCCCTTGCTAACTATACTTGAGAAGAGATCTCCACTTGAGTGTTGTTCTATAATACGGGCCTTAAACATACAGGCTTAAATTAAATTAAATTTCGAATGATAATAATCTATATCACCTCAAGGTTTAATATGCTCAAGTTTTCTATGATTAAGCGTAATGGTCTTGGAATCGTAAACTAGTTTGGAAATTACAATCTTCCTTTCCTTCTGCATACATCAGACCTTGGCCAAATTATACGTAGTGCCAAATTGACTCCTGAGAATTCGTTCTGAGATACGTTACTGACGTTACCAAGGCCAAATCACAATGACATGACGGACCCCCATAGGTAGAAGTGGTAATTAGTAAATTTTGTCACTCTGTATGTTTAGTTCTTTTGCAAATATTGCCTTAGTGTACATTACCTTATATTACATTATATGAGGTGAAGGTTTACTATTAAGAAGTCTATGTAAATTAGCATCTCTTGAACAAATGCCGAAGGATGACGCCTACGTGCCATTATGAAATTAACCTTAGTGGTCAAGTGCGTAGGTTTAGTTCCCTTTGTAGAGTGGGTGTATCGTTTGAGAAACAGAGGCATTAGTGAATTAAGTATCCAAATGGCTTTCTAAAATGCAGCTTTTAATTAATATTTTTGTTACTTATCAAACTGTCGTTAAGTTCTTATAGAGTATTTTGAATAAGATTATGTCTGCCATGACTATCATATTTAGACTTAGATATTTCAGCTTATGGTGTCTTTTGTGATTTATATGACCCATCTACTGCTTCTCCATATTATTTCCAGTAGTTCGTGTTACATGTGGCACCCTTAATAAAACCCTGTACCTGATCGAATATGGACTGGTACACTAATGTTAGTAAATTGAACAAAAGTTTTATTCTCATCCATAATTTTACACCCTGTAGAGTAGTGAGTACCTGATCGAATATGGACTGGTAGTAAATTTTTATCTAAAATCCATAATTTAACATTTATTTACAAGTGTCATCTATAACACGTCGTCTATAGTACCTGGTTGTATCGGACTGTCGGACACACAGATGTCGGACACAACCTGACCGGGCTAACCGGGTAACTGTAACAGTAGGTTGGCACCACTCTGGCGCCGCCGCCCGGCCTTGCATACGTGCATTCCTTGCCAGGCGATGCAAACATAAATTGTATGGTCATGTTGCGCGAAATCCACTGTTATTTGGTGTACCATAAAGGTGATCAGAGTCACCATAATGAAGCTTCCTGTGCTGTCGGTGGACTGTTTACTTATTGCAAGAGTAGGTATTGAATTAACTTGGAATAAGAATGTTGGACAAATAAATTGTGGTACTATGTATATGGGTACCTACATCGACTTTAATTGGGAATGCAGTTTATGAGGTTGTTTCATCAATATTGAGTTCTATTATTTTTATTGCACGATTAATAATAGCTGTAAGCTTCGCAAATCTTACTACTGATCCATAAAACTCGGTCGATAGTTAACAGATAACAGATAAACACAATTCTAGTCTACTCTAGCTACTCTACTATACCATATTTTATTAATTTGGTTTATTGTTAAAGTCAGGACTAGACAATTAATGTGTTGCGCATTATTTATCATTAAACTCACACTTAACATAAAAAAGGAACGGTACTTAAGTAACACCCTGTGGTAGCACCTCATTAAGCGATGTTCAAAATAACTTGGACACCGCTTTAACAATGTAAGTTTTACTGCTTAGGTAATTTATCTTTTGAGTTGCTGACCTGAACAAGTAAAAGACTGAGAAGATTCTTTTATTATATAAAAAACTAACTTATTTAAAGAACGTTAAAATACAAATATGCCTTGAAATTAAATAAAAAAAAACCTGTATGAAACTGGTACTGGGTGGCTTCTGCGTATTACTAAAAATTTAGACCACACTTGAGTTCCAAGCATGTAAATGTTTACTGTCCTCCAAAAAATGTAAAGACATACTTTTTTCCATCCAACCAAAAGATACAATCGCTCGCACATGATATACAAACATTACCCAACAAAACTATAAAGCTGCGCTACAGATAGGCCGTTCGTATTCGGCAAGTCAGAATCTCGGACCGGTTTCAAACGACCTTGTACGTTCACTTGTGGACATATCAATGATGCAGAAACTATACTGCACAGTCTTGTCTTGACTGCACTTTGTTTATGATTTGTTAATTTTAAGTGCCAGCAGGTTCCGTTAATTTATGCCTCAGTGATAAAAACTAATCAGCCTTTTTGAAAATGCTATATTAGGCTCAATTTCAGAAAACGAGATACCTAGTTTTACCACCGGAAGTTTATATTGATTGTGCTCTTGATTCCGGACACACCTAATCTTAATTTTTTTTACCTTTTAAATTTTGTCCCCTTTTCACATCCATAGGGGTATATTTCTCAAAAATCCTTCAAATATTGTTATCGTCCTTTATCGTAATTACATATTATTATTTTGTAATCAATCGTCTGGCTTAATTAATTTATATTTCCGTAAAGCTTCATTTAGAATATTTAGATCTTGAGAAACGTTTAAACTACAGTGGTTTAAATGAACTCGAACTTTATTTACTTGCTTCACGTAATAGGAAGTTACTACATTTTCTTAACTGGTATCTCCATCTAATTGGAATACAACAAATTAAGATACCAATTTTGGAAACCGAACGGATACCACACATTAGATTAAATAATCATTATGGTTTAACATATTGACCGCTATCGACATTATCGAAAGTAGAAGTCCAAACTTTTTGAGGTCATCACGTGAAACTTTTGTTTGATAAAGTATTCGTATCTTGGTAAGTATATTTTTAATATTGACACTAAAAGATGTTTAAGCAGTTTAATTTGTATCTCTATAATGTGCGTGACTTAAATCTATTTGCCTACTTCGTAACGTTTGCCGTTTCAAGAGATTCATCAGATTTGGTCATAATTAAATGTAGAATTGTCCATCTTTGCAGCCATTGCATGTCCTTGGATGACAAATACAAATTGATTGCAATCTTGTTCTGTTTTATATCGACTATTTCGTTAGTCCATTGCCACTTTTAAACTATCGATTGAATCGACATTAGCATTGCTTTGTGATTTTATTGGTGATGTCATTTACAGACTTTAAAAGATTTATGGTTACATTGACTTCATTGCTATTAGCTATTGTAATATTTGATACGTATTAATTGATTGCTATTTATCTCTTCTTAATTTATTCATTACGTTTTACTGTCGTCTTTAAGCTTCGCAATATCATATTGCGGAGGTTTTGAATTTGTTGCAAAAATATTATAACGATGCACGTAGAGTATCATCATATCACACAACTCAATGCCATTGACCTTCGTTTGGATGTCTTGAATCATATTCATTAGCACAATGTCACAGGTGTTTTTAACCACCTATTTGTTCTATGTGACGCAAGTATACATTGAACAGCAAATGAGCAAAATATATTTATATTTAACTTTCTACTTATAGTTTAGAAAACTATATCGTTATTTCTAAAAGGCTATACTGACATTCAATGTGATCATTTTCTAAATTTTCCAAAACAAGTTAAAAATTTATATCCGATTTAAAAAAGCTTTAGTTGTGGTATGGCCATGTTTCGGCATATGGTGCAGTTATTATGAGGCTTCTGATTATTTGAGCAGGAACAACATATGGTCACTGCAGAGGAAGGATGTGAAAGGTTGACCTTACAAGTCTTCTTTATTGATACATTAAGTATATCGATATTGTTCAAATTATATAAATAGGTTATGGACACTCCTATTAGTGGTGGAATAGAAAATTCATTAAGTTGCAATTACTGGTTTGCTTCTGATAGCTGTCGATCAACGTCTCGTGGACAGGCATTAACCACATTTCCTCAATGTTAAATTTGTCCAAGTTGTTAATCGTGTATAGAAACTGACCATCTTATCTTAGAAAGCATTTCTTCGGCCTTTTCCAGCGGAAACAGCGCTTACTGTCGATAATACAGCGCTGGCTTCTCACCTGTCGGCGCAGGAGTTGTTTTTTTTTATAGGTAGCGGTGCAGCGCTAGAAGTGATTGCGCATGCGTCCAGCCAGTCGCTCACGGCCTTTCAGAGAGGCCGCACGCGTCTTCCGCTGCTTTGTCGGACAGTACGCCGATCCAATTCGTTTACGTCACTAATCTGTGTTTAAGTGTCCACGGTGTAAAAACAAATATTGTGTGATTAAACAACTTGGACCTGCCAAGGTTAACAGTGCTTGTGTAAAAACTGGAGAATCCTCAAGTGATTTTTTTCTCGGTGATCGTCACGCACGTTGACTCTTTTTTATATGGTTTGCATTTATTGTAATTGTGCCTGTAATTATTGTCGATCTCTCGAAGGACGTTCTACTTATTTGATTCTTTTCATTGCAGACACTTCCTGCTCTTTTGTCTCTTGTAAAAGATTTATCGTGGTTTAACTAAAAGGAATAAATTTCATATTACGAGTATTAAAATTTAAGAATAATTGACGTGGATAAGATTTGAGTAGGAAGAATTAATAGCTGCACCGAACCACCTTGAAGTTAGATCGGCATCTTGTTGACAAATGTTGTGGGTTGATGAAATAGACGGAAGCAAAGGGGAAACATTATAACCAGCTGTTTTAGAAACGGTCAAAGAGATCCTTACGGTTAAATATTTGAATACGTGTGATATTATGATTTGAATTGAATACTTCAAATCATAATAACTGCAACCATAATATTATGACTTTTATAAGGCGAGCAGTAAAATAGAAATTAAGATTGTTACGGAAATTACTTACGTCTAGATTCTTTCGGTTTAGTCTTTACCAGTTGCATAAATGGTGTTCTCTTTACGAGTCATAAAATGTATTTATTTCAACTTAACTTTTGTCTTAGAGCTTTTTAATCGTTGTTTTTGTAAGGGCATCTCGTATGGTATACAGTTTATTTACATTATAGTACTATACTATTTATTGTATGTACTCGACACGACAGTTGTGTACAACATTTTGATTCTCACGCCTATCATCGCTGTAAATTTTTATCAAAGTGTGTCTGTTTATCTGTCATATAAGACACGACGACACCAATAATAACATCTGATAAAAATGACAACAATTCTGGAACATCAATGTGCTCACCACTTTGAAATAAAAAGCATTCTTAGAGCACTTCAATTTTATCGCTCGAATTAATTATCAGTATCTCTACTGATTACGTAGTGCCTACTTTAACACGATGTATCGTCGTGATTTTAAATATATTGGTAGACTGGTAGAAATTGATTTTTTTTATTTGAAATTTCAATTTGAAATAAGCCGTGTCCCTGTATAATACTTTTCTATTTCTTTCTTTTCTGTTTTACTCTTATGTGTGTGTACTAAATGTAAATAAATAAATAAATATTTTTATGTAAAAATATGTCCTCCACTTTTAACCTCTTTTATCATATTAGGTATGGATGTACGTGTTTTCCATCATTGCTATTACAGAAAACCAATAGAGTGCCAACATTTTATGTAAAGTGCTTTTTATCGCGAACACCTGTGTCACACAATGATACTTTATTTTTTATTTCTTGCGAGTTTTTCTATTGTTTCATAGCGTCTGCTTGTTCGCTAGCGTTTCCCTGAAATACCTACTTTGAAAATGGATTGTTTAGTTCCAAAAATTGCGAAAGAAAGCCATGAGAATTTTTTATCTAGACTATTATGATGTCTAAAGTTGTCTGCGCGTCAAGAGTTGTTGTAATAACTAGGTTGAAAGTTGTAGCTCGTAGTTTTTAATAACAAGAGACAGCTTGTGACTTCGTGCGCGTGAACTTCATAAGTCCCCTTGTTCACTTATTTCATTACCTTCAATTTTTTTTTTAAGATAAGTAGCCCATGTCCTTCATCGTTGTCTAATCTGTACATTACATTACAGGGTGGATTTTTCCATGCCACATGGAGATAAAGAATTCGAAACAAGAAAATAAAAATTTCAGTCAAAGGAACCAATCCTTTATTTTTATAAAAGGATCAAATCTCTATAACAAACATGATAAATTAGATGAGAGAAGAACAATGAAACTCATCATGGATGCGATGTCGAGTCTAGTCGATGTTGTAGGTACTTTGCTATGAAACAGCTGTTCTTTTTAACTATACGTATGCAGTTTTGTTTCTTTTCAAAAATAAGGGAATGGTTCCTTTGACTGAAATTAGCTATCGCCATTGTTCCGAGTACTTTCACTCCAGGTGGCATAAAATAATGCCATCCTGTATACCTAGCTGTTCAGGGTAAAGGGTAACAAACAGGTAAAGTTATTTTCAGATCATAATTCCGAGTTCCAGGTTGGTTAGTAATGATTCCATGCTTGTTTGGCTTTCACCAATCGATTCGATTGCTAATAATCTTAGTTGAAATTAAGCCTTGGGAGATATAGAAATTTCCGGTTGTATACATACACCCGGAAACCTATAGGTGAAATTTCAATTAAATCCCTTGTTAAAGCCTTAATACCGATTCCGGTAATTAGATTATGTTTGATCAACGTTATGTTTTGAGCGAGCAAGTTATTAAATCATAAAGCAATTTGTAATAAGTTAGTAACTTTGTAATGTAAATTTTCGATCAATAAAATACTTTCATCTCCAACAGTCCTTCCTTCCTTTGCCTCAGGGATTTCTAGTTTTGATTAAGTACATGATGCTGAAGTTGGTTATTTGAGTCCAAGTTAAATTGTTAAAGTCGCAACTGTTACAATATTGGCAAACTTCCTGTAAGTTGTCTTATCAATGCTGAATGACCTACGCTACAGTAGTCTTAAAAAGGTCATTTTGCCCATATTTTTTCCGGTTTTGAGTAAGGTTATAAGATCACGAACCAAATTGCTAAATTACTTAATACTCGGGTTAAGCTGTATGTAAAGGCCGATTTACAGATTAACAAACAATGTGTGATTTAAACATAATGCATTGATGACGGGGCTAACCCCGTAGGTATAGCGCTGGCTTATTGAAGCTACTTTGAGTGATATTTCTAATAAAATTATCAGTGATCTTCTTAACAACCGAAACAAACAAAATTGACATAATCAAAAAGACAAATAAGAAATCCAAATGACAGTGAATTAAGTTCTGACCGTACGGAAGCCACCAAAAAAACAATCAATGTCTTTGGAGGCGGATGCCCGTTTTTGTTCATTTGTCTTAGCTTTAATAAAAGGGTATTCGTCTCGCTCCGTGGGAGTTATTTCAGGTGGAAAATTTACTTATTCTCCAAGACATCTTTATGTAACTATTTCGTAATTACGATTTTCTTTCCCCGTCTCTTATTTTACTGGTATAATCATTAACTTGTTGTATTATATCTTCTTTTGTTTTACCAAAAAGTTTTTATTCTAAAGCCTCGATTATGGGGACTACCCAGCTGTTTTAAATACAACTTTTTGCAATTCTTTTTCTTTCAATGTGCGTCATCTGTGACGTGGGCGGTTTATATAAAGTGCCCTCTCCAGAATGACGTCTAGCATCTGCGTTTACTTACCGTGGATTTTTGCTGTAAAAAGAGAATAATTGTCTTAGGATGTTTTAAATTATCTCCGGCCTGAGACGAACGTCAGATCCAGGCGCTGACAACCGTAATTTAAATGTAGGTTTAAAAGATTTTCGTATTGTGGGAGTTGACTTCTTGGGATATTAAATACTGAAAAATACCAACATTCCCTTCAATCAAAATAATTATTCAATTGAACTTATTCTTATTTAAATCTTAAATCGCGATGAAAGTATGTCTTTGTTCATAAAATATATTTTATTATCTTATAAATTATATTGTACCACCTACTTTGGAACCAAAACTTACCGTTTTTCTCTGTCCAATATAAACTTTTCCTCATAAACCTAAAGATACAGAAAGCTATTACATTATTAGCCATAATGTTTTTCTATTCGCATACGTGACGTACTTTGGTTCACGATTGACATTTCTTTATAATGACAGAAGTTTTATAGATTTTTGTTTTCAACTGAACATTTAAGTAATGTGGGTATTTGTAGATATTGGAAACGTCAATACCCGCGATAAGTGCACAGGAATGTTTCAATCTCAACTCAATAAATGCCATGTAGTTGATTTATATCCGAATTCCGAAATCAAACGCCGACAACTGAGTAAATGTTTGGTTTCGATAACTTAGATCCATCGGGTAATGAAATGCCACGGCCCTTGGGATCTTGTACAGGATACGCCCTTATGGCTTATACAGACGAGCGACATTATTCCTGCGACAGCTCAAGACAGTTGACGCTGATAGTCGCCAAAAACAGGCTTCCATCTTGCTATACCATGAGAACACCGAGATGGAAAATAGTCTGTGTGCTTTTACAGACTCTTATCTCTATGCCAAATTTCGTCATATCGAAAGCCGTTTCAACTTGATTAACTAGCAATCCATGTCGCATTTATAATAATAACAAGATTTTAAGTGGGTATTACAGAAAGATAAAGTACTTGCTCTGATGGAAACCGAACTCATATTCTTAGGATTTTCACCACTATTCTACCGATTGAGCTACGAAGACTTACGGAAGCCTGTTATCGGCGATTGTCGGCGACAGTTGCCAACTACTGTTGCGAGCTGTCGCAGGAATATTGTCGCTTGTCTGCCAAAGTCTTTTGTCCTGGAGTATCATGGCAATACAAAAGCCAAGAAACGTACTGCTCATGACAGATTTATTTGAGAAAAATCCAAAAGGTCAAACGTTAAGATTGGTTGAAACCCTTTTGTTTACGCTGACGCTGTAATAAGCCCGCCGTTTTGATGTTTTTATCTATGATTTCTTTGTTATTGCCTATGCCACAATGAGGTTAGTTTTGGCAATAACACAGTGTTATGATTGTGGAACTTTAAGGTAAGCAATTGAGTACGACGTATCAGCCTCTATAACATGTCATGTTTTTCGTACCGTTTATATCACATCGTGAGCGATTTACAAAGTCTTTTAGTAAACTGGGTTAGTCTAAAAAAAGGCCGTAGACCATTTGACATTACGTCAGTTTCATGCATTAATAGTAGTTAAATTGTATACGAAGCAACTTGTCTTATAACTGAACTCACTTTCATACAGTTGGTTTACATTACACCAACGATTACAGACCCAGAGGTCTCGGGTTCGATTCCCAGTGGTGGTACATATTGTATTCGGTTTGGTTAGTGATAGGACTTGTTCTTAGTCCGTCTGGCTAGCTACCACTATCTTATTTAAATCTGACGCCATAACAATGATGTTTATAGCAATATTGTGTTTCGGCAGTTAGAGATATGATATATAGCCAGTTTCTTAGTGATTGAGGATTTCGGGAGCAGTGCGCTTCCACATACAGCCTTATCACCACCTAACATTAGGTGTGATGAAAGTATAGTGCTACCCCGATGTGGATAAAAAAGAACTTAATGTCTTCCAGTTGACTTGCTTCAAAACCACCAAACCCGACGGTCTGATCAAAGATACATTATCCAAGTCTACTTTTATTCACCAATTCGTCTAAGTCGGAATAAAATCTCGGGAACGGGTGTTATCAGATCTGACCCGCGTAAGGCAACTGCTAAATCCGGGATTTCACAGGTGTTTCGTAGAAAAGGTTTAGTAGTGTAAGACCAGAGATTTAGAGGGGAAGCATCCACCTGTATTGCCGTGCAAATATTATACATACGTCTTGAGAAAAATATCTGGTTTACCTATAATTTAATTGCTGAAAATATTGAAAATGAAGTATTAGAAAAAATCGACCCGTCTCAAAAATAGCTTCGATGGTGGGTTCGAGTCCCATCGGAGCTAGTTCTTGTGAGACGGGTTTCCGGAAAAATAATTTTAATGCTACTAGAATTGCCTAAATATACGGGGTGGAAGGAAGCGTATTTTGAAATACTTTGAATGCAGATTTGTTTCTTTTCAGCAATAAAGGAATGGTTTATTTGACGTGCATATACTTACACTAGCGGATCCTTGCGGTTTTACCCGCGTGGTACCCGTTCGCGTGGGAATATCGGGATAAAATATAGCCCATCTCGATAAATGGACTATCCAACACAAAAATAATTTTTCAATTCGGTTCAGTAGTTTCTGATATTGGCGCGTTGGAGATTAGTATAGATACATAATTATACTCACGCCTGTTTCGCATAGAACCTTCCTACCCAGGCAGAGACTATAGATCGCCAGCGCTACGATCTTAGCACACTTCTTTCGCTTCATTGACATCCATCAGTGATTGAGGATTTCGGGAGTAGTAGGCTAAGTGCTACCCCGTAGTGGATAAAAAAACAATATTTTAAGCCTGGTTCATTTGAGTGTTTGCTATCTCCATTTAGAGTACTTTTCCTCCAGGTAACGTGAAATAATCCAACTGTATAGTTGAATAGAATAGAATAGGCTTATTAAAAATATAATTTTCGTCCGGGATAGGACATTTTGTATGGAGAGTCGAAATATTTTTTTTATTTCCGCCAAAAAATCTTGCTGTGTGTTGTACAGCATGATGGCCTGAAGCCATGGTTAAAGTTTTTGCAACGGTGCCCCTAACACCCTGTATATCGTAATCTTCAGGGATCATTTAAAGTTTTCGGCGACAAAAAGTAGCGTTGGCCTTTCTTTAATGACTTATTTATGGTCATACCAAAACTCATCAATGCTGATTAAGTGATTTAGAAGTGAATTGTTAATTTTTTTATGCATTCACAAATTCACAATGCTATTCTGTAATTGTAGCAAAAACTACAGGGCTGGTGGTGACAATGGTTACGTTGGTTCACAATCACCATTTTTCCTATCGCTTTAAAGTTTCGCTCTGAAGATTATGGCATGGCTTTTTTTATCTCACGATATCAATTGATTACGATTCATGACTGTTGTTGATGTGACCTAGTTCAGTGACTGATTCAGTTTAAGTCTCACAAGCTTAAGCCGTATAAGTAGAGTAGACATTTTGGCAGATCGAACTACGATAAGCCATTGGCGTACGAAATAACCGGTGACGTTGAGCTGATACATAAAAAAATATCAAAGACTGTTATCGAGTGCTTCGCTCGCGTGCTATTCGGGAAACGCAAACCCTCGTTTCATCCGCTTAGGGGTTGAATTTTATAAAACCCTTTCTTAGCGGACACCTACGTCATTCTAAATTTCAGCTGGATCCGTCCAGTAGTTTGAGCTATGCATTGATAGATAAGTCAGTCGTTCCCTTACCGTGGGACTATCGGGATAAAATGTAGCCTATGTCACTCGGGAATAAATTAGCTTTCTACTGGTTATTTTTTTTAAACTGCTCCGTAGTTTTTGAGTTTTTCCATTACAAACAAAGAATCTTAACTTTATTCTTTATAATATTAATAAAGTGTCTATACTTGTCTGTAGGTACTATAGACAAACAATATTTTCTCTTTTCTTTCAAATTCAAATTTCTCGGTCTCCTCTTTGTAATATTAGTCGAGTCGACTATTTTCATGTGACGCTGACTTCCTCTTTTATATTAACTTGCGTAATCAATAGAATCAACTAATCAAACAGTTATTACATGTTTGATTTCCGACATTTTCAATCATTTATTGTTCATTTTTCCTCTAATTTTTAGTCTACAGTTACAATCTTCTTAGAATGTAAAACAAAGTTATTGATATGGTTGAGTTTTTAGCTTATATCGTTTCGTTTCTACAACTCTTTATAAATCTATTTCTCAATAAACATTTTTAGTGTAAATTTTTCAGTAGAGTAATCGTTATCTTATCTTCTTTATAATCCATCCTTTATTTCGCATCAATCAATGGATATACTCAGATTTGTGTATTGTGAATTGTGATTTGTGACAACCAACATTCAATCTGAATCCCGAATTGATATTTGTTTCGAACCAACATGACCCGTGTCTGAACAAATATTGCCTACAGAAGAGTGTTTATCTGAATAAATCCTACTGTATTTTTGTTATAAGAAAGAAGATTATTGTATGAAGTCTTATTTTGCACCTTTGGATCAAACAAGTGTTAGGTATTATTCATCATTTCAGCCGTACGACGCCCACTGCTGGGCATAGGCCTCCCCCAAGGATCTCCACAACGATCGGTCCTGCGCTGCCCGCATCCAGCGGCTTCCCGCGACCTTGACCAGATCGTCGGTCCACCTTGTAGGGGGCCTGCCCACGGAACGTCGTCCGGTTCGCGGTCGCCATTCGAGAACCTTTCCGCCCCAACGGCCATCGGTTCTCCGCGCTATGTGTCCCGCCCACTGCCACTTCAACTGAGCAATCCTTCGAGCGATGTCGGTCGTTTTAGTTCTCCTGCGGATCTCATCATTTCTGATTCGATCGAGCAGGGAAACACCAAGCATCGCTCTCTCCATTGCTCTCTGGGTAACCTTGAGCCTTCTTATGAGACCCATAGTAAAAGACCACGTCTCGCTTCCATAAGTCATAACTGGCAACACACACTGGTCAAAGACCTTAGTCTTGAGACATTGAGGAATTTTGGACGCAAATATATGCCGGAGCTTCCCAAACGCTGCCCATCCGAGCTGGATTCGACGAGAGATCTCTTTCTCGAAGTTGGACTTACCTAATTGGATTGTCTGTCCTAGGTAGACATAGTGGTCAACAACTTCGAGTGTAATGTTCCCAACATTAACTGGAGCGGATGCAACATGGGCATTGGACATGATTTTCGTCTTATCCATGTTCATCTTCAGACCCACTCTTTGGGAAGCATTGCTGAGATCTTCGAGCATTGTGTCCAGGTCTTCCAAAGTCTCAGCCATGAGAACTACATCATCGGCAAACCGCAGGTGTGTTAGGTACTCGCCATTGATGTTAATGCCGAATCCTTTCCAGTCCAGTAGCTTAAAAACATCCTCCAACGCAGCTGTGAACAGTTTGGGAGAAATGACGTCTCCCTGTCTCACACCTCGCTGTAGTTGGATAGGATTAGAGCTCTGGTTCTGTAATCGGACCGACATGGTGGCGTTTTGGTATAAGTACCTCAGCACCTCGATGTACCTGTAGTCTATTTGGCACCTCTGGAGAGACTGCAGCACTGCCCAGGTCTCGATCGAATCAAAGGCTTTCTCATAGTCCACGAACGCCAAGCATAGTGGCAAGTTATACTCTTCGGTCTTCTGTATAACTTGCCGCAGCGTATGAATGTGGTCTATGGTACTATAACCTTTTCGGAACCCGGCTTGTTCGGGAGGTTGGAAGTCGTCGAACCTGCGAGCGAGACGATTCGTAATGACTCTCGAAAACAACTTGTAGATATGGCTCAGAAGCGAGATGGGTCGGTAATTCTTCAGGAGAGTCTTATCACCCTTCTTGAAGAACAGCATCACATCGCTTCTGCCCCATGCCTTTGGCGTTTTGCCCTCGAGGATGACAGAGTTGAAGAGCTTCTGGAGGACCTTAAGTATCGGCTTACCGCCCGCTCTCAGAAGTTCTGTTGTGATTCCGTCATCGCCCGCCGCCTTGTTGTTTTTGAGCTGCTTGAGAGCCATTCTAATCTCGTACAGGCTGACGTCCGGGATATCTTCGGTATAGTGTCGGGTAAGTTTGGCTCTAGGTTCTGTAGCCTTACTTTCAACAGGTGTTTGTGTGGAATATAGCTGTCCATAGAAACTCTCAATCTCCCTCAGGATTTCAGGTGTTGATGAAATGATACTACCGTCCTCAGCTTGCAGCCTCGTCAGTTGACTTTGCCCTATAGCCAGATCTCTAGCGAACACTTTGGAGCCTTTGTTCCGCTCAATGGCCTCTTTAATACGCTCGGTATTAAATTGGCGAAGGTCGCTTGTCAAGGACTTGGAGATCTGCCTATTTAGCTGTCGATAACGAAGGGCATCCGCTGAGTTCTGTAGTTTCATTTCGTTTCTCTGATCCATGAGTCGGATAGTATGGCTGGAGAGTTTCTTTAATTTAGGACGGTGGGTTTTGTAGTGCTTGGACCCTACCGTGCGGACAGTGTCCACCACCATGTTGTATAGATCGTCCATATCGATGCTGTTCTCAAGGGCTTCGAAGCGGTTTTGGAGCTCGAGCTGAAAGCACTCGGGGTTTTGAATTTGAGCCGGTATTGGTCGGAGCGTAGATTTTATTAGTCGAGATCTTTCCAGCTTGACGTTGATATTCAATGTGCCTCTAAGCATGCGGTGATCGCTTCCCGTCTTTACGGCGTTGATCACAACGACATCATTGAATATTTGCTTCCTCGTTGACATAATAAAATCTATCTCGTTTTTGACTTTACCGTCCGGACTAATCCAGGTCCATTTGCGGCTTACGGGCTTCTTAAAGAAGGAGTTCATCATGTAGAGGTTCTCCCTCTCCATGAAGTCTGCCAGCATCTGGCCCCTTTCGTTCCGTTGCCCAAATCCAAATTGCCCCACTCTCAACTCATCACCGCAACGTTGCCCCAACTTAGCATTAAAATCCCCCATCACAACCGTGTAGTGGGTTTTGTAGCTATGCATGGCTTTAGAGATCTCCTCATACATAGCCTCCACTTCGACATCGTCGTGTTTCGAGGTCGGAGCGTAGACCTGAATGACATTCAGCGAATATCGTTCCGATATTCTGAGTATTAGGTACGCTACCCTGCTCGAAACACTTCCGATGCTGATCACGTTGTTGACAAGGGATTTATGGACGATGAACCCGACACCACCTTGGGACTGTTGGTCGCCCTCCCGGTGGTATAGTAAGTTACCGGATTGAAGGGTAATCGAGTCCTTAGGTAGGTATTATTAGATTAGATTAATAGATGTAAAAGTGTATTTTTTTATTAGATGAAACAATGCTGGTTTAGAGTAAATCATGTCATTGTACCTCAATTGGTAGAGAAGTCCGGAAATCCAAATGTTGCTAGTTCGAGTCCCGTCAGAGCAAGTTAAAGAACTATTTTTTTTCTCATTTAAAATTTATCACATGAAGTTAAAGAAAAATTGATTTGCTTTTAAATAGGGTTACAGGATAAGTCTTACTGATTAATATCGTATTTATCTAACGAAGCCGACTCATCCAAATCTATAATAACGTTGCTTTTTTTATTGTGAAAAAAGCCATTAGTATCCTGTCGCTTTATTAGTATTTAGTGACACTTACACTTCCCGTCTCGTAGTTACAACACATTTATCATCCTGGACTGAAATGGATATCGGTACCGCGCGACAATACTTCGTTAAGGAAATTCTCCTCTCTGACAGTTTTAAAATGCACGTCATCTGAATATTCACTTTTCTATTATAATAAACCAACTACAGGAATCATTTTAAGGTTAAGTGGCACAGTCTACTTTAAATATGTCTTCTTAGAATGTTCGTAGGATCAAAATGAAATGACAAGAAAGCTTAGTAATCTGAATAATGCAAATCAGGTATTTTAGTAAAGCCCAAAAGATAATACAGATTTGAAGGTTGTACCAATGAAACAGATATGATCTCTTTGTCCTTGAGAGAATAACGATCACGGAAAGTTTGGGATTCCAGGAATCGATTAGATTTGAGATATAAACTCTGAACCCATTATTCTAAAACGTGTACGAACTAACTTGTCCGTCGGAATTGATGATATTACTTCTTTTCTTTAAAGGGAATATAACGTTAGTTGTTTTATAAACCAAGTATTAGAATTCGTAATTTTCGTCGTTAAAATTAGTTGTGGCGAAAGTACCACGCAAAGGAAAAATACTATGATAACAACATTGAACTTGCTTTCCAAGTAGTTATTATCTTAAAATAGGAATAGATATTATTAAGTACTATTGATATGTCTATTAGTAGATTATGTATGTTAAAACGGTTTGTTTTTCAATATCAAGAGAGTTGTTCGTTCCTGTTATTTCCTGTTATTTACCTTAAGTTGATTAAAATGTAGGTGCTTTTTACACCGTAACATAAATATAGGTTGCATTTTGCAATATTTACAGCCATTCGACATAATCCAGCATTATCAAGAAAGTTATCTTCATCAAAGTAAGCCACATCACAATTTCCTTATTAGCGCTCGCGAATTTCCATGTTACGCGAAGGAGCAATTTTATTCCGAGCATGTTCAACCTCAGCCGCTCAAAAGTTACACATCTCAGCTAAATTATTCAGTGTACGTAGAATTTCAGACGGTTCAAACGCCTTGCCAGACGGAAGACAATAAAAAGCGGTACGCGACACTTTGCAGGAATACTAAATGAGAGGGGGGACTTCATTTCGCAAAGAAATCAGGCCAGGTGACTGGATATTGCGAAACTGTATTAGCATGGGTGGTTTCTGATATTGTTACTATTCTGTGGTTTATTGTGGCCGGCTTATTTGCCTATTACATTATCTGTGTATTGGCCAGATTCACTTTTCTGATTTTTTTATGTGTCGGTAATCATTCAATCAAATAGTTCAATAAAACGTCGAATCACATTACTTTCGCCATCAATAAGACCATTCATAAATTTAATATCATTACGATTTGCCCTACAATACCACACCTAGTTACTTTAACACTAAAACTTAATTCAGCAAAGACTGGGAATAATAAATGTAGCATTGTATAAAGTAGCGGACGCGTGGACCACAAATCGTGTTTTACTCACAATTCAAGCCACGACAGGTGCTGAACATCTGTGTGCACGAAGCTGCTCAAAATCACCTGACTTGCGATCACCTGCTTCAATATCTTGTTTGCTTTAACTCGGTTCAGCTAAAAATATAATTAGTCGAATCTAGATCGTGTTATCAGGGAGCTAGAAATTAAATTATCCTGAGTGGAACCTTTGCTCTACTTTATCCAGCTGTATTTCAAATGTATTTCAATGTATCGGTATTTGGATGTTTCGAAATAGGGAATAAGAAACTGATGTAATAATCTTTAACTAAATCGGTGAGCAGTGTTATTATAATTATGTTTCGTTTACCCTTTATACCAATTTTTTTGTTGTGTCATCGTTTACAAACAAAACGTTATACAGGATAACTTTTTTATCAGTGCACAAATTTTAGCATCGACTCAGAATCGATAAGTCGATCGAACAACTTTCTCCTAGAAACATAGGTCGAAATAGGACAAAAATTTTTGGACTTCCCATACTAATTCGATCACGAGATCAGTCCGATTTGTATGAAAGGTCTAAAAATTTTGTCATACTTATTTCGACCTATGTTTCTAGGAGAAAGTTGTTGACTTACCGATTCTGAGTCGATCCTAAAAATTTGTGCACTGATAAAAAAAATATCCTGTATATCGACGAACTAGCAGAACCTCTTCTTCACCACTAAGCACTTCTACACCCACTCCATTGCACTCTATCGAACATCCGCTATCGGTCCCAAAACATTTCCGCATAAAAGGGTTCCGATGACAGTTCTTCGCCGCCCATTAACCAATCGTGTCGAAACTAACTCGGTCGGACAATGCCCGATTTGCCTCGTTACGTCACCGTCGGATCGGACAGATGGCGCTCTCACTTTCACCCGACCAATAAGGTGCACGATCGCCGTGTTCCAAAGATAAAATTTGAAATACGAACGTCTAACTTAGCATTTTTCGCAATATTCGACTTGATTGATTTTCGAAATTCTCGTTTTCTATGGGTCCGTGGAGTTCTTTTGCTATTACGATCGTAATTACTTTTTTTAACAATTTAATATGCGGGCTGTTTTATACATATAAAAAGTAAAACCAGACATGTACCTTTTTGGAGACACAAGTAGAGGATACACACACGCAAAAAGGAAATTGAAGTAGCAAGGATTATTTTTAACCGACTTCTAAATCAAAAAGGAGGAAGTTCTCTATTCGTCTGTATGTATGTTTTTTTTTTTTTTTTTTTTTATTTTATGTATGTCCACCGATTACTCGAAGATGGCTGAACCGATTGAAATGGTTCAAACGTTATTACATCAGGTTGGTTTCCAAGTTGGTCCCATTTTTTGAAATTTTGAAATCGGTTCAGTAGTTTTCAGGAAATCTTGAAAATACTGTCGTTTTCGTTACCACTTTATGTGAATTTAATACGTATCTTTAGGCATAACTCCTTTGTTTATAAACCGATTTAGATGATTCTTGTTTTGTTAAAAAGGGGATACCTCAAGGTATTTTAACCGACTTCGAAAAAGGAGGTTTTGAGTTTGATCACATACCTATTTACCAGAAAACACGTAAATTGCCTGCACGATGCACTAAAAAGTGTGAAATAAAAATTATTTTTATAAAAAAATTAAACCGCCTTCTAAAAAACCACATCAAAAAAGTAAGAAATAATTCCTCACCAAATAAATAACGTAAGTACTTTGAAGTCGGGCGGGTTTTAACAAAAACAACAAAAAATTGTACATGTTTCACGCCCGACTTCAAAGTACTTACGTTATTTATTTGGTGAGGAATTATTTCTTACTTTTTTGATGTGGTTTTTTAGAAGGCGGTTTAATTTTTTTAACAAAAAATAAGGCTACAGTGGCCTTACCAGGTGGCAGTGTTCGTGAATTCGAAACTAGTTAACACACACTGTTTCACCTTGTTCATAAGATTTACAACCGTGCAAAATACGAACTCTCGTAACCAAGGTCGAAAATCCGGTTATTTTCCAACGATGAACTTCAAAAAAGTGAAATACTCGCGGTACGTAATCGTAATTATACTCAATTGGATGGCGGAAAATTATATTTCTGGTGCTGTGATGGAAGTAAACGAAAGCCGTCGACACTTTCATTGCTGAATTCTAATTATGACATCTCACTTTTAATTTTTTACTGACGTCCTGCGTGCCACCTGCCACTGCGTGCAGATTTTTCCAGATTTCCGTACAAAATTTTATCATCTGTTTCACTGCGTTTAATATTAATTTGCATGGCAGTATTCCTAGTAATGTCTCTCAAACTAGTTATAGCTAATTTAGACAACTTAACTTTTAAAGATTGCTGTGTAATCGCCTTATTATTTAAATTGTTACTATTTAGTTTCACCAAATACGTCGGAAACTTATCAAAGCAATAGAAAACTTGGGTGAAAATATTCATACGCTATAAATAGACATCATTGAGACATCCAAACCAGTAGAAACTCCATACAGTAACTTCCACAAATCGCTTGACTGGATCCGACTACAATATTGGCGAAACAGACACAAGATTATTTGCCGTCAAACTTCAAACGAGAGTATCATTCACGCAATACTCGTGAATGTCAGAAAGGAGCTTTAGCTTCCCTTTAGCGTCAACATCAAAGGATCATAAATCATTGGCCGATGGACTTGAAAACGTAAGGCGGATATCAGACGACCTAAGGTCGTTGCCATGACCTCACGGCCGACCTCTGCGGGTAGTTCGAACAAACCGGTTGCTCGGCATTTTTATTGGTCGTATTTGTTCTTCGTCGTATTGGGAAAGCCCTTGGTGTTTCGTGTGTTTAATGGTAGTAGGTGAGTTTCCTCTTCAATTTGATTAATCTGTAGGTACTGATTTAATAATATTTTGGTGGTTTATTGGAACGCGCTTATCTATGGAATTACCATTATTAATACATTTCATAATCGAGGTTTTAGGCAATTTAATATAACGTTACATTAGTTCGACTTGTTAAAAATAATAAAACTTCTAATCAAATATTTTATTTTTGAACTTTATGGTCGTTTGCCTAATCCCTGTAACTACTCATTGATCAACAACAAAATTTATGTTATCAAAAGAAAACAAATCTTAATTACGTACGTTGTATTAAAAATGCCAAAGTACATAATCTTGGATTTAATAAAAATTTTAAAAGCTCATGAGTAGGTACATTTTGTGGCCGAGTGGTGTACGCACAGGTTTTCAAGGTGCCGCTATCTCTAGCTAGAGGTCCCGCGTTGGATCCCCGGTCGGGTAAATATTGAAAACAAACTTTTCAATATTTACTCGGGTCTGGGTGTATGGGGTAATAAACCCGTCGTTGTTTCCAATTTCCACAATACTAGTGCTCAATCTACTGCACTTTGGTATTGGATCAATGTATGTGATGGTGTCCGTCCAATATTTATTATTTCTATAATTAGTTTAAGGCGCATGTAGTCGTGAAACGATCATTTTTGAGGCCCTAAAACTCATAAATTAGCCTACTGATGAATCCAGAATGAATATATATTAAATATTGATATATAAACTTCAATCTGAGCATTTAAAAAAAACATTGCAATGAAGCTGTTTTCAACTTGAAATACGCTACTGTTTCTAAGCTACAAGTGATATTTTCACGTTTCTTTCAGGAAAAGATTGCTAACTTTTTTAACTTAAAACTGAGCATTTTTCGTTCTAAAATAATAAGTACATAGTTTTGACGAAACGTGTGTTTAAGCTGTTTTGGTGCGGGTAGCGGGCGGGAAAATTAGGCCACGTTTCTATGCCCAAAGTCGTTGGCGATACCACGAGCCTTAAGTTTTAGACTCATGGTATTGTTCACCTCTTTACTTGCAGCGTTAAGCAATATAGTTTCAAGTCAGCTATTGCTCTAACTTCATTATAAAGATAATAACACAATGTACTATGAGCTTATGCAACCTGAACTAACAGTGTAATTTCATTCTTATTAAGTGCGGTTTCAGCGAACAAGTTTATGTTACCGTTATATCTTTCACAAGTGCAGCCAGTAGTTTTTTTTTATCTTTTATTATTGTTCTTTGTTGCTTTTGTAATTTTGGTTCCCGCAAAACACGGTCAACCGCCAAAAAAATTATCGTTCTATCGCCTAAATACACTAATTCGGAAGCAACCGTGTTCATTCTGATTCTGACAAGTTTTTTAACTTCCCTTTATTGTTAGCTATGGTCCAGTTGGCTTGGAACTGAAAAAATCATAAAAAGAATACTGGCCTAGAGAAATTTGTTTCGTTAAAAATAAAACTTTTTGCTGATTTTATAGAGAAGTATGGCTTTCCCATGGTTTACTTTACATTAGATATGTTTCAGTCAGAAAGGGCTTTTGATAAAATTGAGAGAGAAATAAGATAAGAAAATATATTGGTTTAGACGTCTTACTTTTATGCCATTGAATGACACCTTGCTCCACTTACGCCCAGAATTAATAACCTATCCACAGACAGGGATAGGTGCAATCCAGATTAGTTGCTAGGCAACACCTAGCAACAGCCTGGCAACTGTCGTTAATTCTATGTTAATATCAAGCGTTGCATAGCAACTAATCTGGATTGCACCTATCCCTATCTGTGGATAGGTTATTAATTCTGGCCGTTAGAGGACTGTCACTTTTACGTCTGATTTTGAACCTATCAGCCTCTCAGCACGACGTCAAAATTCTGACATCTGTGACACTGTCCCACTCTTATATCAGCACAGTATGAAAAGCGAGATAGTAACACATGACAGAATTTTCTCATACTGAGTGCACATATTAAGGACGGCAATTAACTGCCTCTGTGATCTAGTGGTACACACCACCGGTGTCAGACTCAGAGTTCCTATGGTTCGATTCCCAGTGGGGGTACATATTATTTTAGGTTTGATTGGAGACTTATTCTTAGTCCGCCTGACTATAGCTACCACCATCTTATTTAAATCTGACGTCATAACAATGATCTTTTCAGAATTATTGTGTTCCGGCAGTTACAGATAACAGATACAGTTCCTCAGTGATTGAGGATTCCGGGAGTAGTACGCTTTCACCTTCAGCCTTATCACCACTTAACATCAATTGTGATAAAGGCAAAGGCTATACCGTTTTGGATTAAAAAAATGTTAGGCCGGCAGCTATTGAATACGCAATAGCTAAAGACACTTTCGATAAGATTGAAAGCATAACACGGAAAGTATGTTAGCAATGGCCAGTTTGCGATTAAAACGCAAGCCGGACGTGCAGTGCAACCAACCAACTTCCCCAACAGAGTACAGACTAGGTTAATCTAAACATGAGCGATATCGTAACATCAACACCTACCGCCCGCAGGTGTTTGTATACATCAGAGCACGCGTTAGATTCAGGTTAATAGTCACTATTTTGGCGGTTGCATTCGACGGACTTGCTGACAAATATATGCTTTATTTATTTATTCTTCTCTTTCTTATTTTACGGTCTGACAACAATGAACCTTTTATATCTTATCGCATGTGGCTTAAATTCAATATTTTACGCGTTATAATGCAACAATAAACAATTGCGCTCGGTTGGTGTACTCTTGAGCAACAAAGGTTAACAAAGTCACACGTGGTCGTGGCATATGCCAGATTGCCCAACCGTAATATATCCAAATAATGAGCAGCAAATATGTAATTACCTTGATAAACACACACACTTTAAAACCAGAATGATGTAACTGTCTGTCAACTTGTACAACTCTTTGTGCCTGCTGCTGAGGCATCAGTCTTCCTTATGCATAAAAAGGATGGACAACAACATCATGCGTGTCCAGTTACGACTGGCAGATCGACTGCAAGTGTTGGTGACACCAATACCATAACACGACACATTTTGCGCCCGGACGAGATTAAAACTCTTAAGGCGATACTCGGAAAAATTATGCTAAAGCGAGATAGCAATGAGGAAACCGATTTTGCCGATTACGCAAAAAAAACCACAAAATCACTTCGTATTCAAAAACTATAGAGATTTTAAAAAAATGCTTCTATATGATCCTAAATATTATTGGTGTCCACTAATTAAACCAATTTTCAATAGTATATGTATCCCCATTTAAGAATAATCTTGATATTTCTTACTTTTTAGAGGTATTTTCGAAAATAATAAGTGTCGAGCCAAAATCATAAAATCGTGTTTCTGAAACTATACGATTCTAGATAAAGGTATGAAGAAATATATATCTTATTACCAGATTTATAACAACTCTAACCGTCCTATAGTTTTATATCAAAGAGTCCATACTTTTTCCGAGTAGCGCCTTAAAGCTAGGAGTATTCTTGACTTCTTGGAAGCCTCCAGGCTAAAAGAGTTACTCTAACCAGGTGGCGAGTCACAATAGATCTTTTAGGTCGCAGTGACTACATCTCCTACGGAAGATGCATAGCCCCTTACATTCAAGTAATAATAATACCATAACAACATGACGTTGAAACAGATGCTACTTAACACGAGTTCTTACCATTACAAATTTTTGGTCACTTATGTCTTGTCTACAACGAAAATAATCGCAACTCCACCGTGCGGTCTAGGCTTACCGCTTTTACCACTTGCTGCAACCTGAATAGCGCGTGTCTACTTCATCATTTGTAGATTTTAAAACGAGCAAGACTTGCACCTTATTATTACTGGCCACAATAACCTTCCGTGTAGTTCTTAATTAACTATCTGCCCAACATTAATTGTATCTTCCACTTCCCGTTTACCAGACTATAGATCTTGCACAATCTTGATCTTGTCTTGCTAGTTCGTTTACGTCACACAACAATAGACGATTCAGATATTATATTGCCAAATTTAATAGCACCTTGTTCCCGCTCGCGTTATGCAATACTTCGATATCATTAATTTCACACGGTTATTACGCGATTTGGTCGTATTTCGGACATTTAACGAAAACAATAGCGCAATGAGGAATTCGTGTGAAGGGGCATTTATCTCTTTTGACCCGTTTTTTTTGTTTTAACTAGAGTATCAACGTAACTGCTTCCATTAACTATTTCGATCAATAGATGAGATATGCTCGCAATTAATTCCTTTCGGAAATAATTGCCTTGACACTTTTTACGATACGAATACGATGTGGTTTCAGGGTTGTATCGGACGTAGTATTGTTATGCTTATCATCATTTGATATGAATCCATCAATTGAGCTTTTATTGACGTATGAAACCTTATTGTCTGTTGAATTATCGATTGTCGTATCATCATTCAGTCAAATAATGTATTCCATAGAATATTTTGAAAACAAACAAGATTTTCTTGGCGATGACTTTAAGCACTAAGAAATAAATTGATTGTTCCTTGCTCTACTCCCTAAACAACGAGTACTTGTTCCCAAAAGTCGACATGGTACGGTCAGCATCACTAGTCGAATTTTGAACGTGATTCGTTTAGTTAGAGTTTGGCATTTCGTTTTAAAGAAAATCGGCTAATAATTGTATATAGATACCCCGAAATTCCACGAAAGCGGAGTTACGAGGCTTGGCTATTACACTGATGTTATTATAAAGAGAAAAAAAATTGTATTTTTATGTCTTTGTTTGTAAGTCAAAAACTACTAGACCGATTTTGAAAATTCTTTCATCAGTTAAAAGCTACATTCTTCCCGAGTAACATAGGCTACATATTTTCCCGATATTCCCACGGAAACGGGTACCACGCGAGTGAAACAGCGAGGAGCCACTAGACACTTATAATTATTATTCAAAGATGAATCAACAGGTCGTAATAATCCCCTAGGCATTGACCATTGGATTTCTTGATTGTTCAATTATGTCACATAACGTGACCGGAGTGCGATTAAACGGGGGCCATTTGAAGGTTAACCGCAACACTCCTTAGAACTATCTTTATCTTATATCTAGTACTTACTTATATTATATTTATATACAGGGTTATTTTGAAAACACTAGCCAAACTTTTAAATTCGACTTAGAATCGGTAAGTGGACAAGTTTCTCCTAGAAACATGGGTCGTAATATGACAAAAAATTGTGGACTTCCCATACTAAATCGATCACGTAGGTAATTAGTATGATGTTTACATATATAAAAAACTCTTACGTTACTGACTGACAGACAACGCACAGCCGAAACTACTGGGGGCAAGAAGCTGAAATTTGGCATTTTTGTTCCTTGGGGAGTGTAGGGGAGCACTAAGAGAGGAGGAGAGGAGTAAAAAGGGGGTCGACGCAGACGAAGCCGCAAGCGGAGCGCTAGTTTCCTACATAAAATAATCATTGGGTTGTTTGATATTCAATTTAAATTTACCAGTAGGTATATTTTATAAATTCAATAATAAACATTTTTGAGAACAAACTTATTTGCAACCGTAGAGACAAGTAGGTACCTAGATAGTTGATTTTTGTATGAATGACGTTAAGCAAAAGAGTAGTAATCATTTTATTGTTCCTTAAATAGGTATTATCCTCGCGGTTTTACCCGCGTGGTACCCGTTCCCGTGGAAATGTCGGGATAAAGTATAGCCTGTATCACTCGGGAAGAATGTAGCTTTCTAATGGTCAAAGAATTTTCTAAATCGGTCTAGTAGTTTCGGAGTCTATTCAATTCAAACAAAGAAACAAATCTTTCCTCTTTATAATATAAGTATAGATAAAATTTCTGATTTCAGTACTTACTGATGACATGTAGCATAAATTGTCAAACAAATAAATCAATGTTGTCGTGTATAAAAAAAATACAATAAAGCACTTATTCAATTCATTTCCATTAATGGCTATAGGACGCAAATGGAGAATCTAATAGTCATCGTTGTCATCCATTACATTACTATGCGTGGCCATTATGTGAACAAGCCCTTAAGGGATTAAGGTCGTTTCACACTGTAGCGTAATGGCGCTAATTTGATTGGACACTTATCGATTGACTTTGAAGTTCGAGGTTTCAATATTTATCTAATTAATCAATTACGTAGGTATATTGTAATGGATAGTGATCTTAAATTTTAATGGTTTATCAATGTCATTGCTGATATTTTAAGTGAAATGTGTTATTTGTCTATAATGAACGTTACATTACGGCAGTAATGTGCCAGGCTACCATACCCATCTAGATCCAAACTATGTAGATGATGTATGTTTACTAAAATATCTACCTTTTCCTTTTTCTGAAGAGAGGTTTCATTAGTAGTTTATGTGACTGTCGCATAAGGAGGGGTTTTAATACCGAGTTATGTGCAGTCTCATACACTGCTTTATCTACACTCATTACATTTATTATATATTTCAAAAATAAAGCAAATCAATATTAATTATAAAATGTGAATTGGTGCCAAACCCCACTCATAGGAGTCTATACGGTCTATTCCTTCTAAATTCAAAATTCTAATTTTAAAAACGTTTCTGATTGTTGCCGGCTAAAGAAGAGCTTGAAAAAGTTGGAAGTCAGGGCCGGTAAATCCTACGGTTGCCATGGAGACTGTAAATTTAAGAAATATAAGTGTTTTATAATGAGTGACAGCTGTATCCGGGTGTTGCATAATGGTCATTATAAAACACCCGGATGCAGCAGCTTTATTTTTTAAAGTTGACTATGGCATAAAGTGTATCAGTATACGTTCAGGCATGAGTTCATAATTCGAAAATTTTAACATGAGTGTAGATAAAGGAATATAAACTTATGCCAGGTAACGGTTGATTCTAATATTTTTTAAGATTCCGTATTATTTATTTGGTGTTTGTCAAAGAAGCTTCGCTATCGGCTCTCGAAGCTACGCTGTCGGTACCCTGCGGAAGACCTAAAAGAACTGGCTAGAATCTCTCCAATGGCAATTTTCTTTGCTTTTCATATTTCAAGGACTCGTCAAATTGAAATATTGTTTCTTCGTTTTATATCAATCGCCTCTAACTTCTAACACGTTTCCACGATAAGATAACACTAATAGCCGAACAGCTGCCATGACTCTGGCACAGAATATTTACTGCCAGTACTTATTCCTATGAAATGAAACGGAGCGCGAGTTATTTATGTCTCATACCTATGTATCTATCTCTCTCTTTCTTCCTCTCTCTCTCTCTCTTCCTCTCTTTCTCTCTTCCTTTCTCTCTCTCTCTCTCCCGGTATGACTTTTGTCCCGGGGGAAATGCCTTTGCACACCCCCCCGCCTGGGGGAACGAGGGGGTTATGTGGGGCTTGGACCCACTAAAACCCCCAGGGTGCCTCCTCAGCACATGGGGCGAAGATTGCGGGTCCTGTAGCCCTACTCTGAAACGCAAAACCCGAAACTTCGTTATACCCGTCCCTCTCACTCTCCAGTCGTGGCAAAATCGAGTGGAATTAAACGCAAAACCGAAGTTTCGGATTTGCGTTTCAGAGTACGGTCCCTGGTCCTGGGTGATAGTCACCGCGTCCACCCCTGCCTTCTTCGCCTGCGTCCGAAGGATCTCGGTCTACGCTTCAAACCGAGAGCACAGTGTAGGCTGTGCCGAGATAGTGGGAGATATACATACATATCAGTCACAAATAACTTGCCATTGTGCCGGCAGAATACTGGTAGTAGATATTTATTGTGTGCCTCTGGTGTGCTGTACGAATAGCCGTCATACTCCATAATTGTCGGACACGGTTTCACTGCGTGTGCGCATGTCGCCTACATACGGTGTACTGCACACGTGCAGTATGGCAACTTGACACCCTTTGAAAAGCCTAGTTTAATAAGCTCCTAAAGCTCCTGCAAGTTTTTTTGTTTGTAAGCTCTCAGCTAAATTATTTACTGCTATTTATCCAGATTTTTTAAATGTTATTGCATTGAGAAAAAGATGTATTTTACCATACCAATGCACTATAAATAAACAATGAGAAATCCTGGGACAACCTAAAGGTCGTCACAGACGGTGAAGATACTATAATATTTTATCTTAACATAGAATATCGCTCGCCATACAACTCAATGGACTATCACACACGACGAAGATAACATATATTTTCATATTAAGTATCTTAAGATGCTAAGCGATACGGAAAATATATATTTCGTATGTTCAGATACGGAAATATATATTTTGCATGTTAAGATACTATCTTAACATACGAAATATATATTTTGGATACGAAAAGATGTGTATACAGGTTGTCCCGTTTTTGATATGTTGTCTAGGATGGTTAGTGAGTATTAAAAATGCAAAATGCAGCATGCAACATTGTGAAGAATCTTTTCTGGCTAAAATGCACCTAAACGAAGATATTAGCGAAAGTTTTTAGCTTATTTCAAGACTTTTGAACTACTCTAACATTTTAATTTTTCACAACTGAACTTCGTCGCCATATAATAAAATGTTGTAATTATTTACTAGTATATATTAAATAAGGTTTCAAAGTGCTACGACTCTGGGCCCATTTTGCACCTTGTTCTTTAAAAGTTTGACAAATTCCTGGAAAACCATTTAATTAAAAGTGCATATAACTATCTGTCCTAGTAACAAAATTTAAAGTGTTAATTATAGAAAATTTAATTTTCTACAACATTGTGAAGACTCTTCTCTGGCTCAAATGCACCTAAACGAAGATTTAAGCGAAAATCTGAAAAAAATGCCGATTTTTTCAATATGGCGGCGGGGGCGGAGGGCGAGGAATTGTGCATTTTGCATTTTAAATACTCACAAACCATCCTAGACAACATATCAATAATTAAAAACTACCGGACCACTTGTAAGCTGAAAACCCTCTATTCACTGGACTAGTACTGTTTTAAGTTTTTTCAGTGTTATTTCGTTCCAATCCAATACCATTGTGTAGTACACACATTATGGGTTAAGTACCTGTTTTATTTAAATTGTTTGCATTTTCTAGGTATCAACTTATGAGTAAAAATAAAAAAATAAACAAAAGTAGTTTGTCTTATTACTCACCTTATGTATACTGCAAATCGTTCTTCAGTCGTAATACTTTCTCGCATGTTTGTATTTTTTTTTCATAATATCTTCCTTAATCAGATTGTGAATTGCAAAAAATGTTTCCTTTGATTTCCTAAAATACATTTGAAACTTTTTCGTTGAGAGATCTTCGTAAAGATTAAATTCCCCGTGTTCTTTTCTAAACTTAATACGATTTTCTATCCAAACTGATCTAGACTTCGAATTAGCTATAGCAATTTTTATATCAAATGCCAGGTTAGAATCATCGTCTGATGAGCTGTCCAATAATTCTAATAGCAAATCCGAATTGCTCATTTTTGATCACCCTGTATAAGACGTTTTACAGAATATTCGTCTGCTACCTAGGGCAGATATCGAGATTAACCAAAGGATGGAGGGCCATAGCTAGAAACAGCTTGAGACCTATCAGAGGATTTAGTTAAAAAATAGTTGATTCCTCAGCAAAACTCCATGTAATTTCTAATAGTCAATTAAAACTGCTATGACCAAATGAGTCAGGCCCTCAGTTCATCAATTGTCAAAAATTTGCTGTCACCTGTCAAAGTATTTAAGCATTGATTGTTTATAATTTTTGAATCCGAATATAGTAAGGAATTCGTGAAATCTTTTCAGAAGTTTTCAATTGTCTAGAATATACCGTTACAGATTTATAAAGGTTTAGCTTGGGCTCTCAGTTCATCAATTTGTACAATAATGAATCTTCCAAATTTGCAAGTAAACTAAAGAAATACATAAAAATACTTTGAATTTCTGATTCGTTATAATAATAAAAGTAAAAATCGATGGTCACCATCTGTCAATTTTGTTCTCACAAAAATTAAAAATTCAATCTCTGAAAGTATGGTACTTAGAGAAACGGATGCTAGGTCAACTTCTAGTAAAGATTTCGTTAACAAACGTAAGCTTACTTTCATTAATCTATGTGGCGAAGCCTAGTCAGTAGAACCGAAAACGTCAGGACCTCAGTTCATCAATTGTCAAAATAAAACATTCCAATTATTACTAAACTATTAACGTTTGCACCATTGTTTTTACGTTAGAAATTCCCAAAAGTGTTCAGAAATTCAAAGTATTTTTATGTATTTCTTTAGTTTAATTGCAAATTTGGAAGATTCATTATTGTACAAATTGATGAACTGAGAACCCAAGCTAAACCTTTATAAATCTGTATCGGTATATTCTAGACAATTGAAAACTTCTGAAAAGATTTCACGAATTCTTTACTATATTCGGGTTCAACAATTATTAACAATCGATGCTTAATTACTTTGACAGGTGACAGCATCGCTCATTTGGTCATAGCAGTTTTAATTGACTATTAGAAATTACATGGAGTTTTGCTTAGGAATCAACTATTTTTTAACTAAATCCTCTGATAGGTCTCAAGCTGTTTCTAGCTATGGCCCTCAAACCTTTAATACGTGATATCGAGAGAGTGAAAAGATTCCAAAATATATCGTATCTTAACCGTGTGTGATACCTTAAGATGCTATAATATTTTATCTTACGATATCTTAAGATAAAATATTATAGCATCTTCACCGTTTGTGACGCGCTTAAGAAGCGTATAAAGAAACAACTTTAATTCAATTTCCTAAGATAAAAAGATTCTTTACGAAAGAAATGGCGTACTTACTGCTTCCATTTATTGCCTATGAATATGGACTTGTGTTTCGCGTGGCGATCCGCTCTACTTGCCACTTTCTTATGTTTACAACTTTAGATCAGTTTTGTTTTGACAAC
The DNA here is from genome assembly GCA_949710035.1 of Crambus lathoniellus. Taxonomy (NCBI): domain Eukaryota; kingdom Metazoa; phylum Arthropoda; class Insecta; order Lepidoptera; family Crambidae; genus Crambus; species Crambus lathoniellus. The sequence goes on along the minus strand of OX453323.1, from coordinate 10,279,756 downwards.
ATCTCATTTCTTTAAAAAAAGAAGACTGCATTGCATACAAAATTAGATTGATAATTAGTTATTAGTAGAATGCTTGTCTGACCTGTCTGACTCAGAAAAAAAGGGCCAAGTGAGTAAAGTAAATGCGTTTGCGTTAAATTTTGACAGATAGATTGTACCTTATAAAGCAAGATATTTAGAATATATAGAAAATACTGAAAATGAAGTATTATAGAAAAAGTCGACCCGTCTCACAACTAGCTCCGATGGTGGGTTCGTGTCCCATCGGAGCTAGTTGTCTGACGGGTCGAATTTTTCTAATATTTCCTTTTTTAATATTTTCAGCAGTATGAGCTTTTTAACCGACTTCTAAATCAAAAAGGAGGAGGTTCTCTATTCGTCTGTAATTCTGTATGGTTTTTTTTTTTTATGTCCACCGATTACTCAAAGACGGATGGACCGAATGAAAAGATTGAAACGTTATTACATCAGGTTGGTTTCCAAGTGTGTCCCATTTTTTGAAATTTTGAAATCGGTTTAGTAGTTTTCAGGAAATCTTGAAAACACTGTCGTTTTCGTTACCACTTTATGTGAATTTATTACGTATCTTTAGGCATAAGTAACTCCTTTGTTTATAAACCGATTTAGATGATTCTTGTTTTGTTAAAAAGGGGATACCTCAAGGTATTTTAACCGACTTCAAAAAGGAGGTTTTCAGTTTGATCACATACCTATTACCAGAATACAAGTAAATTGCCTGCACGATGCACTAAAAAGAGTGAAATAAAAATTATTTTTATAAAAAAATAAAACCGCCTTCAAAAAAATTACATAAAAAAGTAAGAAATAATCCCTCACCAAATAAATAACGTAAGTACTTTGAATTCGGGCGGGTTTTAACAAAAACAACAAAAAAGCGTACATGTTTCACGCCCGACTTCAAAGTACTTAAGTACGTTATTAATTATTTGGTGAGGGATTATTTCTTACTTTTTTGATGTGATTTTTTTGAAGGCGGTTTTATTTTTTTTGTTCCAAAATTTGGCACAGCCTAAGTTTGTGGAACTTCTACCGTGCTACTCCACAGACGGTCTTCAAAGTGCGGTTGCGTTTTAATTATTCTTAATTAATTTTAATTCAACTAACTGTATGTTCCACCACGTACCGCCCAACAAAGTAGCAACGCTTCAGAAAGACAAACAAAACGCGCAAACATCCAACCCGGAGTTTTGTTTCCATCAATGAAAAGCAAACAGTAAGCCTTCGCCTTGAAAATTACACAAAGTTACGCCACTATTGTTCTTGAACATCACCCTTAACTCAACAGCCATAAAGTTCAATGTCATCGGTGTTAATTCTGAAAATTGCCGTTTTATTGTCCAACGTACGCTTCAGATTGTTTGCCTCATCGCATATTACACCTTAACACATACGTGTTGCGTATTAAATTTCCCTGTTCTCGAATATCGACAGCAATCTGATAGGAATATCGCATATTATATGACGAATTTGCTTTGGAAATGTGATATTAGATTTCTGTTTTATCATTGAGTTGAGATGGAGTGGTGAATGTTATTAGGAACTAAGTTAATTAATTGAGCATTTATTGAACAAGCAAAGCATACACGTATCGTATAGCTAGCTACCAATTTTTAATTTTTCTTCATTAGTACAAGCACAGAACACAGAAAGATTTGTCTCTCAAGTTTAATGAAATAATTGTGCTACGAAATTGTCTACACTGAAGTGCAGTTGGTAACCTTGCGAAATTAAACAATCCCACCGATCAAAACCCTGTTTTAAAGGGAAAATACCAAGGTTCAAAGTCGTATAAAGGTGTACTTCCCATCCCCTGAACGCAACCAATCAAATTTCAAACGTAACACCGGGCCGTAAAAATCTAATTTATCGTCAACCATAAATTACGTGAAACGTATTTTATTGGAGATTTCATTTGAGCCCTAACTTCGGACTGTGCTAAGCGCGTTTGAATCTAGGTTTTATGGTTGTTATTACAGAGTTTACTTTGGTTATTAAGAGTTTAGTGTAAGGCGGCGACATCTCCGCGTGGCCAGTATCGGTTTGCTTGATTACATATTTGTATGTCTTAAGTTGTTGGCTGTGGGCGACTTCGACAATTATAAAAAAAAATATTGTATATTTTTTTAAAGAATTTAGTCATCATCAACCATCCTCAAATAAAAGTACCTACTTAAGTTAATCTTGAAATTAGATCATTAACATTTTCTAGTCTCAGTTTCTCATTCTATTCTGTGCCTTGATCGAATTACATAAAGACAAAAAATCATAATTATGTATCGCTAGTAACGCTTTACATTTGGCGTCTCAATGAAACGTCTAAATAACGTCACATATCAAGGGATAAATGTCTTACCTCATTGCTGGATGCTAAAATCTACTTTAGTCGTTAAGCATATTATACTATGTATACTTACTCGTATGTAGGTGTTTCGCCAAAAAAGATCTTGATATTTCGTCTAGTTTCCTTGATGTATGCGTAAATCTGTTAAAACTTATACTCTCATGCCTTATACCACGCCACATTACAGAGTTGCGATTGGTCGCGAAGGCCGCCCGCGGACCTTTAGTATGCCCTAACCTTTCGTCTACCGTGTTCACCGGGAAATGTTTAGTGTAATTAATTCATTTTATTGTATTTATCATTTATATTAATATCTTTGACACTATCAGCTTAGGATTATATGATGTGTTCTACCAATTGAGTTTTGTATCCAAGTTTCTATGTTGTGTTCTTTCAAACGATTTGTTGTATTGAAATGTTCTGTGTTTTCGTCAACATCTTCTTCTTACGTTGAATAAGAAAAGGTAAACATATCAGTAATACAGTTCTTAGTTTTACACAAAGCTTTCTTTACATTGCAACTGTTGACTGATTTATTATTCGCATGCACTTTAGACTTGAGAGCTGGATAAGTAGATGTTTTAGATTAGATTCAAGATTCAAATCTTGCGATTTCACCCAAAAATAGGCAAAAATATCTCAAAAGTAATTTTCTTCTCTAAACATCTGTTCCAATCGTTATTTTCTGTTCGAATGGAACAGCCATTTGCTTTTTTGCTGATTCTCCTTTGTTTGCGATGTTTTCGGCTCAGGCTTACCTTAAATGAAAGCAGATTGTCTTTTTTACTTTTTTCATTAGTTTCACCTGAACTGATTCGTATTTTTTCGTTGAGCATGAAAATGTTAGTAGTCAAGTTAGTATTGATTGTGTTTTTTCAATATCTGCTGTTTTATATTGCGAACGTGACTTTAATCCGGTAGAAATTCTGCTTATCTAAAATCAAATGTGAAACCGAACATTTAAAAAACTTTTGATTTAACAATCAAGTGACATTAATTGACATAATCCAATCGGCCTAACCTTGCGAATATTTCCTTCTTTCACCTCGTTATCGACTTCTAGGGTTCCATTGTTTGATTTATATTTTTCTGCAAGGTCACAAAGATCTTGGCATACGCCCAATTTTATGTTAGCATTATTGTTCTCATTAGCCTAATTTGTTTCTAGGCTTGCCAAATAAAGTTTTGGCATCGTTATAGAGTTCACTCTTCAATAGCTAAGATTTAAGTTTTACTTAATTTATGACTGATTATAGCAATCAAGGCGACTGCTCTTTCTCACCCCAACAGCAAATTTTAAGTACCTACTGGTGGGTTTAGCGAAATTGCATTGGACAATTTTTGCGCTAATGTCAAAAATCAAAAGTAAGGGCTCAAAGCTATAAGGTTTACAGTTTTAATGTTTGAAATTAACGCAAAGATTATTCATTTTTATTTTGTTCAAGATTGTCTGATCTCGAAACTATCACTTTATAAAGAATATTCAATCGTAACTACCCCTGGTAATGTTGAAAGAATTTATAATACTTCTCATTATGAGCATGAGCAACCCTAATTATTTCAGTCTCGAACCTTCTAAAAGTCACGAAAGATTTATGACAATTAATTTCGTTACCCAACGCTGGTCACAAATCGACACGCAACTTGTTTTTTTTTCTGGGTTTTTAATTACGTGCCCAGTTTTCTTGTTAATTTGTTATTTAATCTTTTTCATTATTTTATGCTTCAGAGTTCAGACCTTGAACGGCCTTGTAGCTGAGTAAGATATAACTACTAATATAACCTTTATGGGTTTGTTTTTATCTGGACTCTTGTTTTTAGTAACCGCACCAGATTCTATGAAAAAAGTACTTCATGGTTACTTTTGAAGGATTTTGCCCACTACCCCATATCGTGCTATGGACGAAGGTATGAGACTTGAAATAAAGCTGACAAATACTACTATGACCATAAGTACATAGTATCATTACGGACCGTGTCGTGCTTATGTTACGGTGTTTCTGGTCAATTATGGAATAGTAAAGCTAAATTAAAATTTTCTACATACGTTGGTACATTTGTGGACATGACATATTGGCTTCATAAATCACGTTTCAAGAAAGCATTTTATCACAAGATCAAATGAAACAAAAGCAACAGGACGAATGTAATCCAAACCGAACAAATCACATACCACCCTGGCCTTTGCTATCCAAGCCTTGGTTGTTCGGTGGACGAATTGTACGATTAAAAAGGCAATTTCCTTTTTACTGTCCTAGCGATAGAGCTGATTTCAGCGATAACATTCGTTTTGTATTACGAGACAGTTCAAAATTACGATCCCTTTTATGGGTCACAAGCGGTTTGTTTGTACTGTGGATTTGATGTCTACGGTACATTAGCTTTTCGGGTACCCTATAGACTTTATCGAGTTGCAATTATTGAAAACATCATTCTTACTGAAAATGGTTCCTGGGAGAAATCCATACGAAAGCTTTTAAAGTTATTTGTAACCGACAGCTACCGAGTAACAGAGCTTGCTATTGTGAAACAGAAGTTGTGTTTAACGCTAAATGAGCCTTGGGGACAATTTGCAGAGTATGTAGGACAGTTTCTTCTAGTTTCAATACCTACCTAACTGGCAAAAGTTTATCAGATCATATTTTAAGATGATAAATTTCACTCGCGAAATCGGATTGGATTCCTAAATTCACTCAGATTTTTGCGGAAATAATTTGCTTCCTTTGTCATTATTATATTCTCGACTGTAATCCATTCAGACTTTCTTTTGTCACAAGTATCAGACCTTAACTGATTCTCCTCGGTCTCAATTCACAAGCTGATCAGGTGTAGTTTGTGAAAGCTAACATGCAAATGTAAGCTTACACTATCACTCTCAATTGGCCGTTTTGCTCGGTTGACCAATTCCACGGGAGTATCAAACGCTGAGGCACAGATTTCAATCGCAACAACAGTAAATAGACCGCCGAGTGTAAACACAGTCCGCTCCAAAGTGGGCCAGCCGAGATACGGAGCATTGTGGCTCGTTTACGCATCAATGCTTCTAGTAAACATCCCGTAAATATAAGCCACCTCACAATTCCAAATTGAAGCCTCACTTTCTGTAAAAAAGGGGAAAATAATATTTAATAATGTAGAAGCACGTAACATTACATTCCCACAGTGGTTTTCTCATCCTTTATGGTTCTTCAGTACGTGACCGTTTTCAATTCAGTTCTTTTTTATTAATTTTAAAATACATTCTTGCTGAAGACATTAAAATTACGTCTAAGTTCTTAGCATCTTTTCTTTAAAATGTTCTTAATCGGAATCCTTATTATTAAAACCTCAATGCTTTATAGCAGGATTGATACCGTTGTTTTTGTAACTACTAAAACCCCACATAGGAGATTCCCATTTTCCCAAATTAGATTGGATGTTGGTTCGCCGGATCTATCGCGGATTTCATTCGGTATCCGGATTCCTTCCCGTTCGATGACCCTTCTAAGTCACTTTCTCATTATAATATATCTTTTGGCAAACCCAAGGGTGTGCTTATCCTGATGCCTTTTCTCCATAAGGAATTTGGTTGATAATGCAATCATTTGTTACCCTTAAAAGATAAGGTCATAAACATCGACAGCTTCCACCTGTGCTCCCATGTTTCATATAACATTTCTCAATTAATGTATTTTAAGTGGGAAAAAAAATCTGTCCTCAAAAATTGCAACATGGCTTCGTAATATTTCGAAATTTGTGTATTACATTATTAATTGATAATAATTTAATGCATACAACTTACTTGGGTTTATAGAAGGTTCTGGTTTACCTGTTAAAATAAACATTACGTTTTTTATTGACAATAACAGACAATTGAATGTAATATAAGCCATTAGTCATATACCTACATTTATATTTTTTGTTATAACATGATGACAAATGTGTTTGGATTAAAAAAATTCATACGGGACGACTAGTGATAACCTAACTTTTACTGACCTGTATGTGTGTAGTCGTTAAGAACGAGAAACGTTAAGATTTATCATAAATTACTATCATTGGATAATCTATTAATGATACTTTTGTTTTACATCTGCCATTAGGAATCTGATTTCGTAATTAAGTAATTATCTTGATATTATCAGTAGCATCCGATATGGGTAGATACGGTATGACGTAGAAATCACTTTCGTCAAATAGTGTATGTTGATTTATTATTCATTTTATCTACGGCGTTGCAGTCGATATATTTATCAATCACTTAAAACAGTTTCAAACGTAAGATTGGCATCGGTTTAATAATTTTCATTCTATCATTTAGAAACTCACAGTTTTATGCTTCTAAATTGTTGTCAACAAACTGTTTGAATTTTAATTTGAAGACAAAACCCATTAGTGTTTTATTACCGACTTCAATGTTGTCATTATTAAATTAACTGCAGCGATTATTATGCGGGGACTTCCAGTAATAGCCTTTTGTGAAAGGATCTTCCTCGCTGTATTCTGTTTTCATTTACTCTTATGAAACCCTGTTTTTGCATTGTTTTAGAATTTAATTACTTACAGCTATCTTTTTTTATTTTACAAAGACTGCAATTCAGTATTATTACATAACATTTTCTTTTTTATTAACAATGTTTTGATTAAAAGCAATGTTTTTTCTATTGATTTTAAATCATCCTCTTAAAAATCTACTAGTTCCGCATATTACGTCATTGTTGGATTTGAAAAACAACTGTAATTGTTTGCTTAAACACAATAATGTTATGTCTTCTAAGTCGCACGACTGTAATAATTCTTCTGGGACGCTAAACTTGAGCAATTCGTTAAAAGTCACTGATTCAATCGGTTTGTTGGCTGGCAAATTTATTTCACTATAAGAATATGTAATTAAGTTAAGGTATTCAAGAAAATCAAACAATCGATGTTTCAATATTTAATAACTTACCTCGAAACTTAAGATCTATAAAAAAACAGTTAGTCCTCAAGTACTCCAGCTTGAGTCACATGACATGATATCACGCTTTAAACTTTTGTCTACCAATTCGAACCACCATTTTATAAGTTTGCCGATTACAACTACATACAATTAACATTTAAAACAATAAAGTTATACTGTCCATCCATTCTATATATTTTTTAATGAAACGAATAGATGCGATCAACATTTGTTCTGATTTGTAAGAGAAACTTGGAACAGTTCGTTCACTCAATGATGTATATCCAATAAGCTACATTGGCCAGTACATCATCCTCGTTTCAAACAAAGCGTGGAAATACAAGACCGTGACTGATCGTCTCGCTGGCTCGCTTCATCATACCAAATAATGCAAACTTGATGCCTGTTGCTGCGTCATGATACGTTTGATATCTCGATTTCTCTCTCATATTTAAATATTAATGCCTCGTTTGATATAGGTTTGTCTGATTCTTGCAAATCATCTTCGTACAGTTCTGAAAGTTTAAAACCACTTACTTATTCATTGTTTCTACCATATGAATATCTTATTCCTGCAACTGCGTTTGAGACCTTTGCTTCCGTCGTTAAACACATTTCAACATGATTTGTGATATCTTTAACTGTCATAGATTACGTTACGGATTCTACGCTAATTAATTCCAATTAAGCAATAACCAGTGTCGAAAATGTCGTTTCATTATCCACACCACGTCCACTAATTTACCCACCGAACTCGGCACTTTTGTGTGAACGTGCGTAACGATCACTTTTGTCTGCATTGTCAAACGACGACCTCGCTTTGACGGTGCTAATTTTGTTATCATTGTTTCTGACCAGGTGACCGACCGCACACATTCGAATCAATATAAGTTCTTATAAGACTGGTAAAAAAAATCACGTGATATCTCAAGAATGACGTGTGGAATCAAAAACTGCTGAATCTGCACAAGTGTTAGTGTAGTTGCTAGTGAAGTGTTCAAAGTGGCGAAGTCAGAGTCGCGTCTTGTGCTAGTGGGTGAGGGAGAGGGTGATGGATGTTGTTCCTGCTCTGGCATGAGGATCGGAGACCTTGGAGGCGCGTTGCTTGAAGCTGCCAAGCTGACCAGATCTTGGTTCTGTCAAAGGCCTGGCTACGGGTGAGTTTTGGGGACTGAAGATTCGTAACAAACCTAATGTAATGACAACAAACAACAACAAACTTAGCTTAAGCTCCGTGGTCGAGTGACGTAAGACACCGTCTGCTATCTCTGAGGTCCCGGGTTCGATACCTGGCCGGGTGAAAGTAGAAAACGAACTTTTCTATATTTTTACGTTTCGGGTGTTTGTCGTTAATAATACCCATGGTTGTTTCCAATTGCTATACTAGAAAAACTAGTGCAACTTAATTCGGATTTGTTATGGTTTCCTATTTCTTTTTGTATTGGAATATTCATACTTACTAGACTACTGCACGTCAATGCTGTTTTGTAATTATACTGGCAGTAATTATATAAATAGCGTCACCATTATTGATACAATCGTCAGTGGTTTATTAATAACTGATATACGGAGTTATACAACAATCCTATCAAAGGGAAATATTAACATTGCCTTGTTCGGTATGTCGATGTATATAGACTTATTACCATTTCCTTGTAATTAAACGAAGTATTAACGCGTTCCGAAATTCAGATCAAAGCTCTGCGAGAGAATCCGGAAGATAAATAAACTTAAGTAATAAAATGTTTAATCCCTCTGGTTCAAAAGCTCTTTCCCAGATTTGTTTAATTTATCAACGAAATAAAAACTATAAGTGTAGCGGTGTAAAAAGTTTATTTATAGGTCAATAGTAATAAATTTTCCATTAATTTGCTGGAGCGTTTTCTGGTTACTGTTTTCTTAAATTTACTGTGATAAAATATGATAAGTCACACTAAATTTACATCTCAATAATAAGTCTGATATTGGTGAAAACGCAAGACATTTAACGTACCTATGTATTCAGAGTCAAGAGTCAAATTTCTTTATTCAATTTAGATTGTTATTTACAATACTTGTGTATTACCTTCTACAACAATATTATAATAATATAAAGAGGAATGATTTGATTTGTTTTTGTGTGTTCCTAATAGATAAACGCCAAAAAATATGGAAACAATTTTTAAAATTCTTTCACTAGTAGAAAGTTTGATTGTTCCCGAGTAACATAGGCCATATTTTATCCCACTGTTCCCATGGGAACAGGTAAAACGCTTAGGCCCTTGTATTTCATAAATAAAAAATAACAAGTATTTTTTTTGATAAATGGACACGTTGTATGATTTCTTGCCTTGAACTTCAAAGTTTATCTTCAAAACTTTCTTAATCCTTAATTACTCCAGACTTTTGAATTATCGTCACTATAAACAATGGGTAACCATAACCACAACCCGAATATTGCTCCATTAGCTCTATAAACGAGGTAATATTTTATTCATCTTGTTTCCACTTTCATCACGGGAGAGAATTCGGATTCAGGTAGTTTTCACTGCAGCCATAAATGACGCAAACCACCTGAAAGGATCTTTGAATAATAAAACACCCGGAGTCTTTTTCTCTGTAATCTAATTATGGGAATCGACTTCAATCGCTGTACACTTTTTGGGCGTTCTCAAAACAGAGTCACGTAACGCCTTACGGAACCAAGTTCTCATTGCATTATATTGTTTATCTCCAACCTAGTTTCAAATGATAACATTAACAAACCATTTAGCTTCCTAAGATAAACATCTGAGACCGTGATATAATACACTTATGAGAATCTCGCCTTGTCTGTTTCTGCTAATGCAGATTTTGATTGATGTCTTCAAAGCAAGGCTGTGTTTGACCAACAAATGTGGTTGTACAGCTATATTGCATGTGGGTTGAATTAAGGCTGCTCCAGTTCTCAATTTGACCCAGGAAACTGGGGTAGCTAGCGAGGCTATATGCTAGTGTTTCGCTTACTCATTAGCTTTCATATTATAGAAGTTGGGATGGAAATGCTTTTGATCTGTTTTGGAGGCTGTGTCGGCTTGGAATGGTGCCAATAAAACAGTGACACCAGTTTTAGTTGTTATAGCGATTCCCTTTAACATTGTTATTTAATCGTGTCTGGATTATACTATTCGGGAATTGTGTTTGCTGTTTGTAATGTACCTATGTTAATTTTTGATGCAATTAACAAAACATGCCACTCAAATACTAAATATTACCATACTATTTACACACAATACCATTTTTTCAAAAGTCTTGTATTTTTCCTTGTAAACAATTCGTTTAAATAACACCTATCTCGAACTAATGTTTCATCTCATGGTCTTCTTAAATGGAAGTAGGCGTTTAGCGTACTATCTGTTTAATCACTGTTACTATCTTTTCATCCTAGTGAGCCTAGTTGATAGTAAACCAGCAAATATTTAAATTGTAGCTTACGCGTCAGCGGGAAAGCGGATAAAAACTGAGCCAGTATTTTTCGCAATCGCGGACATTGCCGAGTTTTATAACCTACAATTTTTCGCTGGGGACAGAAAGTGGGTCGCTTTTGCAACGGGCGGGTGCATTCAGCCGCATTAATCAACTCTTTGCAGCTCAATAGAGGACCTAGTCCTCCCACCACAATGGGGGATGTCGCAATCCATTTGACAAATAAAATCCACTTAAAGAAAAGTTTGCGCTTCAAAAATAGTTTTGGTCGCAATTAAGGACGACAATGGTCGCTAGTCTTTTGTTTCTTTCTTCCATATTCAACGCTATTTTGTCCTGATTTTTATTTTTAAAATGTTTAGAACTCAAATAAGCTGTAAAACAACACCAATTACGTAGTTTGAAAATAACGTCAACAAATTACTTACTATGTTTGGCGTTACAAAATTAGATGTTTCCTCTATTGCTAAAACAGTTCTTAGCATATCCCATGTCTCAGTTTCGAAACAATTAACGACTATAAAGACAGCTTTAATAACCTATAAACGGTGTTTAACGTTTCAAAGTTTAGCCATCATGTAAGCCGAGTGTGCAGGTATGCCGCAAGGCAGTCTTTTGGCACCGTTCCAATACTCGGTTCAATTACTAACTACATAATTGGTTAGCTTTATAGCGAGAATTAAAAGGGTAATAAAAATTTATTGCAACTGTAAAAACTGAGCTTTAGATGTAGATTTTCAGGAAGATGTACGTATAGTCAGGGTCAAATTCGGTGAACCAGCTCTTACTTCTTTCATGTGGCTGGTACCTCTCCATTCACGCGCATACCCAATTACTATTTGGTTATGTATTAAACTAGGGTAGTTGACGACCGATTTGGCGCAGGGGTAGGCTACCCACCTTCTGCGCCAGAGGTCTCGGGTTCGATTCCCGAACAAGACAAATATTTGTGTGCATGAACATGTCTATTTGTCTTGGTCTGGGCGTTTTCTATGTATATTAAGTATGTATTTACAAACAAAAAGTATTTAAGTATATATTTATCCGTTATCAAGTTTTCCATGATACAGTTTCTTAATGAAATTAAAATGGGCTTAGATAATTGGTGTGAATGTAAGAAGTTATTTATTTATTATTTATTAATGCATAAGCAATTAGGGATAGGGACTACAAGTGAACGGTGAGATGCCAGCCACACGGAAAGAAGAAAGAGGTGGTTCACCGAATTTTTCCCTAACTGTACATATTTTAAGTTATCCTTATAAGCTTTTGATTGAATTTCTAAGCAGGTTTGTCTACTGACGTCAATGATATAACTGGTGTAGGTGGATATATATGTCATCACTGTAATGTAATACATGTGACATACTATGTTGGTATTTTAATATTATCCTAACAATGTCTTGTGGTTTGGTTAACAATTTCTTGTGATATAAAGATAAAGGCACGAACACACGTGGGTTGTCGAATATACAAATGACGCAATCATAACAGATTTTTGAATATTTATCTTTCAGTAACAGGAATTGCTACGTAGGTGTACCTTTATTTATTCAAATAATATTAAGGAAAGGTTTATAAAATAATTGCATTAATATGAGAGTGATATCAAAAAAGAATAGTTAATAAATATTACAATACTCTTTTTGACCCGAGGGTTTATTGGTACAAATCATGACTGTTGACGACCGATTGAAAAGATGTTACTAACTAACTATCATATTATTAATGTTTATTTAATACCTTTGTTGGTTCTCATACCTGTAACACAAATTATCTTGCAATCATTTACAATCTAAACACTAATGTATAGTGAAAAATGGAAAATGAAGTATTTTGAAAAAATCGACCCGTCTCAGGTCGTGGGTTCAAGTCCCATCGGAGCTGATTGTGAGACGGGTCGATTTTTTTCTAAATACTTCATTTTTCCATTTTTCAGTTAATGAAAATGGCATTGTGAATGCAAAAAACTAAAAATCTAAATAACTTGCAATAGTTATTTCATCTTTAGCGATTGTCAAATACCTGGAAAGGTATTTCTTTCGCGTGTGTTTGTAGTAATATCTCCACATTGATGAAATTAACGCTGACTATACAGCGAGTAAGAATAGAATAGAATAGAATATATATTTATTTGCACTTGATTGGGGTTACATGTTACAGGTCAGGTGTCATATATTTTGTAGCTCCTCCCATTCAGCCAACTATCATAGCATGCAAATCTTACATTATAATATGTGTTGCATTGCAATAAAATTATTAACTACAAACCAATTTTTGGATTCTTGGAATAGTAAGAAGTATTGGATAAATTCGACGCTTCTCGTAACGACTCCGTAGCTCAGTGGTTAGAGCAGTCGCCCGGAGCGAAAGGTCGTGGGTTCAAGTCCCATCGGAGCTGATTGTGAGACGGGTCGATTTTTTCTAAATACTTCATTTTCCATTTTTCAGTAATAAAAATTGCATTGAGAATGCAAAAAACTAAAAATTAAAATAACTATTGTATAGGTTTGTGACGAAGCCAGATATTTGCTTATCATTTAAAAATGCTGGTCAGGTGCTCGTAATTCACCCCTCCAACCGACAGCTGACTAAGTACTACACTGTCTAATTACAAGAGTAGTTTGCGCCGAGGGATCTGTCAACTGCGAAGCTACAGTTAAGTGTAGGTACGCAACTTTTGTGGTACCTATTAAAAAGTTGTCTGTGGTCTGAAGGCTTAGTACTATCGCTTTTTGTACATTATTATTCTGTTAGTCCAATTTTCGGAGGCACAAATCTTGTGCTCTAGAAGAAATATCGCCCAGCCCACATTTTTTTTTGTTTAAGGGCTGTTTGTAAATGAGTAAAGAAACATCTACATGTTCGTTATCACAACAAAAATGTGAAACTAATACAAAAAAGTGTTGTTTTTATACATCTTAGGATATTTTATTATTCATATAGTCCTCAACCGCGTCTGTGGTCTTGTCTAGTCTAGTCTATAACAAACCACCGGTATCAGATCCAGAGATTCCCAGTGAGGGCTGGTGGTAGGACTTGTTCAAAGTCCGCCTGGCTAGCTACCACCATCTTATCTAAGTCTGACACCATAACAACGATGTTTTCAGCAATGTATTGTTCCGGCAGTTAGAGATAAGATAGCCAGTTCCTCAGTGGTTGAAAATTCTGAGAGTAGTGCGATTTTATCTTCTGTCTTATCATCACTTAACATCAGGTGTGATAAAGTCTAAATGCTTCCCCATTGTGGATAAAAAAAGTTTTATACATCTGAGTATGTAGGCTACTAAAATAACGCTACTTTCCACGCCAGCGAATCACTCCAAAGAAGAATTTATGTAGAATATTTCGTTTTGAAACCGTGGCGTGGCGTTGTTGTTTTTTCGTTTAACTCGTTAACATTGTTTGTTCAGCAATTCAGCATCTACAAGTTGAACCGGCAAATTGTTCTCATTTATCTCACAAATGGCCAGTGAAACCTATTGATTGAATACTTTACAAACTCTCGTTACGTTGTCTATTTTATGCTTTGAACTGTTGTTGAATTTGCATTTCTTTATTTTGTTTTTGATAGATCATTCTTACTTACAAATGTTCTTACTTTAGAGGCAATAATCAAATAGAAAGGATAATAAAGCAATTGACAGGTCAATAATCTAAAGTAATTTTGAATGTCCTTTTTTCATAATTAATGATAAGTAGGTATGTTTTTCATCGTCAGATACAATATACTGAAAAATAAACGATCTATCTAAAGTAAATTCTGTCTCTTGCCATTTTATCATATTCTTAAATTCACAATTAGAAATATCGAACTCCTGTCTTTTGCTCATTATAAATTGAAGACAAAATCATATCCTTGTTTATCCACTCCGCTGTTTCTAATGCACAATAATCTAAAATACACTTAGGAAATATCAAGAGGGGCTGTTGTATATTATGAATTTAGTTTTATGCACTTACATTACACTGCTATTATGCATAGTATAGAAATAGACAAAAATAGAAAAAAAAAACCACTAGCTTCCCAAGTCCCCGTCTAAAAATCTACTTGTGGGGCTAGTGGCTTTTGCATAATTAAATTTTATTAGCATCACTAAAATAACCGCCCATTTCACACTCCATCCAACAAACTACTATTACGTCCGGAGTTTACAAATATTTCGCAAAGGCATTCAGATTCAGTATACGCCAATTTTCCTATTGAAATATTTCATAGCCTCCATTACAAATTTTGACGCCGAAATTTGGTAGCAACCCGATTAAGCCGTAAACGATGAACTGATTTGGTTAAAACTTTAAATTTGTGAAATTTCAATAGTTAAATATTTAAGCAATGGTCCATTGGGCTTTATTAAAACAACTATTAAACCGCACTTAAATAAAAGGAGACAAGGCCATTTAAAGTTTACAGAACTGGTTAGAATTTACAAATAAGGTCTTGATTTGAAAACTCATTGTCGTAAAGACGAAGATAATCAAGATAATGGCTGTGATAGCGCTGTAGGTACCGTAGGTAGATAGGTAGCATCTGTGTATAAATAGTTATGAAATTGTTACCGTATAAAAGATGATTTCATACGACCAAAATGATGTGTTGACTATGTAGGATAGTAACACACATCACATAGCAAAGATAATGACTGACAGGCGCTTCTACATTTCAAAATGCCTAGATTTGTATTTAGGCAAAGGACATTTAAAAATGTTTGTATGACGCATATGATCCAC
Source organism: Crambus lathoniellus (assembly GCA_949710035.1). Taxonomy (NCBI): domain Eukaryota; kingdom Metazoa; phylum Arthropoda; class Insecta; order Lepidoptera; family Crambidae; genus Crambus; species Crambus lathoniellus. The sequence goes on along the minus strand of OX453323.1, from coordinate 10,264,301 downwards.
GTACTTATAGTATCCACAGCCATGTCTATCTATTCATATCATATCTATTATTAGTTTGTTCAACAATCTTTTTCACTTTCCATTAATTTCATGGACTTATAAATATTCTTAGTGTTCTCTTGCATACAACAGCCATCATCTGCAACTTTATTAGAAAACGCAATACTCGTTTTATTAAAAATCTAACTATCAATAAAATAGTTGTTAGACATTTGGATATGCTTTCATCTCGAAGAGCCAGTGTAGGTTTCAATATCTTTGAACTATTTGCAATATGAGAAAGTGATCATGCATCAACTTGGCTCCAACTAGAGCCAAGTTTTGGTCGAAGCAAAACAATTTTAGAATTCCATAGCGTTCAAACATTAAGTTGGTAAAATTACAGTTACTGGAACATTACAAAATTTAGGTTATATTCGTTTCTTCCGGAATTTATGTCAAACTTGGAGTTTCTGTTGTTATGTGATCAGCACAGATAATGGAATTAAAGGATTTTCTGCCTTCTGACGTCAGTTTCTCTAAAGGCAACAACAAAATTGAAATTTATTTTGGCTTTTGACCCTGTCCTCAAACAATAGACACACGTCATTTCAGCAATAATTCGTTTCGCTTATATTCTTTCATTTTATAATTCATTGTTATGTTATCGTCATTAATTTATACATATTCTTAATTCATATTAAAATCCGTCCATTCTGAATTCGTTTCATTCTAAATGCTATCGTTACGTATTGATGTTATCTAAAGCAAATCTCTTGAATCCGGCGATTTCTCTAATAAAGTTTTACAACTATTATTCCATCTTATAACTTCACGGATCGCTAATTTTGCAAATTGATGTCTTTTCACTGGCTTTCTCCTCGTGACTGGTGGGCTGGAGTGCTAAATCATATAGCACGATGCCTTTGTATGATTCCATTGGAATTACGCCAGTTCCTCTATGCTCTCAAGGATTTGCTTTTATACAGTTATTTTGTACTTATTTGCTTATTCCCGTGACTTCGTCTGCGAGAACTTTGGAATTGGGTCCAGATAGAAATGATAAATTTGTGGCCTGTCAATGTTTTCGAAGTGTTTTGAGTTAATTATCCTACCTTTCTGTATTAAAACGTATATTGATGTGTATAATGTTGATTTTTATAATCTAGTATTTGTGTGCCAAAGCCATATCTGTTCAGCCCTGGCTCTGCAACAAGTTTTCCAACAAATCAAATATCATAATGTTATTTATAATAAAACCCCGGAAGTAGGATATTAAAAAGTTGGTACCTATTGTCTTGGCTTTGTTGAGAACTTTAAACCTCCGCCTTTTGCACATTAATGAAGTCTTCAATCAATTAAAATTCAAGTAGGAAGGAACTTAGTCGATTAATCTGTTTCAGACTAGACAAAACGGCTAAATGATTCCATTTACCTTTATAGTCATTTATCTAACGGTCAAGGATTTTCCTTGTGCTGATGTAACTATTATAGTTGTGGTCGAGTTGAACATAAGTCGTAGGTACCTTTATTGCCGTTTGGTTGATACACGTGTTTCGGATGTTATGGATCAGTAAATAACATTTATGTAGCGTTTTGTACGGAATTTTATTTTATTAGTGACATTCGGAAATGTGGCAGTATATTCCGATTTTAATTTTGAAATTCATGTGAGAGACATTTTTAAGGGTTTGCTTTTGGCTTAGTTCGAAATTTAAACGAAGAACGAATTTGGAGGTTGTACAGTCAGCGTCAAATTGATATAAGCGTCTAGAGTAGTCAAAAAGATCTGAAAAACATAAACGCAATTTGATCTAAGCAGTTCGAATCATCATATTGTTGTAAGCGCGCAAGGTGTTCAAAACATCTAGGCACTCATTGTTTCCGCAGCAATTGGGCGCAGGATGACGACGACCTTGTCGCACTACTGGTCCCTCAAAAGGCTGGCTACTCCCCCCCTCTCTCGGTTTTGGAGAGAGGGCCGGGCTATGTAGCTGCAGCCTGGGGAGAATTTGCCGTTGTAGGCACATACTTCTCCCCAAACCGGTCACTAGTCGAGTTGGAGGCTTGGCTCGTTCTGCTCGGCGGAGCGCTCCGACGGTTGGCGCCGATCCAAGTTATAGTCGCGGGAGACTTCAATGCCAAACATTCGGCCTGGGGCTCCCGCGAAACTAACCCGAAGGGCAATGCCGTGCTTGACTGGGCGATGTCACACGGACTCGCTATTTTGAACCGGGGCACAACTTATACCTGTGTCCGGGGAACGGGAGGATCCAGGCCTGATATCACTTTTGCCTCACCCGCCCTGGCCTCTAGAGTTGAGGGGTGGACGGTACTAACAGCGCCACTCACACTGTCGGACCACCGCTATATCGTTTTCAAACTGAGACCGAGAGAGGGTAGCTCAGCGGTGAGAACGCGTCCGGCCGGCTCCCACTTTCCCAGGTGGTCGGTGACACATATGAGCCTAGATCGGGCGGAGGAGGAGGCGATCGTCCAGGCCTGGTGCGCAGATGCACGGCCCAGAGGACGCACCATCGCTGAAAGAGCTGAGCAGATCTCCCGCTCCCTCACTGCAGTATGCGACGCCGCCATGCCACGGTCGCATGGGCCCCCGACAAAGACCCAGGTCTATTGGTGGTCGGAGGAGATGGACTCCCTCCGGGCTGCCACCCTGAGAGCGAGACGGGCTCTACAGAGATGCCGCAGGCGTCGCAGGGTTCAGCCGGACGAGGAGCAGCGTCTCCTGACGGCCTACCGGGTGGCGAAGGACACCTTCAAGGCTTCTATCTACAGGGCGAAATCCCAGGCGTGGGAAGAATTTTTGGGAAGCCGTGATGCAGACCCGTGGGGGCGCCCATTTCGGATGGTCCGGAGTAAGCTCCGCCACCAGGCGCCCCCCATGGACTCCATGGGACCAGAGCTCCTGCGAAGGGTCGTGGATGGCCTCTTTCCCGCTTACCCCTCGCTGGCTACCCCATTAGTCGCTCCACGGAGCCCCCGAGAGCGTGACTCTGGATTTTACGCGGTGACGGAGGCGGAGATGGAGGGCGTTATTGACCGTCTGCGGCAGAAAAAGAAGGCGCCGGGCCCGGATGGCATCCCTGGCCGAATTCTGCCCACGGCCCTTAAACACCTGGGAGAGACGCTGCGGGAGTTGTTTTCCGACTGTTTGGAGTCAGGGGAGTTTCCCGATAGATGGAAGGTCGGGCGCCTATGTCTCCTTTTAAAGGAGGGCCGGCCGCTGGACTCTCCGTCAGCCTATCGTCCGGTCGTCCTTCTGGACGAGACCGCTAAGATGCTGGAACGGATCATCGTTGATCGTATTGTCCAGCATCTCGAAACGGTAGGTCCTGACCTGGCGGAGAACCAGTATGGTTTCCGGAGGCAGCGGTCCACAGTGGACGCCCTTCTGGCGTTGAGGGAGTGGTCGGAGCGAGCGGCGGAGCGAGGGGAGGTGGTCATTGCAGTGTCCCTGGACATCCGCAATGCGTTCAACACACTTCCCTTCAGTGCCATCAAGGACGGGCTCCAATACCACGGCCTGCCGCCGTATTTAGTAGCCGTGGTAGAAAGTTACCTTCGGGATAGAAGGGTGATCTACCCTGCCGGCGATGGGGACCTGATTGACCGGGAGATGGTGTGCGGTGTTCCACAGGGTTCGGTCTTGGGACCGCTCCTGTGGAACATCGGATACGACTGGCTCCTCAGAGGCGTTTTACTCCCCCAGATGAGCGTATTCTGCTACGCGGACGATACGCTCGTCACTGCCCGGGGTGAGTCCTTTGAGGAGGCTAGGAGGCTGGCGAACGTGGGGTCCTCCCTCATCGTGGAGCGAATCGCATTGCTCGGGCTCAGCGTTGCCCTAGACAAGACCGAGGCAGTGGCCTTTTACGGGCCGCGCAGGGCCCCACCCGCAGGAGCCACACTGACAGTCGACGGCGTCAGAGTCCCCCTGCGCCCGTCGATCAAGTACTTGGGGCTAGTTTTGGACGGGAGGTGGAATTTCGAGGCCCATTTCAGGGAGCTAGTCCCAAAGGTGGCGAAGGCGGCGGGGGCGCTCGCTAAAATTCTGCCGAACCTTGGGGGTCCTGGAGACAGGTGCCGCAAACTATACGCGGGTGTGCTTAGGAGCATGGCTCTCTATGGGGCGCCAGTGTGGGCCGACAAACTAAACGCCGCAAGCCGTCGTCTGCTTCGTCGGCCCCAGAGGGCCATTGCTACCCGGATAGTCCGGGGCTATCGGACAATGTCCCACGCGGCGGCCTGCATTCTGGCGGGTACCCCTCCCTGGGAGCTAGACGCTCGGGTCCTCAGGGAGCTGTACCTCGAGCGTCGAGTGCTGCTAGCAGGGGGGGATCGGGTAACCCTCGAGGAGCTGTCCGCGGCCCGGCGCGTAGCCAACGAGTGGCTCATGTACTTATGGGAGGAGAGGCTGGAAGGGGAGACAGCTGGGAGGCGGACGATCGATGCCGTCCGCCCTCTCCTCCGAGAGTGGTGTAATCGCCGACATGGGTCGCTGACCTTCAGGCTGACGCAGGTATTTTCCGGGCACGGGTGCTTTGGAAAATACCTGTGTCGGATAAGAAGGGAAGCGACCACACGGTGCCATGATTGCGGCGATGGGGTGGACAGCGCGGAGCACACCTTACAGGTGTGCCCAGCCTGGGCATCCCAGCGTCGCAGTCTGCGCGCCGTGGTAGGGACGGACCTCTCGCTATCAAGCGTGGCACGTGCCATGCTTGATAGTGACAGGTCCTGGCAGGCGGCAATCTCCTTCTGCGAGGATGTCATCTCGCAGAAGGAGGCGTCGGAGCGGATCCGCGAGCAGGAGGCTCACGCGGACCGTCTTCGACAAAGGCGGCCGGGGCGAAGGTGGCTGCGCTTTGCGCGCCTCATTCCCCTCTAGCGGGGCGGTGCGGTCCGGGCGGGTTAGCTGGCCTAACGGCCGGTTAACTGCCGTCCGGATCGCGCGGTCCCCCCCCCAGTTGTCTTGGGAGATGGCCCCGCTTGCTCGGCCATCTCCCGCCGCGCAGGGGCCCGGAAACGGGCCAACCGTCAGGCCGCAGGGGGTGCATACCACCACGGCCCCCCCACAGTCGGCTTGCTTAAAACTGACGGCGGAGAGCAAGTAGTGAGGGGTTTAGTTGGTAGTGGTGCCTGCTCTCAACCACCCCATCTGGTCAGCCCACCCGGAGTGGGTAACCTTATGGGGAGATTGAGAGGAGGCTCTCTCCTCCTGCCCCGCCTCCTGTCGAGCTTTCGAGCTCGTCAGGGGGCGGGGCAGGGGTTAGAACCACCCAGCCCTGACGCGAAGCCTATTAGGCTTGGCGGGAGGGCTGGGCGCGGCGAGAGACAGGCCTTGTCTGACTGAGTCCAACATGCCGTTAGTGGTATACGAAAAGACCGTATTTGCCCTCACTAAAAAAAAAAAAAAAAAAAAAGGCACTCATTGTTTCATATTTATATCAGCGGTCAGAGTGTTCTAAATCATCTAAGCAAACAAAGCTCTCAAAATATCTGTGCACTATGGTGTTGTACATTATGCACAGATGTATTGTTAGTTAGATTTGAACTGCCTAGATCAAATTGGTTTAATGTTTTTCAGATCTTTATGACTACTCTAGACGCTTATATCAATTTGACGCTGACTGTACAAAGAAATCCGTACTCTCGATACATTATGGAATGGAGGTAGGTTCTAAGTCTGAATAGTACTTAGTGCGAACGCACAGCAGTGTCGTGTTTGACCAATTAACAAGCGCAATTTCTCAGTAAGTACTAGCTCTTTAGGAATCTTGACTACAGCATACAGTATTCACTTTAAGAGTACGTCTCCAGAGAGGAGGGGTATTGGCAAGAGTGCTAAAAGTTAGAAAAAAAAGTTAAAGTATTGTTTTACTTTTTGCATAGTTAAAGTATTGTTTTACTTTTTGCATTCACAACGCAATTTTTATTATTGAAAATGAAGCTTAGAAACAATCGACCCGTCTCACAACTCAATCACACACAACTATCCCATCGAAGCTAGTTCTGAGACGGGGCGACTTATTTCTAATGCTTTATTTATTTGTTTCCAGCTGTTTTTGAAAATTAACGATATCATTGGGGTACCTCTGTTAAGTACAAATTGCCTGTATTCAAAGGACACCCAAGATCCAAGAGATTTTATTTTGTACTCTCTATTATTGAACTCTTAATGCCGACGTCTCTCAAAAAGGAGTTATACTAAAGTAAAACTGGGCTGGGCATGTCTGCCGCATGTCGGACGACTACTGAACCAGGGGGGTGTCACTCCGCAGTTTAGGTACGTTCGGCCGGCGCGCCTGCCGGGCAGGCGTATGGCAGAAGGATGTCGCTCGGCTCGTACGCTCCACGTTCGCGCGTAGAACGATCGATCATTTCTGTGATTTTTGTGCACCGAACAATGACTACGAAACGTTCTTATAATCCGTATATAAGATACTGTTGTGTTTACGGGTGTCTAAATAAAAGAAAGAACAAAAGAAACAACAAAACCGAACTCGCAACTCGCTCGCAACCCTAACCAGCGAGCGAGCTGTTTGATACATTCATAGAAATAGAAACACTCGCGCGTAGATATTGGGTACAGTTTTGCTTGCATGCGCGAACTCTAGGTTATTATAACAGTAGGCAAGCGATGACAAAGCAACCGGAATGGGACTTTATTTCCACGCAGAAAGATTTATTTTTATTTGAATGAGCTTGCAGAGTGAGTCTTCTGTGCCTTAGCACTATTATTTATTCTGTGACTGAACTGAGCAAAACCAATCCCAACAGCTACAAATCCACGCGGCAGACCAAAACGGCGGCGGGGTGGCGGGACGATCTTGAACTAGTATATGAATGAGTGACTGGCTAACCGCGCGAAATGGAAGGTAGGTAGATTGCCTTTCCTCTGCAGTGGCACGACCTAGACTAAAAATAATAGTAATAAATAAGACCCAAGAGCTGAGTTTACGTATCTTATAATTTTTGTCTCAAGGAAACGCGCACTACTCAATGTATTCGATAACATGTAATGATCTCTATTCCATTTAAGTATAATAAAATCTCTCTGTACTATTTCGGAGAACCAGTAAGGAACCAGTAACATTACGTTTTGGTGCGTTATGAGTATGAGGGTCGTTGCGCATGAGCACCGCGGCCACTGTCAAGGAACGCGCGCGCATTATGGTCAGTTCGGCTAGTACAGTCATCAAGAGTAGTATTATTTATCTGCGGCAAGTTGCTATTAATGATATCATACTTTACTATAGATTTAACCGCCTCCGTGGTCCCAGTGGGGGTCCATATTGTATTCGGTTTGGTTGGTGGTAGGGCTTTCAAAGGGCTTGTTTAAAGTCCGCCTGGCTAGCTACTACCATCTTATCTAAGGCCCGTATTATAGAACGACACTCAAGTGGAGATCTCTTCTCAAGTATAGTTAGAAAGGGATGCAAAAACATGTAAGGAATACATTCATTCCTTGCTAACTATACTTGAGAAGAGATCTCCACTTTAGTGTCGTCTACAATACCAGTCTGACGCCATAACAATGATGTTTTCAGCATTATTCTGTTCCGGCAGTTATAGATAAGACAGCCAGTTCCTCAGTAACTAAGAATTTCGGGAGTAGTGCGCTAACACCTTCAGCCTTATCACCACTTAAAATTAGGTGTGATGAAGTCTATGTGCTACCCCGTTGTGGATAAAAAATTGATGAAAGTAACGTGAACAAAATCTACTTGTGTTTGTCTGAGTGATTTATAAAAAAATATCGCTTTGCCCGCATGGACTACACGACACGTTATCCCGCGGAAAGTGATGTTATGCCGCGATAAAAAGTAGCCTTGTCACTCTCCAGCTCCCAAACTATCCCCATACAAATAAATCACGTCGATACGATTTAACGTGAAAGACGCACAAACAAACACACTTTCACATTTTAATATAGCTATTAGTATGGACAGGCCTATTTCACTCTCCGTGTCGGCTCGAAAACGCGGCGGCAACGCCGGCGTTGTAAATCCATAGAAAGGATAGGTCCGCAAAAGAGCTAGAATATATGCGATAGAAAGAGATGCAACGACAACGAGTGGCCGTTCGTAATTTGCCTGCGCCGTACAAGCTGAATTCTACTTTATTGCGTTATAGTTAGAGTTGCTATTTATTTAAATGACTTAGCGGAGTGAACTATCTGTTACATAGTAACTATTTAGTAATCTGTGGTATGGATGGATTTATTTATAATACCTTCCTAAATCCGTTTCAAAAGTACATAAGCTAATGTTATCTTAGAACCAGGTCACGATCTATTTAATGTGAAGATTTTTTTTATGTCACCCTAATTCAATATTTCAACCGTTCTAAATATAAAACCGCCAGTATTAAAACGTGCAAAAATAAATGGGAATCTATAATTAATACGCGCCGTCGCGTATACCGGAAGTTGATTTAGCTGTAGCCACTTCTCCCAAGTCCGCTTGTTTTTGATTCGTTGCCAACTTTCTGCTTGGCCGGAGTAAAGTGCTTGGTTAGATGTTGCAGCTTGTATAAAATCTGGGTTTACCCTTAGAATTTTAAAGTCGTGTTGCAGTATCTGGATTATGTATTACTGCGCTAGTCTTTTCAGTAGAGTATTCAACGTTACTGAATAAGCGCAAAACCTCTTAGGTGGTGATTGCGTGCTCATGAATATCAACAACTTTTACTACACGTATGACGAGAGTAACTTATGCATAGGAACCTAATGCTTCTTTAAGGCGATGATTCCCGACCGAAATAGGCACGCACGCTTGCTCGGCCGCCCGCAATACACTTCACGCGGACGACGCAGCGGCAGCCGGCAGTGAACTGTGAACTCACGAGCGCCCCGCGAATCGAAAATCACTTAAAATTCTATTAAAAATTAAATAATAAATTTTTTAAACTTATGACGGCCGGAATCCCTCGGCTATTCAAAGACAATTACTATCGTATATTTTCCAATAACTAAATCCATGTAATACTGCAAGTAATAGGATATTTGGACTACGAATATAGGGATGTTTGGGATTTTATTTGACACATTTAAATATCACCAATCGAAAAAAAACGGCCGGAAGCACTAGATAAGTAGCTGTAAAATAACATTTTTTTTCCAAATTTAAAGTAAGTTCCTACTTGTGATTTGCGAGTAATCCATTATTTAAAATACCCGATTTTGGGGAATCCCAGCCTTAATTTCTATTACATCTTGCGTTATATATCACAAAACGAGTAATTTTCAGCATTAACGAATAGCAATCTTACAGACATACTTTATGCGCATAAATAACATTTTAACTTACCGCACATTTGTCTTTGTAAACAGTTTCCAAAGTTAGATTACCATTGTGCAATTAATTACTATTCCAATTATGACCACTAATAATATATAGTGTATAACACTTGTCTTTTCGAGTGTGCAGCGTTACAGTAATATTTCTACGCTCTGCCAACTCGAATGTCTTAAGCAGTTATTATCATATTAGCAAATGGTATACCGTTATGTGTTATAGGATTTTATATCGAAAAGCTTTTGTATTTTCGTTTTTATGTTTTCCATTCCATTCATAAAACGGAACTAATGCGTATGCTTCGCAAAGAGTTTTAATTTGAGCGCCCTAGATTTTAGTTGATTTGTAACGTCGGTCTTCAAAGGAGTAAAAGTGGGGGATAGTGAAGCTAGTTTTAGACCTAGAATCTCAAAAATAAAGCCGAATTCCAATTGGACGAAGTTTAACCGCCTCTGTGCTCGGTCTCAGACCCAGAGGTCCCGGGTTCGATTCCCAGTGGGGACATAATTGTATTCGGTTTCATTCGGTAGGACTTGTTCTTAGTTCGCCTGGCTAGCTACCACCATCTTACTAAGTCTGACGCCATAACAATGATATTTTCAGTATTATTGTGTTCCGGCAGCTTACTGCCGCAGATAGCTGACGATAGATAAGATAACCGTTCCTCAGTGATAGACTCAAATATTCCGGGCGTAGTACGCTTTCACCTTCAGCCATATTATCACCACTTACATCAGGTCAGGTGTGATGAAGGCTAAGCTAAGTGCTTCCCCGTTGTGGACAGAAAAAAAAGTACTTACCTAGGTACTTAGCGAGCGGCTACTAGTACTATTTTAAAAATGTTTATCATGTACGACTTTGTGCAAGTCAATGTCACGTGAATTCGTTTTTGTGCGAAAATGCCGACTTTCGTTTGCATTTTCCCAAGGTAATCAAATAAGAGAGAATCGCAAAAGAAACTTCTTTTAACTGTAAGTAATTTAATGTTGCCCCGCGCCATAAGCTATTTAATTTAATTTTTTATTTTAGCTTTACGAACAACATACAGCCAGTAGGTAGAAATAACATCTCCTGTTAACTGGAAATGTGAATCAGGGAAACAGACATTTATTTCGATAAATATTGTTTAGGTGTTTTTTTACTTTTTGACAGCAATATGCAAACATTTTTTATTTTTTTAATACTTATTTTAATATATGATGTCTAATCTCTAAAATCCTAACATTTTATATAATTACTTAAATTATTAATCAGCAGACTTTGACCTCGAATAATTTATTAATCGCACACGAATGCGTAGATTAAATTAATCGTTGTTATTAATTTCGAATCCTCCAACGTTTATATTTGGATATATTAGCTATCATTGGATTATCAAAATATTTGAATAGCGAAATGATATTAATCTAAACATTATACTGGCAAATTAAACGAATGCCTATTAGGTATTACTATATCGATGACACACCACACGCATATCATTATATAGTATTAAACACTTCTAATTTATACTAGCTTTCCGCCCGCGGCTTCGACCGCGTGGACTACACGACGCTATCCCGCGGGGATGTGATATTTTTCCAGAATAAAAAATAGCTTTTGTCCCTCTCCAGCCCCCAACTATCGTCATACCAATAATCACGTCGTTTTGACGTGAAAGGCAACATACAAATAGTATTATATTATTAATGTAACTTTTCGTCTAATGCAGAGTGACCAGAATCTTATAAAAGCTGAACAGCCTGTATTGCTTAAATGAAATGAATTCAATCCCATACAAAAAAAAAAACATTATACATGATAAAAAACTAGTTTATTAATGCTATTTTCATGTTTCAGTCTAAATTACAGTAGCTATACCTACAATACTTTGGGCCGATTGGGCCTATAATATATAACTACATACATACATATACTTACTCACGTCTATTTCCCACGGGGGTAGGCGCAGAGACTATGGATCGCCACCTGCTACGATGCTTGCACACTTCTTTCGCTTCATTCACATCCATCCATCTTTTCATACATGTGCCTATAATATTGCTTATAATATCTTCTTTTAAACAACGGTAACTGAAATCTAGCCAGCTACTTGTGTAAGAGGAAAGATTTGTCTATACTTCTATACTAATATTATAAAGAGGAAAGATTTATATTTTTGTATGTAACCAATAAACTCAAAAAGTACTGGACCGATTTCAAAAATTCTTTCACTGTTAGAAAGCTACAGTCTTCCCGAGTGACATAGGCTATATTTTATCCCGATATTCCCACGGGAACGGGTACCACGCGGGTAAAACCGCGAGGATCCGCTAGTACTCTATAAAAACATTTAACCTTCATTCTGAAGCAGTCGGGTAAAAAGGACCGACTCTACATCAACATTATTATGGTTGATTTCTTTCTTTTCTGTAGCCAAGTCCCCACTATACGTCAGTCCCTGTCCAGAACTTCGCGCGAGTGAGAAGCGTTTTAACAACATTGCCCGCTAAGTATTGGCGTTCCGCGTCTTATGTGCCACATTGATAGCAATGTAATGAAAATCGCTGTTAAAATCGCAGCGAATTCGCCCTTTCTGGACAAGCAGTCACGTATCGTAACGTAACTCGTAACGCGCGAGTAAACGTTTGGAAACTATCAAGAGGTATCCCAGATATTCCCTTATCTGCGGTGGGCACGCGGCCGATTTCCCTGCTGCCACTTACCCACTATCTGCCTAATGTTAGCTCAGCTTGGAATCTAGGGCAACTCACGAAATGGCTGACGATTATTAGCAATTTTAGGGTAATTTAGAAATGATATATGTGGTTAAGTTAATTGTTAGATTTTAGTGACGGGCACAGTCATTACTTTGTCAAGTTATCTGTGTTAACTTTTCGTAAAATCATTAATAGAGGCTTTAGAAACAATTGAAGTATTTTCAATTACTATTTAAGGCAGAGTTAACGTAATTTAGCAATCTGTTGACAAGTCCCACATATCGTAACGCGCGAGTAAACGTTTGGAAACTGTCAAGAGGCATTCCAGATATCCCTTATCTGTGGTGGGTACACACAACACAGCCCATTTCCCAGCGGGTCCACTCGCCCACTATCCGCCTAAGGATGCGTGCTCACGAGACGGTTTTTCACTGGACACATAGCCGGTGCAATACAACTGTCTCTATTATCAAGGTGTTGAGTTAGTTGACTGACAACAACAAAAATACAAAACCGGCTATGTGGCCGGCGACGTTTGATCGCCGGACACAGGCCGGTGCAGTACAGCTGTTTCTAACGGGTGTCCCAAAAGTAGGTATAGGATGATTTGTCTCAATAAAACGGGTATGGATTGGAATTTCTTCGTAGTTTTATTTTATTTTAAAGAAGAGACTTGTACAATTTTATCTGAATAGAATATCTGCTAAATGGCCGCCACGGGCACTTTTGCTGTGTGCAAGTTTTTCATGACAATTTCACACATTTCACTACTTATTTCACCAATAACTCGGCGAATATTTTGTCTATATTGTCTATGTTTTGTGGATCGTTGGTGTAGACTTTATCTTTGGCGTAGCCCCAAAGAAAAGAATCCAGTGGCATCAGATGGCAAGATCTCGGTGGCCATTTGAAATCACCTTTTCTTGAAATTACGAGATTTTTCGACCTTTCGACGAGTGTTTGTATAGTCCGTTCGGTTAGATAGTGTCGGTACACCCGCACGGCATTGTGGCAGAGCGACACTATCTAAGCGAATGGACTATAATTGATCGTGAATTTTCGTTAAATATTTGTAAAACTTCTATGCGCTGTTTTATTGTGAAACGCTCCACGATTAATTTAACATGTGTCAAGATGAAGTATGTCAAATTTCAACCCGCCATCTTGAATATTTCGGAAATAGCGCGAAATTCAAATCCTATACGTACTTTTGAGACACCCTTTATTATCAAAGTGTTGACTGACAAAGACATACATACAAAACCGGCTCTGTGGCCGGTGACGTTTTATCGCCAGACACAGGCCGGTGCAATACAGCTGTCTCTATTATCAAAGTGTTAACTGACAAAGACAAACATACAAAACCGGCTCTGTAGCCGGCGACGATTTATCGCCGGACACAGAGCCGGTGCAATACAACTGTATTATCAAGGTGTTGACTGACAAAGGCAAACATACAAAACCGGCTCTGTGGCTGACGACGTTTTATCGCCGGACACAGAGCCGGTGCAATACAACTGTATTATCAAGGTGTTGACTGACAAAGGCAAACATACAAAACCGGCTCTGTGGCTGACGACGTTTTATCGCCGGACACAGAGCCGGTGCAATACAACTGTATTATCAAGGTGTTGACTGACAAAGGCAAACATACAAAACCGGCTCTGTGGCTGACGACGTTTTATCGCCGGACACAGAGCCGGTGCAATACAACTGTATTATCAAGGTGTTGACTGACAAAGGCAAACATACAAAACCGGCTCTGTGGCTGACGACGTTTTATCGCCGGACACAGAGCCGGTGCAATACAACTGTATTATCAAGGTGTTGACTGACAAAGGCAAACATACAAAACCGGCTCTGTGGCTGACGACGTTTTATCGCCGGACACAGAGCCGGTGCAATACAACTGTATTATCAAGGTGTTGACTGACAAAGGCAAACATACAAAACCGGCTCTGTGGCCGACGACGTTTTATCGCCGGACACAGAGCCGGTGCAATACAACTGTATTATCAAGGTGTTGACTGACATGACAAACATACAAAACCGGCTTTGTGGCCGGCGAAAAACCGTCTCGTGGGCACGTGCCCTAATGTTTGCTCACCTAGGAATCTGGGGCAGTGCACGAAATGTCTGATTAACAATTGTAGAGGAATTGTTAAGGTTGTATGTAGGAATTATTGTTACAATGCCAAACTTGGGCTTCCTTTATAAACTCAGTACCTATAAACTTTATGCTGTTTATGAAAAGGTTAACAATACTCATTTATAATAGTATTCACAAAAGTAAAAACAAGTGTTTTATTTCGACACAAAAAGTTACTTTGTTTGGCTTTCTTTTATTTTTAACGTTGAGTTGTTGAGGAAATAATGCACTTACATTTTCTATTATTCGAACGTGTGAAATAACGCTTGTTACTTAGAATCAAAAATCAAAAGTCTTGAATGGGCGGTAAGAAAATGTTGACGATTCAAAAGTACATGTGTATCAAGTTTATTTGAATAAATAATTATTTTATCTTTTATCTTATCATATCATGATTCAGTCTACCTGACTAATATTTCATCATTATATACAGATGCCAATTTAATATGTACTAGTATAGCTTTCCGCACGCAGTTTCACCCGCGTTGTACCCGTTCCCGTAGGAATATCGGGATAAAATATAGCCTATGTCACTTAGGAAGAATGTGTAGCTATATCTAACTAATTGCGAAAGATTTTTTTTCAATTCGGTCTAGTAGTTTTTAGTTTATCCATTACAAAAAAAAAGTCGAATCTTTCCTCTTTATAATAAAGGGTGTCTCAAAAGTACGTATAGGATTTGAATTTCGCGCTGTTTCCGAAATATTCAAGATGGCGGGTTGAAATTTGACATACGTCATCTTGACACATGTAAAATTAATCGTGGAGCGTTTCACAATAAAACAGCGCATAGAAGTTATACAAATATATAACGAAAATTCACGATCGATTACAAACACTCGTCGAAAGGTCGAAAAATCTCGTAATTTCAAGAAGAGGTGATGTCAAATGGCCACCGAGATCTTGCCATCTGATGCCACTGGATTTCTTTCTTTGAGGCTACGTCAAAGATAAAGTCTACACCAACGATCCACAAGACATAGGCAATATAGACAAAATATTCGCCGAGTTATTGGTGAAATAAGTAGCGAAATGTGTGAAATTAGCAGCGAAATGTGTGAAAGTGTCATGAAAAACTTGCACACAGCAAAAATGCCCGGGGCGGCCATTTATCAGATATTCCATTCAGATAAAATTGTACAAGTCTCTTCTTTAAAATAAAATAAAACTACGAAGAAAATCCAATCCATTCGCGTTTTATTGAGACAAATCATCCTATACCTACTTTTGGGACACCCGTTATTACTAGCTTTCAGCCCGCAGCTTCGCCCGCGTGGACTACACGACGTTATCCCGCGGGAATGTTATAATTTTCCGGGATAAAAAGACGCCTATGTTACTCTCCAGGCTACAAAGTATCCCTGTCCCAAATTTCAGCTAAATCTGTTCAACCGTTAAGGCGTGATTGAGTAACAAACATACAAACATCTAAACTTACACATTTATAATATTAGTAGGATTAAGTAGGATAGGTATAGAGTATAGGCAGATGCTACGATATAGAGTAAACTAATATTTATAAAAGTTTCCAAGCAGGATTATAAAAAATACCGAAAACTACAACGTTTGAAGAAGGAATTTGGAAGGAATTTACCTAAATATCAGTAGCTTTATCCTACAATTTAAACATTGCATTAAATTTAACACGTTCACTTCAAATCGTAAAACTCAAAATCTGATGAAAAATAAACACAAAACGATATCTTATATCCTCGCCAGAAGTGAACATAAAAAAATCTAAAACAAAATTGTCCCAACACGAGTAATAAAAGACAAACACATACTTACCGTTATCCTAAATCGATTCGTAAACAATATCGATAAAAAAATATCTATCCCTTCTCTGAATTTCAGTAAAACCGATCGGTGGGTATCGCTCACGAAACAACAAAAAAGGGATAGGAAGGGAGTGAGTTTAAAATTCAATCAACTAGTGAATATAAAATAAAACTGACCTCGGTTGTTACTGTTACATACAGCCCCACATAGGAATTAAAATGTAGCGTTTTAATAAAAATAAAAATAGAAGATATTATTTTTACTTTTCTGGGCACAATGTAATTTTTATTGCTGAAAGTATTGAAAAGGTTATAAAAAATCATCCCGTCTTACACTAGCTCCTATGGGACTCAAACCCACGACTTTTCACTCTCCGGGCGAATGCTCTAACTTACCTGACTCTTAATTCGCCCGGAGCTAGTTGTAAGACGGGTAGATTTTTTGTAATACTTCATTTTCAATATTTTCAATAAAATAAAACATAAGGAATCTACATCAACAAAAATATTAACTGTGGCGGAGCACCGTAGGCTACCGGAAATAAAATATGAATATGTGCATGGGCTTCATTTGACCTTTGAAGACCATAAGTATTATGCTCATATATGGACATAAATAGACTTCAAAATAATGTTAAATGAAACTGAAGGGGGGGAAACTCTACGAGTAAATTTACCACTGATTTTCGCCTTTTTGCATCGCTACGACACACAAAATGATATTTATAAGTTAAATTTCAATTATTTTTATTTTCTAGAATTTTAATAAGGTTTTTCGGTTCTTAAAATTTTCTGTTTTCGATTATTTTTGTTATGTGTGCATGTTTGGTGCAAATAAATGATTTATATCTATCTATCTATCTAAAATGAAGCCCATACTCATAACTATATTTTTAAGCCGGTAGCCCCAGCCCCCAAGGCAACAAAATGACAAAATACCGACGAGCATGTTTTCCCCTATCAATAAACCTAAGTTAATCTCTCTTCAATACGGAAAACCCTTTATCCTTAAATAGGCCAAACGATTAGCATGACAATCATGCTGCAGATATGTAAGGCCAGATGCTAGTATGGGCAGGTGGTAGGCGTCTGTTAGACAGGTTAACGCCTTATATGGTAACACTGAACGATCTGTTGCCATCTGCTTGGTTTGCTAAGTAGTGAGTAGATTAGCGATGGACTTATAAAAACAATTAAACATGGGTTTTTTCAACAATTAAACATCCCCCTCTAAGGGGGTAAAAAGGGGGTCCACGCAGACGAAGTCGCGAGCGAAGCGCTAGTACAATATATATTAAATAAATAAATAAATAACTTCTTACAATCACACCAATTATCTAAGCCCATGTTAATTTCATTATGAAACTGTATCATGGAAAACTTAATAACGGATAAATATATACTTAAATACTTTTTGTTTGTAAATACATACTTAATATACATAGTAAACACCCAGACCAAGACAAATAGACATGTTCATGCACACAAATATTTGTCTTGTTCGGGAATCGAACCCGAGACCTCTGGTGCAGAAGGTGGGTAGCCTACCCCTGCGCCAAATCGGTCGTCAAAAATATATTATTATAATAAAAATATATTAAAAATATTATTATTATTATATAGTTCATTCTACAAGAGCTATTGTTAAAAGCGAAGAAATAATGGTAGTTGGACGCTCATTCAATCACTTCACTTTTAAAATGTAAGAATTGAATATCGAAGTTAAAGGCAGCATTCATTGAAACAGGCTTTCTCTTGTCCCCAGCTTCTCCCAGAAGGTGGACGAGGAGGAGTCGGGCGGCGGCGTGGCTCTCCACCCCCCGGACCAGTTCTACTCGCACCAACATTCCCTGCACAGTCACCATGGGCACCCTGAACCAGACAGGGGGTACATGGAGGGCAATAGATACGTCACCGCTGTACATCGACCTTTACCAGGTAAGGCCCTAGAAGTATAGCTGTGTCAAAAGTTGGTTTAAGGTTTGCTGCCACCGCCCAAGGTTGCTTCTTTACTCGCTGCACAGCCACCATGGGTGCTCTGAACCTCAGAGGGGGTACATGGATAACAGCAGATACGTCACCACTGTCGATCGACCTCTGCAGGATAAGGACATTCTAAGACAAATCTAGTGGCAGTTGCTGCCTGACAAAAGTTAAAAATAAAGATTTCTTTTCAAACTGGGCGTCGAGCCGCAACTGCGGGCGACACGTCGCCGCCACATAAGTAAATAAAAACATGGTGTCGCCGCGTCATGACTCTACAATGTTTTTGGAACTCGACCGCAGCAGCAAGCAGCAGTAACTAACAATTCACCTATGATACCTGAACCAAAGGAATAGTCAGATTACACTGGATGGTGCACCGTTTCGTATGAAATCATCGATTGCCAGCAAATTAACAAGACGTATACCTTCCCACCACGGGGATCTACTGAGAGTGGACGGAAGATTATGTTGTCAGAATTACAAATATTTTCGAATGTAAAATTATGCATCACGAAGTTACACAGTGTATGGACAGCGATGTATATAATTTTGTAGTGACAATAATGAACAATGTTTATTTGTGTGCGAAAAGCGCACGCATGCGCGCGATAGTCTCTGACGCTGACGTCCGACGCTGATGCTCGCTACGAAATGTATTTCATACAAATAAAACTAGTAGTGGCGCGGGCGTCATGTCGCGTGCAGTAGTCGTCCGACGCCCAGTTCGGACCGATACCTTAAGAAGCCAGGTTGCTCCTGATTCCCCCTGAATAGGTTCTACTCGCATTAGCATTCCCTGCACATCCACCATGGGCACCTGAGCCAGACAGGGGGTACATGAAAGGCAACAGACAGGTCAACATTGTCCATTAGGTAAGCACCTTCATACGACGAATCTAGAGGAAGTTGTTGTCCAACTAATTATAACGAAAAAAGTAGGGTTGTTCTTGAGTCATGACTCCCATTGGACGGGCTCGCACCAGCACTCTCTGCACAGCCACCATGAGCACCCTAAGCCTGACAGAGGCACATAAACGGCAACAAATACGTCACATTGTCACAACTGTCCACTGGCTGCAAGGTAGGCACCTAATATTGAAAGTCTGTGAAATATTGTGTCGTTTTACATAATTGTCAAAGATATGAAAAAAGACGCCATGATGTTCAAGAGTTAAGAAGCCTTTGTGTATTCGGAGGATAATTTGAAAGTACAGTAATTAAAAGAAACACCCGATACTGCATTTGAAGATCAAGACTAGACTTAAAGAATTCTACATTTATTGCGCACTCAGTAAATTCAGTGATACCGCCAACAATACGGTATTTTACTGATTTTTTTTTATTTCTTTAAAATGTTTTTCGAAATATTAGCTACACAAAACAAGTTTTCATGTTGAATTATCTTGAATATTTTCAAAGATATAGGACTTCAAACTTTATAATTAGACAAGGACAGGACGCTATCTTAGTGACGTCAGTGGGTTAGTAGCGTCATAGTCACGCCATATAAGATTTCGTTTTAGAAAGAGACAGCTATAGTCAAAATCAAATAGACTATAATTCTTTTATTATAAAACAGATTCAAATTATTTTTTCACATTTGGTATTCTTAATTGCAATATTTTTTAACGCCATCATTAAATATCTACATTTCAACAACAGTAATAGTACATTACAGCCGAGGACAGGTAAGTAAGAAATTACATTGTCGAGGATGGTTTGAAGCACGAGCCGCAGGCGAGGGCTTTAATCATTCGAGGCAAGGTAATTTGCTTACCGTACAAGGCTTGTATAGTGCTTTTCTCAAGAAATGCGAGGAAATAAAAAAAAACTGTTTAACTTAATAATATTTATTAAAATTTATATCACACATGTTCGGGCAATTATTAAATGTAAATGTTATTGTTTTCCCGGGCACACTTATGTATAAATCGCCCATAATAATATTATTTTAATGATGTATCATTAAAATACGCCAACAACACAGATTCCGAAAGTATGCGCCTTTTTTCACTTTTCCAAATCAGATCGTAGGTTTTCATATATCTTTCTTTTGATTTTGCTGGCAGTAAGTTTTCTGTTATTAGTTAATTTTGCTTCTGCTCTCAAATTTGGTGGAGTAGGTACATACAATGTCTGTATATGTTTCATTGGCAGAACTCATTTTGATAATTTATTACACAATATAAACTGTATTGATATCAAATCAACCGCTGAAAATCATTCCCGTCGTTTTTTTATATTGGTTTGTGAGGCCATGTCGAACGGTCATACAGCCTAGTGATACTTACTACTTGCTACTAAAATGCGCAACTTCAATACCCGCTTTTGGGCGGTAGATGGCGCTGTATATATTTCCCATACAAAATTACTCGTAAAGGATATTTTGTCTATGATAAATCTCATTTTGTTTTTTCGATTGATGTTCGTGCTAAGGGTACATAGCGCTTGTGGTACAATACGAAGTAATATACTCTGTGCGCACCGTATTTAAAAAAAGTTAACCTAATTATGATATAATAATTACCTATATAATAATAATAATAATGTGGCTGTATGGTGCAAATGTCCCTTTGCTTTTTCTGTTTTTATACACAGGAATAATTAAAGAAAAAATAAAGAAAAAATTGGGTAGTACCATAGAAAATCACTGCAGTAATGAATTTCAGTACTTACTTACTGCACTAAAATCAGTGCAGTAAGTAAGTACTGAAATTCATTACTGCAGTGATTTTCAAATTTAGAATGTTTACCTCGGAAAAGTGCCACATACTGCATTCTTTTCTCAAATATAATATTAACATTTCAGAGCATAAGTGTGAAAAATACCCTATTTAATTTCAGTCAATCAGTCCAGACATTTAAGAGGCAATACAAATTAAAAGCACTTAAGTACTTGGACAAGTTTATTAATATTTGAGCAGACATTTTGTTAGAGGACGTAATTTATTGTATTAACATATGTTTTATCAATTACATAATTATGTAATCGTAATTTATTGTAGTAACAATGCTCACTAGAATTAAGTCCGCCATTTGTAACTCTTGCAATAAAGGTTAAATAAATAAATAAATAAATAAATAAATAAATTTATTCATATTAGTATTATTATCTTTATCCTTATTTTTGTTCTGGCTCCACGGAAGATAACGTTGCAAATACTGCAACAATTGGGTATTTGACTGTTGTTGAAATGTAGATATTTAATTATGACATTCAGAAATATAACATTATTGAATAACAAATGTGAAAAAATAAATTCAATCTGTATTATAACAAGCGAATTATGAGCTACTTAATTGGGTATTTGACTGAATTTTTTTTATTGATTTAAAATGTTTATTGACCTAGTAGCAACACAACATAAGTATTTATTTTCAAATATCTTGCATATTTTCAACGATATAGAGCATCAAACTTTCTAATTAGACAAGGAGAGCGCTATAGAAATGTGACGTCACATTTCTATAGCGCCATACTCTCGCCATAGAAAATTTCGTTTTAGAAAGAGATAGCTAGAGTCACAATTAAGTAGCTCATAATTCGCTTTTTATAATACAGATTGAATTTCTTTTTTCACATTTGTTATTCAATAATGTTACATTTCTGCATGTCATAATTAAATATCTACATTTCCACAACAGTCAAATACCCAATTGTGACTCTAGCTATCTCTTTCTATAACGAAATTTTCTATAACGAGAGTATGGCGCTATAGAAATGTGACGTCACGTTTCTAAAGCGCTCTCCTTGTCTAATTAGAAAGTTTGATGCTCTATATCGCTGAAAGTATGCAAGATATTGTGTTTCTACTCATTCAATGAACATTTTAAGTCAATAAAAAAAAACAGTCAAATACCCAATTAAGCTATGTGGGTACTGGAGACCTTTTTGGTAGTTCATAAATATATAAGGTTATAGTTTTGAGACCACTGTTGTAATTGGGTTTTTTTACTACTTAATAAATGATTTGATTTGAATATCTACCAAGGGTATCTTAACACCGCGACTTGAAATGACGAAACATCTCATTGATACCCATCGCATATTGATCGCTGGGTTTTAATTAGCGAATTCTCAAGATAGTTGGTTAAGAATTCATCAACTAGACCTTGTTCGAATAGAAAGCCGTCTTCGATCAATGTTAGCGGATTGGCAGAATATATTATATTTAACCACCCGGAACTTCTCCCTGGTTAAATAGAACTTTTTGAATCCTAAATGAGGCAAAAAATGGGTTAGTTAAGACCACAAATATGTTTATCCACATTAGTCACATCTATCTATACTATCTATACTAATATTATAAAGAGGAAAGTTTGGATTTCTCGTTTGTTTGTTTGTTTTTAAACTCAAAAACGATTTTACCGAATTTAGAAATTCTTTCACCATATATATTTTATGCCGGTATTCCCACATAAAATTTACAGGATTCGCTACCTAAACCAACATATAAGGGGATATCGAGTTTTTTAACGGGTATTTTCGTATGGTTTGGAAATTCACATTATGTAGATTAATTATGTGTTTATCTTGAACTAGCGGCCGCCCGCGGTTTCACCCGCGTGGTACCCGTTCCCGTGGGAATATTGGGATAAAATATAGCCTATGTCACTCGGGAAGACTGTAGCTTTCTAACGGTGAAATAATTTTCTAAATCGGTCCAGTACTTTTTGAGTTTATTCGTTACATACAAAAATACAAATCTTTCCTCTTTACAATATTAGTATAGATAGCATTTACCCATTGAATTGTGCCGTGGAAGGCAAAAGCGATGAGTAACAGAGCCTTCTGACATCTTGAGCAAGTGTTTGATAAGCATTAAAAATATATCTGACTATCGTATAAAACATCAAATCTGAAAATCAGCAACTCTTTGCTGATTTTCTGACCTGATTTTTACTCTTTCAGTTTTAGCTTAGAATCGTTTACAGTTTGGTTTCTCTTTAAAGTATTTCTTCAATTTTTAAGAAAAACTTTTGATGTTCCAGCATTGAACCACTCCAACTCGTCATGTTCATCCGCTTCGAACGCGTCGACGGGCGTGGGGCTGTGCGCGGGCGCACAGGAGCAGCAGCAGATGTACATCGCCGCGCCGCCGGAGGGATTCGGAATGGCAGTGCATACCAACAGGTCAGTGGAGTGTGAATTAAGCGATTTAAGTCGGTATTATAGAACAACACTCAAGTGGAGATCTCTTTTCAAGTATAGTTAGAAAGGGATGCAAATACATGCAACGTATACATTCATCCTTTCTAACTATACTTGAGAAGAGATCTCCACTTGAGTGTCGTTCTATAATACGGGCCTTAATTTGACTCCTACGAAAAAACATATCTGACCGGGTGGTGGAGGCGCCACTTGTAATTAATACAAAATTACCGAAATGGCTGTCAACTGTAAGAAAAGGTATTTAGTTCCTTTGACCATCGTGTCGGATATGTTTCTGGCACTGTAATATTGACAGTTCACTGACGCATAAAAACCATAAAAAAACTGATTGGATGATGAAACCGGACATTAACATGGCCCGCTATTATTTCTCGGCTGCTTGCGCCCCTACGCAACGAGTGAGATAGAAGATGGCTTTGACACTAATCATTGACATCGTTTACATTGTTCTGTGGTTTACATACAAGATAGGTACAAACAAACATAGAAGAACGATGGTCTCTTGTTTGGTTAAGAATTTAGTGTAAAGGTGTGTGAAAAGGTTGTCTAAAAGGAACTGCCTCCATACTCTCGAAATAAATTCCAATAGTCGATTATTAAATAAATGTCAAACATTGGATTAGTGAACCTTATCGTCATGCACTAAAGTCCTTACTTTTGACGTTTGACATAATACAATCTAAAGGCAGAGCTGGGTAAGGCCGACAAATTGGCCTGATATAACATAAAAGTAACTTAAAAATATAAGTTACCGGGTAACTTAAAAGTAACACAAAAGTTTCAAAGGGGATGTCTACAATAGGACATATTCATTTTTTTTTCGAAAAATTAATAATTATGTTACTAACTTCAGTAAAACTCGTTTTATTTTTTTAACCTTTATTTTTTTTGTAAAAAACAAAATAATAACGCCCTAAAAATTATAATTCTTCTCTAATTAAATTAAAAATCAATAAAATATTTTTACTGTTATTGAGTTAAATCTCGCCATTTTTGCTTTTTCTCTTCTTTATCCTGTTTTGTATATTTTTCAGGATTCCCTCTTTGTATTTCCTCCCTAACTTTTTTGTTTTTGAGCGGGAGTGAGATGCATCTGTCGAAAAACTATAATATCACTATCAATAATTCTTAATAGGTACATAATTTTACAAAAAGTTACTTGTGCTATGGGGAATAAAAAATCAACTTTTAAAATCAGTAATCACTTTAATAAGATTTAATTTAAGAAACAATCAATATAAATCTGCGGTGCGTTAATTCACTGCAATTTTACAGTCCCAAATGTGCATTAGGCTTAACATCACTTTTATGTTACGTAACTTAAATATAAACAACAATAGAAACATAAAAGTAACTTAAAAGTAACATAAAACCTTTCTCTTTTCAAAAGACGCTCAATCTATGACACTATAATGAATAATTTATCAATTTTTATAACTTAAAACTCTAATTTATAGATTATATTTATCGAATAATCTGCCGATTAAAGCAAAACGATACAAATATTACCTTAAAATCACATACCACTTTTTTTGCGGCGAACGTAAGCACGATCTGGGGCAAACAAACTCAAGTAGCACCTCAATAATGGCCGACAGGTAATTGTCATACCATAAACAAGTAAGGTACTGGTGTTGCCAATTATTAAAAACGGATTCTACTGCTCAATTACTTCGTGTTATACAAGATAATGGTAACTTAAAATCGGTAACATAAAAGCATAAAATACAAGGACAATATTATTAATATAAAAATGATTATTATTTTAATTGCTAAACTGTAGTAAAGTAAATAAACAATGTCTAAAATAGGTGGTTCTTCAAAGAAAATATTTTAATTGCCAGTGGAATGAACAGAAATTTAATATTAATACCGATTGTGTATGGGGGATCATTTGGGACACTTTTATTTGTTCTAGCAATTGTGTATTCCCGTTTAAAAAATATTTTTATTAAATGGAAAGAAGTAGTTTTACAGTCGTCTGCGTATTTAGACACTTATATAAATGATCCTTTTTTAAGAGGAAAGCTATAAAATTTGATAGTTTTAAATATTTTTACCAAAAAGTTGCTGGACGCCACGTCGTCTAGCAAATCAGCATTATTTGGCGGCCTTACCCAGCTACACTTGTCTTGCTAGCGCAGTGTGTTGACGCGCAGTACCACGCGCGCGTATCGGTTTCATACATTTAGTATGGTTAGAAACACACTTATGCAGTGTGGCGCGACTCTCTCTGCCTCTGTCGTGTCCGTAATAATTGTTGTGAAACAGATATTCTGGGGGCGCGCCACTCCATATAAGTGTGTCTCCGGCGTAATACTAATGCTATTTCGTTCAAGATCATGGGGACTGATTACTTATAAGGTTATAAGTATTATAATATAATCAAAATTAGGATCCAATCCTCTTATTGTTTCTAATTTACGCGTACTTGATATACAATTCGAAAAGTCATTCATTACCATGAACCCTGGTCTATGGCAGTAGTAACTTTTAAACAATTTAATTTTCAAGACAAAATAAATATGGTGATGGCAATATTCATAATATGGATCTAAACTTGTGATATACCTACTTAAGACATTTATCTAAGGTAAGAATAGAGGAAGCATAATGATTACAGATAAGACTTTTGTTCATCTTAAAATCCCGTCTACCATAAATATCTTCATCAGAGTTAGTAATAAATTTCTCTCACTCACTACAAATCCGAAAGCTTAATATCACAAAACAAATGTGCGTTAAATTGAATATTATCGTCGGATTGATCGTAAACTGTCTTCGTAATAGGGCAATCGGACAGTAAATCAATTTCCGATTCTCTCGAGATCAGACTCGCTATGTTTTATGGCGCTGCTACATTCTATGCTTGTGTTCGCGTTCGCATTGCCGTAAATATAATTAATAAAGGTCCCCACAGACTATCAGTCCGCCAGCAGGCAACGGCCTGTCAGTTAGTCGCAATCGGCCACGATATTCGGTTTTTGTGACTGTGAGTGTGTGGCCGAATGCGGCCAACTGACAGACCGCATTTTTTGCATTCAGAATGAAATTTTTATTATTGAAAATGAGGTGTTAGAAAAAAATGCGTTGCCCACTGGCGGACTGATATTCTGTGGCACCCTTTCATTCTTGTCCTCTCTCACTCACTCGCGCTAACATCGTGATGATGATATCCTCCTCGACGTATCCGTCGACCGCGACACCCAAGCTTTATTGTTTTCTCCGTGTGCCCGAATGTGACTCGCATCGTGGCGAGACGACGGCATCGGCTCGGCAGTCTCACTCACTCGAGCAAGGCAAATGTGCCCCCACACGGGGCGTCCCTTGCCACTTCGCTCGACAGTCTTGACACTTCCCTTGCGATTCAACGATAGTGTAGCCGTGCCATTACGATCTGTCGGTGAGCGTTTATTGCCGATGTTTATCTATTTCGCATGTTGTACAATCACGAGCAAATTATAATAATATGTAAACACCATAGGACTATCTCATATTATACTCAGTGACTTCTGCGATACAGATAGTTTTGTTTCAGAGTTAGTAAATACGTATACTTTACTTACTAACGAGTTTGATTTAAATTTTGAAAGATATATTGTACCTTATTGTCAAGAGATCTAGACTAGAACGCGATATTAACGTTTGCACATTGACAAGCTTACACTTGTCGGGGTACAGAACGTTTCTCTATGTGACAATATGTTCTTAACATATTATTGCTCCTGACTGTACAGGAAAACATAAGGGAATTACTAGTTTATTGAATTATTTATCTCTATTGAAAGTAATTGCCAACTTTTGAGAAAGGTGCTTTCTATTTTCGTTACCTATTTTTATTGTATGAAAATAAAAAAAAAATATTTATTATGGTATGGGTGGGTATGGGTAGAGCAAATAACTTGTATAAAGATTTGTATGTAAAGTTTCAGCTCATTTTCGACCTTGATTGCACTCGTACTAAATTTTAGTGAGTCGGTAGTGTTTTTTTAATTATATTTTCGATCATTTAAGTTCCAAGTACTACTAAATCACTTTCTTTATATTTTCATTAAATTGCCAACTTTAGATCTCATTACGTACCTTCTTAGTTATTTACATAAAATAAAATAGTTTATTTTCTAAATTCCTATTTCTTGAACATGCAATAGTTATTAAAAAAGAAATAGGTTTCAAATGAATCATATAAGTATTTATCACTAATACAATTATTTTATTTCAAATAATCTGGTTTACTTACAATGAATATGTTTTATTAGTAAATAAACTTTTGCTCTACCTAAAAATAGGTTTCAAATGAATCATATATTTATCACTAATACAATTTCAAATAATCTGGTTCACTTACAATAAATATTTTTTATAAGTAAATAAACTTTTGCTCTACCTAAATACAATACCTAGTCAACGAAATAAGGCATCAAATCTTACGAAAACAAGATATTAGTATGTCTCGGTTACTAACTAAATACCTTTCTCGAATACACTACATAATTTCTTGTCAAGTGTAATTTTCCTCAGAATAAATGTATTTAAATGGAGTCGCTTCTGATGTTCCCTTGGAAACAGAGGGCTCTCATCATGTAATGTTAATTACTAACTTACCTGAATTAAATTAATTATGAGTAATTAATTGTCATCGCTGTCTCGGAACTGATTGTTTCATTAGAACTTACGTGTTTATTCTGTATATATTCGTATGTACTAAAAGAAAACAACTTTTTTTTAACGTAAGTATATTATATATTTCACATTTGGAAATTATATATAATGTA
The DNA here is from genome assembly GCA_949710035.1 of Crambus lathoniellus. Classification (NCBI taxonomy): domain Eukaryota; kingdom Metazoa; phylum Arthropoda; class Insecta; order Lepidoptera; family Crambidae; genus Crambus; species Crambus lathoniellus. Next base: position 10,236,442 of record OX453323.1, on the reverse strand, counting down.
GTATGCATAGCATAGTCCCATGACCACGTTTCTGAAATGGTGGCGAAATGTCAGAAAAGTCCAAGAAATCTTAAAAACATTTTTTAAATATCATGTGCCCGAAAAAAGTTGTTTTATTTCTATTAATAGTACGTGCGAAACTTAAGAGCTGCATTTGTAATATATGTTAAATGTATATTAAATTGTGTATATAGGGATTGTACCTTAGTATACTTTATATAGATAAGTTTGTGTATAATTCCTTCTCCGTAGGCGAGGCACAGACGTTTCCATCATGGGGGCAACAGGAATGTCTCAAAAAGACCCGAGTATGCCCCAAAAACGGGGGAAATTGACTAGAGGGTATGTCCCCAACCCAGGAATGCCTGTCTTGTGCGCCCGAGTACCTAGTACACTAACTGTCCTATCAAAATCACACTTATCCTTCTTAATTTAAGGTTGATAATCCTATGCCGCTACCCATTGCTTGTGTTCACAGGTTGTCACAGTAGATAATCAGACCAGTAGCACAAATACTTCTTATTTTACGCTACATAAAAGCTATATCCTATCTTTGTGATGTCTAGTTATTTTCTAAGTTGATGTCTAAAAAGATTTAATTCTATTAATAGTATTACTTGTGTAATATTAATTTCTTAAAGGTTTCTTGATTACTTTTCCTTAGTAATTTTTCTTTTGAATTGATACTCATTTGACCGTTTGTTGACGTTGTGGTTATAAGTTGACAGTAGATCTTTAAGTTTGTATCATTTTGTTCGATGTAGGCATTACGTTTTATAAACACACAATATAACAGATATTTTTAAATTTTATCCATTTCTGTGAGTGTAGAATCTTGATTCTTATGCCGAATCCTGTAAATAAAGTTGCAGTTATTTGTTAATAAGTAGTTGTGCTACTGTTTTTCAATATCTTCTGTGATGTAAGCATGTTTTAACAAATGTCAGAAAATGTGATAAGTTTTTGAGTGAACTAACTACTTATAAATTTTAACCATCTGACGTAAAGTTAATCTTGTTTTATAAATCATTTCTAATATTTAACTAAAAAAAGTAATATAATTACTACTAAATACGAAAAAATATTTGTTTTATAAGTTATTATGGGAAAATCATGACTGCTTTAAATTTATTTAAGTACTTACCTACTAATTTAAATATTAATAAGATCTAATGTAATATGACCCCATAGTAGATATCATCTACAGTCTTTATTTAGTACTTTCTCTAGATAATACTATTAGTTAGTATAAATTCTTTGTAGTTAGTCCAGAATACAAATTCAAGATGAAAAAAAAAAATTTATTATTGTTTGATCTTTAGTATAACTCTTGTAGTTAGTCCAGAATACAAATTCAAGATGAAAAAAAAAAATATTATTGTTTGATCTTTAGTATAACTCATATTTATTCATACTTACTGTAAGCTTTGATAAGAAATAACTACGTTAATTATCTGCCCCCCTAGACAAGTGGCATTCTTTTCTTTCCATTCGACTGGCGAATTCGATAATAGAATGCCACTTGTCTAGGGGGGCTGGTGTAAACTAGGAACTATTTAAGTAGCTAATATTTATTTCATCATCATCATCAACCGTAAGACGCCCACTGCTGGGCATAGATTTATTTATTATTTATTTGATTATAATTGTAAAATCGAAAATATTGCTATTTGAAAAGTGTATGTAAAATTATACCTGGTAGTAGGTATAATTTTATCCCTATAGTCCCTATAGTTAGTTTATGAGACAACACTGTCCCTATAAAATGAACTAAAATTACCCAGAAACCCTTATTTGTTACCTGGTATTTATGAACAGAACTCAAAGGTTATTTAATTTATTTTTCATAAGATACACCTGGCACCTCTACTTCTATTAAATCCTTCCATTAGTTACCCGTTCGTCATAACAAAAGTTTCTTCTCAAAGCTAACTCTTATTTCTTAACCCCCCAGTCGCTATGAGATGTCGCAAGACCTCCTTGACAAGCAAGTGGAGATCCTCGAGAGGAGGTACGGCGGTCTGCGAGCTCGCCGCGCCGCCGTGACCATCCAGCGGGCCTTCAGAAGGCGCCAACTCCTCAAGAAGTTCAGCGCCATCACGGCGATGGCAAAGGCCGCGGATTCTACGCAAAGGAATAGGGGGATGCAAGATGGAGTGGATCATGGTCAACTAGTCAATGGTGAGGTGCTTTGATTATCTTCTCCAACCCCTGAAAGCTGTGACCATTTGGCGGGCCTTCAGGAGGCGCTAACTCCTCAAGAAGTTCAGCGCCATCACGGCGATGGCAAAGGCCGCGGATTCTACGCAAAGGAATAGAGGGGTGCAAGATGGAGTAGATCATGGTCAACTAGTCAATGGTGAGGTGCTTTGATTATCTTATCCAACCCCTGAAGGCTATGACCATCTAGCGGGCCTTCAGGAGGCGCTAACTCCTCAAGAAATTCAGCTCCATCACGGCGATGGCCAAGGCCGCGGATTTTACGCAAAGGTGGAGTTAAGATTTAGTGAGTCATGATCAACTATTCAATGGTGCGGTACGCTTGAATGAAGTTGTCTTCTTATGCTTTAAACTAAACAGATATTCTCATAGGGAATGATTCTCTTTTAGTCCAGCTATAGCTGGACAAAAGAAACAACTAATGTTTCTCAGAATTGGCAGTTGAGCGGCCTTGTAACCTGATGACCTTACGAGACTTGTCTCCGCAAGGCTTGAGCAATACAACCAACTTAAGATTGATTTATATTACACCGTGCCTGGGACCGTACTCTGAAACGCTAATCCGAAACTTCGGTCAGCCCCGCCCCTTTCACTCGATTCTGTCACGACTCGAGAGTGAGAGGGACGGGTATTCCGAAGTTTCGGGTTTTGCGTTTCAGAGTAGGCCCTCTGGCTCGGGAAGGGCCGTGCACGAGATGCAGACGGGCCACGGATTTGAAACGTTACATTACATATTGTATGGAGCAATTCATATTTTATATCACTTAAATTAATCTAACTTTCAGTTTATATGCACGTAGCCACCGAATCTACAATGTATTTAAGTTCTATTTGTGCACTAAAATTTCAGATCCTAAAGAAATCTTTGCAGAAATGGCCTGACTTTTGGTTACAATTAAAACGTCAAGAACTGGTTACTTAAAAGTTTAGTACTTACCGTTTGCTAATAAAACGCCATTTCTTCTATGAACAAAAATATCAATATAATATATCTTACTATATGTATTTACAATGTCTTACTCCCATATTTTACTTTCAGGTACAGATATATACGCAAACACGTTACTACAGAAGAGTCCAGCGGGTACTGAGAAGATGCTCGCTATGACTCGGCCTATGCGGTCGATGTCTTTAAGGGAGCGGCATGATATGGATATGAGGTGAGTTCTATTTATACACTATTAAGGGTTATTTTCCTTTGAAACCAACAGTATATTTTTATTTCATAGCAAATTCAAATAATTCAGTCCTTGCTGACTTATCTTCTTCATCTCTTGAAACAATTCGACGCAAGTTCTATATTTCGACAATAAAAATAAAACAAAATTAAATGTTTTTTTATGAATTTAAATGTATTATAGTTTCAACACAAAATTTATGTTTTCCTTATTTCTGGCCCTCCTCTGAAACTTCTTTAATTTTCTGGCCCTTCTCTGAAATTTCTTTAACATTCTGACCCCCTTATTAATAATATTTTTGAATCTGAAATAAACTTTTCTATTCTATTCTATTCTATTAAGAGAGTTTACCCACCACTAGACTAGATATAGGCGGTGAATCTCTTACCCAAAATAAATTATAGAAACGAATAATAAATCAATTAAGTAACTAACTCAGACATAGTAAAAACAATTCTAGTGGCAGATAATGCACTATCGATTTACGTGGATAGTAAAACCTCATCATTAACACAGAATAAATAATAGTGCTAAGGCACAGAAGACTCACTCTGCAAGCTCATTCAAATAAAAATAAATATTTCTGCGTGGAAATAAAGTCCAATTCCGGTTGCTTTGTCATCGCTTGCCTACTGTTATAATAACCTAGAGTTCGCGCATGCAAGCAAAACTGTACCCAATCGCTATGCGCGAGCGTTTCTATTTCTATGAATGTCTCAAACAGCTCGCTCGCTGGTTAGGGTTGCGAGCGACTTGCGAGTTCGGTTTTGTTGTTTCTTTTGTTCTTTCTTTTATTTAGACACCCGTAAACACAACAGTATCTTTTATACGGATTATAAGAACGTTTAGTAGTCATTGTTCGGTGCACAAAAACCACAGAAATGATCGATCGTTTTACGCGCAACGTGGAGCGTACGAGCCGAGCGGCATCCTTCTGCCATACGCCTGCCCGGCAGGCGCGGCGGCCGAACGTACCTAAACTGCGGAGTGACACCCCCCTGTCATTAATGTATGTTGGTAAACCCCGATGTTTTTAGCATTGTTGTATTTCGACAGAGATGAGATACCCAGTTCCTCAGTAATTGAGGATTCCATGAGTAGTGCGCTTTCACCTTGAGCTTAATCATCACATGAAGACTAGTCCCTTCTGAAAAACGATTATTCATAATAGTTAAAGTGTAAGTGACCACGAAAGTTTAAAATCTCAAGCCTAAGTGCTACTACGTTGTGAATAAAAAAATCATATCCTAACTAAATGTACGATTATTTAATAAAATTGTGTCTAATGAACCTCGTTTAGTGAATCTTGTTTCTTCCCAGCAACCACCTGCAGTGCGAAGCCCAAGAGGTAGAAGCGATGGTGGCTCGCGTGCAGCAGTCAGCTCACCAGATACACATGATCGCGTCGGACATGCCTCCGCACCTCCGCGGGGACGCCGACAGCGGGGTAAGGGTAACGAAAATGACGATTTTTGGCGATTGTGCGACTGCTTTGCATGCTCTCAGCACCAACCATACTCGCGCTATGGAGTTGCTTCCTTCCTGCACTGACTACAGTCTTCGAGTTAATCCCCCCCCCCCATTGCGGGGGCATAGGCCCTCCTTAAGGCGCTACTCGGAAAAAGTATGGACTTTTTGATATAAAACTATAGGACGGTTAGAGTTGTTACAAATCTGGTGATAAGATATATATTTCTTCATACCTTTATCTAGATTCGACCTCTAAAAAATACGAAATTTCAAGATTATTCTTAAATAGGGTTACTTACACTATTGGAAATTGGTTTAATTAGTGGACACCAATAATGTTTAGGATCGTATTGAAGCATTTTTTTAAAAATCTCATTGCTATCTCGCTTCAGCATAATTTTTTCGAGTATCGCCTTAACCTCAACGATCGCGGGCCGAGCGCGCAAACCACTGCGTTACAAATGCATGCAGTCTAAACGGACTAGTAATTTGTTATAAGCGACATAATAACTTTTATTCAGATCAAAAAGACCTAAGTATGTTATAACACTGATGGATAGAGGGTTGTTCATACAAATCCTGGAATCGTCATTTTTATGATTGTTTTTAAAACTTCGTGAATCAAAGATAAACTTACTATACCTAGTCGCATTCCTGACTGCTGTGTCAAGCGTAATCTGATAAAATTATCATATCAAAATAATTATTAATCCTAAGTGTGCTTTACAAAAAGTCCAGTAAATTAAAGTATAAAATCATCATATCTAAGGCCGTTGACGTGTAAAGAATGCGAGTCTATTATATGATAATTATCACAAGCATGCAAAAATATCTTATCTATCATATCATCATATCAGTGTACGGTATGACGCCGCGAAGGTGAGAAGTGGCGACGAATAAATTGTACAAAAATGTTGATTGAAAGTATCAAGACAGATAAGTTGCTGTTTAGGCGGGTTTTGGCTGAAAAGGATGTCAATGTGAATGTGAGAAGAGTGAGGAGAAATAGATTGTGGCCTTATTTCGGCAGGAGAATGGTGACGTATGAAGTGAGTTTTTATATAAAATTAAAATCTGACACTTAATTCCTATTTTAGGTTATACGTCATCATTTTACTCGACACTACCGCAATGTTAAGAATCAAAAATTCGTGATTTCAATTATTGTACTAATCATATTCAGTTTGAACTAGCATTTTCAACGTAAGTACGTACGTAACGTAGCCTTTGCATAACTTGTGCAAAAATATACCAATGTCAACACATGTATGTACATTTAACTCTCTAATCTCAGGAACAAGGTAGCTATTTGAAATCATATTTTGCATTTATTTGGTATCATATTTTATCATAAAGTTAGTTTGAGTGCAATTATTTGCACATTTTAAAAGAAGAAAAGAGACCCCTTAATTTGCCTACTTAAAAAAAACACGTAATATTTGTTTATCTACGTAAGCAAAGCAGGTGGTTCAATCAAGAATTTTAACTTTTTGAAGCAGACGAGATGTTAGGGTTCGCAAGCGAAGTTAGGGGTATTAGCCAATAGTAAAATTCTAAAACTAAAGACGATACCTAACAAAAAAAACTTAAAAATCCAATTCATTTCAAATAAGATGCTTGTATCTGCAAGTAAATGTTTCTCTATTGACATAGCAAATCACAAAGTTTAATGTATATGTTGGCTTTGGTTTTCCTCTATGATGTCATTATAAATGGCATAACATACCAATTCACCTCACAAAAGTTTTTCATACTAGGTGCTAAATAGCATACAAACAGCGCAATCTTATTTGTGTCAATAAAAAAACCCTGCCAAGCGATTTTAATCTTTAATTTTGATGTGTTAATGATCTTTTTCCGGTGTGCTCTTTTGAAGCATTTACCTATCAAGCAATATTAACCTTTATGTTAATGGTAATGATGGTTATTCTTGCAGGTATGCAGTTGTTCAGTAAGCGGTTCCGTTACCAACATATCGACGTCATCGTCGCACAATGAATCTCTACACAACCACCAGTTGCTGAACAACACAGGTTTGTATTATGGTTTGTAATTAAATTAAATAAACCTCGGATTGCACTCCATGAGTGCCGGCAGAAGTGAAAAGGGCTCCCTAGACTTTTTCACAAAAAAAAGGAATATGACAAAAAAAAACTACGGCCTAGATTTGAACCGAGGGCTTCAATGCCACCCGTTTCCTAACTTTAGCTATCACAACTTTGGAAATGGTGGCGAAATTTGCCTTCGTATTCTAATGACACTGTAACAGTTTTTCGATCTGACGGTCACGTGATCTTGACGCGAGTTTAACATTTTTTACTCATCACAAAAGTTCACAACGCCGCAAAAGAAGTTTTCACTTCAATAAGGCTTTTAAAATATCGTTTGTATTCGTATATCTTACCATCCACACGATCCACAAGCGCCGCTACTTGAAGCTAGAAGAATAAACAAGTGACGACTACCGCCGTCGGCGTTCAAATGGCTGCCATAATAGGCGCCACACACGATCACTTTTAACTGTCAGTTTTCACTGAACAGTTTTAACTGACATATGACAGTGAAAACTGAACGTGTTACTATTAAAAACTGTCAGTCTTCATCGTACACACGTTCAGTTTTCACTGAAACTGAGAGTTAAAAGTGATCGTGTGTGGCGCCTATTAAACAGTCAATCTCGATCGCAATCCGCGATCAAAATCAATGATCGACTATTATATATTATTCTGTGATCGCGACCCAGATTTACTGTGTAATGGCGGCTTTACAAAGTAAATCTCGATCGCGATCAAATATCACGATCAGTGATCGCGATCTGGATTGACTGTGTAATGGCTGCTTATAAAATTTATGAAAACTAAAGGAAAGAGGTCGGTGGCGGCGTTTTTCAGTGGCTCTAGTTGCTATCAAATATCCAATTATAATAAAATTCTATTACATTACTCTTTTGGACTCGAAGGACCAATTTACGGGAATCTCCTATCATCCGGCGGCAAACCACTGTCGTCTCCGACGGCGCGACAGCAGCAACAGTTAGCGGCAATACAAGCGGCAAACGCCCGCCGGTTTCCGCCGCCAGAAGTACCAAAGAGAACTAGCAGCATCACCCTCAAGTAAGTAGCAATTTGGATCTCATGTCGTGGCTGTTATGGTTTCGATTTGAAAGTGTTTAAAATTTCACTGAGTCCAGGTGTCCAAGCGTCAATGTAAAGATGAGGAATAGCCTAACATTTTAAATTATTTTGATGCATTCACAATGCTATTCTGTAAGTCAAGGAAAAATTGTGATAGTAAAAAGTCACCAGCCCTGCAAGTTACTTTCACGCGGGATTCGAACCCGCACCCCCGGGAATCCGGCCTGATGCTCTGACCATCTAAGCTACCGAAAGGCTTACAAGACTCGTCGAATTTCGCTATCACTTTTCAACGCTGTAGGCCAGCGTTGCTTCATCAACAAAAGGAAACCCTCGCATCCGAAAGAAACATTTTTATAAATATTAAGATTCTAAATTATTTTTTATGCATTCACAATGCTATTCTGTTAGTCAAAGAAAAATTATTGTGATAGTCAACAACCACAAACCCTGCAAGCTTCGATCAATAATAACACCTAGGTCTAGATAAATAGTTGGAGTGACAAACACGGCCTAGCGATTATACTCCCACTTGAGCCACTTGCAAGTATATTTATAACTAGTTCCTGTCATTTATGACGTAAGATCGTAACATTAATAACCTTTTTCTCCGTTTAAAGGTGCAATAGAAAGTTTTGATTTAGTTCGTGAACCTTCATCTACTCCCTGATTCACAACCCGTCGGAAACGGAATCGGATTTCGAATTCAGTGCTTTGTCTTTGTCCATCCTACTGTGAGTGACAGGGACAGGGCATACATTCCGCTGTCGGGAGCGTTTCCGATGGTTCGTGAATCAGGGGGCTAGTACTATTATTGTTGATCGAAGCCTGCAAGTAACTTTTTCGTATCACAATTTTTCCTCAATTTGAACTTTATTTCACAGTGCAGAGAGTCCAGTCTCCCTTCGTCGCGCAGAGTGCGGAGGAGCCGTGGTGCGCGGAGGATCGATGTCGTCAGTACAATCGTCTTCATCGTCATCGTCGCAAGAGCATCGCCATCATTACCACCAACCGTACCAGCCAAGGGCTCCGGTAAGGGAACTATGTATTGTGATTATAGGCTGACACACACCAAAAAGTGTCGCAGACGCATTGCGATGCAACACTGTCGGTGTGAACCTACGCACGCAGACGCAATGCAGCACGTTTGCGATACTTTTTATTGTGTGGCATCCTTAATTATTTGTTAGAAAATACGTAGAATAATCTTCTATGACAGATTACAGCAAAACATAGCAAACGAAATATGGGTATGGGTACAACACTTTTTTTTCTTCCTCAACCTTGATTGATCACATTGGCCATATTCTTGCATGTCCCAAAACTCAAGAAATTCTGGAAATAAAATGTTAGTAAGTTTAACGAAACAATTGTGGCAGTAACTAAAGGGTAGTAATTAACCGATCGGCTAAAATACTTTTTACTGACAGAAATACTAGGTGAGCGACTAATGGCCGGTTTCAATAACTTACTCCCTGGTAAAGTGAGATAGTAAGTGAGTGAGTGAAAGATAGGCTTACCCAAGCTTAGTTGCCTAGATATTTTTTAATTAGTGTCAAATAACAACGGTTGCTTACTAACAAAACCAAGATATGCTTACTTTTACCGGGAGGTAGGTTATTCAAACCGGCCGTAAGTCGCCAATCTAACCTAACCTAAACCTATTTTCCACAACCTAACCTTGTATTTTAGTCGATAAATTTAGTAATTTTAAGTCGGTCGGTTTATTATATTCCGTAACTAAATAATGTTGTAAAAGTCTACTTGCAGAAATGAAATCTGATATTGTTAGTTTAATAAAAGCCTTAGTTAAAATAAACTGCTACAGTTAATCAGCGTCACTTTATGATATAACTTTCAAAGTAATTGTCGCTTTCATTTGTTTTTACTCTTCACTATTTTAACGCTAAAAAGCGCTTTCAAATATCTTAATAATTAAGGACCGATTTTTCCATTCCTTCCTTCCATGCCTGCCGGCCTAGCATAAGCGGTTTATAACACGCGATAATATGATATAGCACGTCATGCTGTCTTGCTTACCCCACTAAGTTGTAAGCTAGACAGCATGACGTGCTATATCATATCGCGTGTTATAAGCCGCTCATGCTCGGCCGGGTGGGGTAAGCAAAACAGCATGACGTGCTATATCATATGGCTCGTTATAAACCGCTCATGCTAGGCCGGCTGGATAAAAATCAAAAGCGATTGACATTCATATTTCTCTGGTATTGAGATTGACATTTACTTTGGTTAGTTATTAATTTAACTAAATGATAAATTATTATCTGACGATTGAAAAGTCAGCCCTAAATCAAATAAAACTAAATCGGTAGTAATAAAATTACGTAAGTAATCTTATTTCTAGTTTTCTCCAAAGACTTTATATCTACCCTCCCGTCCTTCCCAGGAACCGCACGTCCACATCCAAGAGCAGCACTTCCAAGTCCACCAGCGCACCGCGTCGGGGACTGTTTACGACGGCGTGGACCGCTACGCAGTGTGGAAGAGACAGGACGCGCCTCCATACTATGAAGCTCCTCCCCCGCCGCCTGCAACTTGCTGCCGGCCGCAGCATGAACACACTATCCCTCACCAGCCTTTGAAGGTAGGTAACTGCTACGGCGCTCTACAGTGCTACGGCGCTCTACAATACGCCCCTACCAACCGAACCGTTGAAGATGTACAGACATCTTCAACTCTCGGTAGACCTGAGCGACTACGACACTTTGCCTTGTTACTGTAGGCTACTGAGCTAGTGTGTCCACAAATCCCGGCAAATAGAAATCCCGGAAAATCCCGGAATCTGAAATTGTGGTCACACCCTTATATTACGCAGACTGCTACCACCCGAGTTCGGGACCCGGAACCCGTTAAAAGTAAAACTTATACTAAACCTTAGATCTAAAACTTACGGTTTCTAGGAGTTCGGTAGACGTTCCTTCCGGCTCGTCATGGATTGGCAACTCACGTGACGGGATTGTTGCGATGATCCTAGCTCCCTGGACTACCCCTGGCATGCCAACCCAGAAATGTACCTAGGAGGACGACTTGACCTGTCCTTAGATCTGATGTCCCGTTCACACCAAACACGAACCGGCACTGTCCTCCACACTTCGAGCCACTCGCGGTAGGCACACGAACAAATTACAAACGACAATCGCGACCTCGCGAAACAAATGCGTCCTTGTGAGTCGTGTACAAACAATCTTTATTACGATTCCACCTACAGTCATTAAAACCAAATACAAGTAAAACTGTCCGTGGCGCCACGCCGTACAAATACTTTCACCGTATCAACAACAAAACACGATTCAATGCGCCCGGCGCGTTGGTAGAACAAAAATCAGAAATAACAACTAGTTTTCTCGCGCCCCGCGATAATATATTAATTAGTTCCACTTATTTTAACAATCAAAAGCACTTAAAATATAACCAAAACCACTTGAAGCGCCCGGCGCGTTATAACCTATAAAACCACGCCGCCCATTTGACGACTTGCAAGTGACAGCCACACGTCACCTGTCAAACCCGTGAGGTTTGTCACATTGACGTTGTCTGTCACAGACAATATTACGATTTGAGATAATGTAATATAGTCTATGTTTTGAGTTGTGGTTCTGACGTCTGGCAACCCCGGGCCGGGCTGCCTTTCTATTTGTATTTGACATACTGCGGTGATAAAGGAGGAGTGTTAAGATTGCATCGTTAAATAAATAAGTGATCTCCCATAAAAATCTTTTAATTATTAACACTACATGGCGCAGCCGAACTGAAGAACCTGCCGACCATAAGATTTGATGGTGTTCCCCGAAGAAACTCAAGGTTACGAAAGTTGCGAAGAAGATACAATGTCGGGCGTGGAATACCGCATGCCGGCACCGCTCAACCTCGACAATTTGGATGATCTATATCCACAATGGAAGCGATTTCTCAACAGTTTCAAGATTTTCCTGTCTGCTGCTGGGCTTAATAGGGTAGCAGAGTCCAGAAAAGCTGCAATTTTTCTGAATTGCATAGGACAATCTGCTCAAGAACTGTATGAAAACACCTTGAAAGGCTCGGTTGATACTGAAAAACTTGATGAGGTAATAGATCCATCTTTGAAGAACATTTTAAACCTAAAACTAATGAGATCATCAATACGTTTCACTTTAACAAGAGAATTCAAGAAGAGGGAGAAAATTTTGATGCATTTTACACAGATCTAAGAAAAATTGCACAGAATTGCAACTTTGACGTGTTTAAAGACAGAATGCTAAGGGACAAAATAATATATGGCATTAGAGACGTCCAAATTCAACAGAAACTCTTGATGAAGAAAAACCTGACTCTACAGGAAGCTGTGGAAACGTGTCGGACCTCAGAACTGGCTAAGAAACAAGTGAAGGTCATCGCAGGTCAAGGTCTACCAGTTACAGAAGTAGATGGAATCGGCATCCAGCATAGGAAATCATTTCCCTACAGCGCTGACCAACAACAGTCAAAAGCTAAGTATAAAGCATCAAGTAATAGTACATACCTGTGTAAAAAATGTAACAAACGTCATGGACCTAGAAATTGCCCTGCTTTTGGCAAAACCTGTTCTCTGTGTAAAAAAATTAATCATTTTGCTGTAGGTTGTAAATCTAAGAATTCAGTACATTACATAGAATCGAACGAGGAAATAGAAAATCCCGAGGACTTATGACTCGTACGGGTTTGTAACCTCATTGAAAGTAATAATAGGGAATGGACTGAAGTAATAAATATACAGTCAAAATATGTAACTTTTAAGTGTGACTCGGGGGCACAGATTAATGTTTTGTCTTTAAAAGATCTTAAAAATATTGTCGATGATGAAAATCCTGAATGGTCTGAGACAAAAATAATATTAGAAGTTTTTGGGGGATCACACATTAAGCCTGTCGGCAAAAGAATATTAACTATTTTGAAAAATGATGAGGCTTTTAAGACTGAATTTATAATTGTTGATAAAAATGTTCGACCTATATTGGGTTTACCGACTTTGATAGAACTTAAACTTTTGAATATTAATCATAATAATAATGTTAATGCAATAAAAACTAATATAAATACTAGTAAAAACAGCTTAATAGAAAAGTATTATGAACTATTTCAGGGTGTCGGTCAATTTAAGAAGCCGTTGGAACTGCACATCCAGACAGGAGTAGACCCAGTTGTGAGACCACCGAGGCGAGTCCCTAATGCACTTTTGACTCGGTTGCGAGAAAAATTAAAATCACTGGAAGACAGACAAATTATCTCCAAGGTCGAACATCCTAAGAGCTTTGTAAGTAATCTAGTAGTTATTGAAAAAAAAGATGGATCATTAAGAATCTGTCTCGATCCAAAAGATCTTAATAATGTTTTACTTAGAGAATATCATCTGATCCCTACTTTAGAGGAAATTTTACCTAAGATATCGAATAAGAAATTTTTCTCCGTATTAGACTTATCTGAAGGATTTTATAATATTAAACTGGATAATAATTCTAGTGAACTCTGTACGTTTAATAGTCCGTTTGGTTGTTACAAATTTAATAGACTTCCCTTTGGTTTATCGGTGGCCCCAGAAATTTTCCAAAAATATAATGAAAATGCTTTTGGTGATATACCTGGAGTAATTATCTATTGTGATGATTTGCTAATATGTGCTGAAACAGAATCTGAGCATGATGCAATATTAGATAAAGTTTTTAAAAGAGCAAAATTGTGCAATGTTCGCTTTAATAAAAATAAGTTTCAATTTAAGTTAAGAGAAGTAAAATATTTTGGACACATTTTTTCTGAAGCAGGTATGAAAATTGATCCTAACAGAGTAGAAGCTATATTAAATATTAATTGCCCGAAAGATAAAAAAGAACTTCAAATATTTCTTGGAATGGTGAACTACCTAAGACAGTTTGTTCCTAACCTTGCTAATATTGCATCACCTCTTCAACTCTTATTGAAAAAGAATGTTGACTGGATATGGACTAATGTGCATGACACAGCTTTTAAAAACATAAAAAGCAAAATCAGTAAAGCACCTGTTTTACAGAATTTTAACCCTAATTTACCTATTGTAATTCAATGTGATGCCTCCAAAGATGGTTTAGGTTGCTGTTTGTTACAGAATGATAAGCCAGTTTGTTTTGCATCTAGAAGTCTCACTAGTAGTGAACAAAATTTTTCACAAATAGAAAAAGAACTTTTGAGTGTTGTTTGGTCGACTAGAAAATTTCATTATTACATTTATGGACAACAATGTACAATATTAAATGATCATAAACCTTTAGAATCTCTGTTGAAAAAATCTATTCATGATGTTCCATCTCCACGATTACAAAGATTAAAATTAAAATTATTAAAGTATGACTTGACCTTTAAATATTTAAAAGGAAAATTGATGTTTATCGCAGACTTGTTGTCTAGATCCTATCTAAAATGTGATGATGTTGATGAATCGTACATGTATGAAGTAATCCACTGCGTGGGTCTGGCAAAATACCTTCAGTGTACAAAGGCGACCAAACAAAAGTTAATATTGGAAACAAACAATGATTCAGAACTTAAAAAATTAATGGATTATACTAAAAATGGTTGGCCTAATAATGTAAAACATATTCTGGATGAGGTACGTTATTATTATAAATTAAGATCGGATATTTCAATTGATGAAAATCTGTTATTCTTACGTGATAAGCTAATAATACCTAAAAGTATGAGGATGGAAATTTTGAAAATGTTACATGAGGGACACCTCGGCATAAGCAAAATGAAAAGTTTTGCACGAGGAATGTATTACTGGCCTAAAATTGATCTACACATTGAACAGTTTGTAAGAAAATGTTTTGTTTGTCAAATGTATCAAAATAAAAATGTTAAAGAACCGCTAATGTCCCATGACATTCCAGATTTGCCATTTTCAAAACTTGGAATTGATATCATGGATTTTAAAAGCAAAAGTTATTTAGTAATATATGATTATTTCTCAAAATGGCTTGATGTACAGTTGCTCAATAGTAAGAGCGCAAAAAGTATTAATAATGTATTAATTGGTATTTTTTGTAATTTTGGTACTCCAAATGAGATTGTGTCTGATCACATTCCATTTGACTCCAAGGAATGTAAGGACTTTGCTTCAGAATGGGGATTTAAGTTTACATTTTCCAGTCCTAAATATCCTCAGTCAAATGGAATGGCAGAGAGGGCAGTCCAGATTGCTAAGAAAATGTTGAAAAAATGTTACGAAGATAAGACTGATTTCAGGGTAGCTTTGTTACATTATAGAACTGCACCAGTCTGTGGTACAAAATTTTCACCAGCACAATTGGCAATGAACAGAAATTTAAGAACTAAATTACCTGTTTGTTATAATTATTTAAAGCCAAAGCTAAATAAAAATGTAAATTTAGAATTTGAAAAGGGGCAAAATAGAAATTTAAGGTATTATAATTTAAATACAAGAGTTAAGGATGATTTTTATGTTGGACAAAATATATTGTTTCTTAAAGATCCTAGTATCAATAAGTGGTTATCTGGTACTATAGCTAATAAGAATGGTTTGAGGTCATATGACATTATTGCCAGTAATGGTGTTACATACACAAGAACTTCTTATCATGTTCGACCTTGCTAGATTTTTTTTTCTGTCCGTTTGGATATTCATGGATGTGCAGTTGCAAAAAAAACGAACATTTATTTTAACACATTATTTTTTGTTGTAAGTACTTAGTATAGTATTATATTATCTGTAGTTGTAAGCTTTATTTTTTGTTTGATTTGTGTCAAAATAATTTTGGCTTTGTTCAAAGAGAATGTTAATCTCAAAGAAAATATCATTATCTGTAGTTGTAAGCTATATTTTTTGTTTGATTTGTGTCAAAATAATTTTGGCTTTGTTCAAAGAGAATGTTAATCTCAAAGAAAATATCATTTTGTTTGTTGTAAAGGGGGAAAGAAAAACAAGTAGTAGCTATTTAATTTTACTTTATTTACTTAAAAAAAAAAAATTGTAAAAAGGGATAGATGTAATATAGTCTATGTTTTGAGTTGTGGTTCTGACGTCTGGCAACCCCGGGCCGGGCTGCCTTTCTATTTGTATTTGACATACTGCGGTGATAAAGGAGGAGTGTTAAGATTGCATCGTTAAATAAATAAGTGATCTCCCATAAAAATCTTTTAATTATTAACACTACAGTGATGTTCTATTATGAACAGTTACGGCGTTGTATGCTACTACGCCGTGTGGAAGCGGCAGGTCGCGCCCCCTTAGGTACCCTTAGGGAAAATATTCTTACACATTGTATTATGAACAAGCTTCCATTGATACATGTAAAATTGGATTTGAGCTTTCTACAAGTATTTTTTTTATTTGAACAAAACTTGTTTTAAGTTCCATTTTAACTCACAAGCTTACACTTTCCACAGGTATCCGAAACGGTCCGCAAACGTCAGTACCGTGTCGGCCTCAACCTGTTCAACAAGAAGCCAGAACGCGGCATTGCCTACCTGATCGCGCGAGGGTTCCTGGAGAACTCTCCTCGAGGAGTGGCGAGGTTCCTCATCACGAGGAAGGGGCTCAGTAAGCAGATGATCGGGGAGTACCTGGGCAACCTGCAGAACCCCTTCAACATGGCCGTGCTAGAGTGAGTATCTAACTATAGTAACTATTAAATAAAAGGTATACGTTGTTATTGTGCGAGGGTTCCTGGAGAATTCTGGCGCGGTTCCTCATCACGAGGAAGGGGCTCAGTAAGCAGATGATCGGGGAGTACCTGGGCAACCTGCAGAACCCCTTCAACATGGCCGTGCTAAAGTGAGTTTCTAACTATAGTAACTATTAAATAAAAGGTATACGTTGTTATTGTGTGAGGGTTCCTGGAGAATTCTGGCGCGGTTCCTCATCACGAGGAAGGGGCTCAGTAAGCAGATGATCGGGGAGTACCTGGGCAACCTGCAGAACCCCTTCAACATGGCCGTGCTAAAGTGAGTTTCTAACTATAGTAACTATTAAATAAAAGGTATACGTTGTTATTGTGCGAGGGTTCCTGGAGAATTCTGGCGCGGTTCCTCATCACGAGGAAGGGGCTCAGCAAGCAGATGATCGGGGAGTACCTGGGCAACCTGCAGAACCCCTTCAACTATGGTTTATAGCCGCCGGCAAGTTCGAAGTACCAAGGGTCAGTAATTATTATGGTGACAGAACGCTAAAGAAACGCCTGCCCTATATACTGAACAGCTTGCCGATGAACATAAGACAAGAAGAAAACAAGAATAAATTTAAAACATCATTATATAAAGTATTATTAGACAGCATTTAAATAGCATAATAATGTACCTATACCTCGCTAATTTTTAAGTAAGTACTACCTACTGTAAGAGACTCCTGACCCCACAGTCAAACCGACTAGTCGGTTTTGTGGGACTGTATGTACCTAAACACCCTTGTTACTCTTGTTGTTAATAAATTAAATAAATAAAAAAAAAAAACGGCCGTGCTAGAGTGAGTATCTAAGTATAGTAACTATTGAATAAAAGGTATTCGTATTGATTGAGCGAGGGTTCCTGGAGCATTCCCCTCGAGGAGTGGCGAGGTTCCTCATCACGAGGAAAGGGCTCAGCAAGCAGATGATCGGGGAGTACCTGGGCAATCTGCAGAACCCTTTCGACATGGCTGTGCTAGAGTAAGTATAAATGTTAAAGTAAAACTCAAAACTCATAACCGATCTTAACAATTTTCGACTGAAATATCAGTCAAAACCTTTATGTAATATTAAAAACTTGTATTTAGTCTTAAAAAAATGCGTACAATTTAGTTCTGGCACTTTGCCGGCAGCTACCGTATCATGCTCGCTATGCTCGCTCGTCTCGTTCAGTGTTTTTATGTCAGTCATCCTAATATGCTCGTCGTCATCCTGCTCGTAACGGAAAATTGGTTACGAGGAGTGAGTTTAACCATCTGTTAAGAGCGACTAGTATTTCAGTCAAGTGGTTATAATTAGAAGATGTGGAGTTTTCTAGCAATAAATACTACTGCTGCTGATAATACATCGGTTTCTGAAACTCGTGTAAACGTAAATTTAATGTAGCCAACTAAAATCGGCTAACTTTAATGGCTCACATTTTCGTCTAGACCTTATTTAAACCATATGTTCATATGAACTGTTTTCTCTTCCACAGATGCTTCGTCAACGAGCTAGACCTCTCCGGCATGGCAGTAGACGTAGCCCTCCGTCGGTACCAGGCCCACTTCCGTTTGCCCGGGGAAGCTCAGAAGATAGAACGATTGGTGGAAGCCTTCGCACGAAGATATTGCGTGTGCAACACGGACTTTGTGCAACGCTTACGTACTCAAGACACGGTAAGCTAATATAAACCTTATGGAACAAGACGTAAGAGTCTATTTAGCGTGGTTTTAAAATGGTGAGAAGTACCTGGTATTGGCCCAATTCTGTCTGCCCGGGGAAGCTCAGAAGATAGAACGATTGGAGGAAGCCTTCGCACGAAGATATTGCGTGTGCAACACGGTTACGTACGCAAGACACGGTAAGCTAATATAAACCTTAAGGAACAAGACGTAAGAGTCTATTTAGCGTGGTTTTAAAATGGTGAGAAGTACCTGGTATTGGCCCAATTCTGTCTGCCCGGGGAAGCTCAGAAGATAGAACGATTGGAGGAAGCCTTCGCACGAAGATATTGCGTGTGCAACACGGACTTTGTGCAGCGCTTACGTACGCAAGACACGGTAAGCTAATAAAAACCTTATGTAACAGGATATAAGAATCTATTTAGCGTGGTTTTAAAATGGTGAGAAGTACCTGGTATCAGGCCTACTTCCGTCTGCCCGGGAAGCTCAGGAGATAGAACGATTGGTAGAAGCCTTCGCACGAAGATTGTGCAACACGGACTTTGTGCAGCGCTTACGTACACAAGACACATTTGTATGATTTTAGCGTCTATTTGCCATAATTAACATGGTGACTTAGCCCTCCACTAGAAACAGGCCCACTTCCGTCTGTCAGAAGCAGCTCAAGACACGGTGGGTTATTTGGGGTCATAATGTAAGATGATATAAGAGTCTATTTCGTATCAAAACGGTTCAAAGAATAAAAAGATTTGTAGAAACTTGTAGAAACTTGTATTGCTTACGTAAGCCATTGTAAGTAAAAACGTAATAAGTAAAACAAGTGAAAATAATTAAAGTTACTTTGGGTTGGTTCGTCGTCATCGAAGACGTAAGAATGCTACTTTACTGAATATAAGAGTCTATTTCGAATGATTTAAAAATGAACAGGCGCAACGACAAACAAGATTAAGTACTTGATTCTAACATTACATTCTCCTGTTTTCAGATATTTGTCCTCGCCTTCGCCATCATAATGCTGAACACAGACCTTCACACGCCAAACCTCAAGCCCGAAGCGCGCATGTCTCTCGACGACTTCGTACGAAATCTACGAGGAATCGACGATTGCGGAGATATTGACAAGGATATGCTCTCCGGAATATATGACAGGGTGAAGTCTAGCGAGTTCCGCCCTGGAAGCGACCATGTTACGCAGGTAATAAGGGCCAATTTGTAATAAAATTTGCTAAAATATTTTGTGCCGTGTAGTGCCGGCACATAAATAGAATAGCACTACCCCGTCTCTTCCCGTGGGTGTCGTAAGAGGCGACAGAGGGAAAACTGCCATCAGGAGATGGGCAGCAGCGTCTCCAGGCTACAACAGGCCATACTGCGATCGTCAACCCGCCTGCCAAGCGTGGCGATTATGGCAAACCCCCTCCAAAATGCTTACACAAACAAGACATCGGCCCCCAGTCCCCGGCGGCCCCGCTATTCCTAGTTATGGTAGCGGCTATAGTCAAGGTCGCGGGAAGCCGCTGGATGCGGGCAGCGCAGGACCGATCGTTCTTTAGGGAGCTTTCGGCTGACATGATGATGATAATGAAAATATTTTTCGTCCGATATCTACGAGTAATCGACAACTGCGGCGATATTGACTGAGATATAGTCGCCGAAATAAATGACAGGGTGAAGTTAAGCGAAGACCTTTAAGCGACCATGTCACGCAGGTAACTAGGGTCCCTAAGAAGACTCTACATGTCTGTAGTTCACGTAAAATTGTGACAGAATTATTAGCTAAATTATCAGAGTTAAGCTATGTATATCAGAATCGTAACAAAAAATGAGAAGAGAATTAACTCAATATTACTTGGTTAAAAATTACATTGATACAGGCTAGAATATTTTAACTGAATTTTACGTATAGGAAAAATGTGATAGTAAAAAAAAACCACGAGCCCTATAAGTAGCTTTCAGGCGGGATTCAGCTACTTATAGGGCTCGTGGTTTTTTACTGTCACATTTTTCCTATACTTACAAAATTGCATTGTGAATGCATAAAAATAATATAAAATCTGAATTTTACGTTCTGATTTCAATAAATTATTTTAAAATAATCATTTGGAAAAGGTTATTAATTTAAATATCTACCCACTTCCCCAGGTGATGAAAGTCCAAGCCACGATCGTCGGCAAGAAACCGCACCTGGCCCTTCCACACCGGCGGCTTGTGTGCTACTGCCGCCTCTACGAGATACCTGACATACACAAAAAAGAGCGCCCAGGAGTACATCAGAGAGAGGTTGGTATCCAGCTCGAAAGACCAATATTGCGGTACATCATCGTGTAGGTTAGGGTAGATTAGCTTAGCTCGTTTACTAATGCCACTTGTACAACATACCTGGCATACACAAAAAGAGCGCCCGGGAGTACATCAGAGAGAGGTTGGTATCCGGCTTGAAGGACCAATATTGCGGTACATATCGTGTAGTTTAGGTCAGTTCGTTTAATACTGCCACCTATATGACATACTTGACAAACACAAGAAAGAGCACCAAGGAGTGCATCAGAGAGAGATCAGTATCAAGGAGTTAGAAAAATATGTTGCAACTACGTTTTGTTCGAGAAAAGACCATGCTTTTGAAAAGTGTAACAATTTTTAAATTTCTGAATTCGAAAATATGCTTTTTCTTAATTAAACTTGAAATATTCAGTAAATACTAAAGTAAGGTGTAAAGATTTTAATCAAGTTACCGATAAAATAGTGTAGCTTCGTAGATATCGACCGTAGTAACAAACGTGCTTTCATAACATTGCAAGAGTAAAATGTATCTCTTGAAGTATAGCAAAAGTTGCTATTTCACATGTCATTGAATTAACTGATACGATTCCAGGGTTTATACTTACTATCTTGAATATATCAAAGTAGAATGGATATAAAATTGCACATAATGATATTTCCTTATTCTCACCCAGGTGTTCCTGTTCAACGATCTGCTAGTTATAACGAAGATCTTCAGCAAGAAGAAGTCTTCGGTGACGTACACATTCCGCCAATCGTTCCCGCTCTGCGGAATGAGCGTCAACCTGTTCTCTGTGCCCCGTGAGTATGAACTTTGTGTTGCTAATAGGTGACGTTATTGAATGAGTTTGTGTAGAATAACCAATTATGTAATTATCACAGTTGGTTTTGATAATCTAAATGTTAAAAAGATGCTCTAAGATGGTAAAATATTTACGATCTTTTTGTTATTTCGGCTTTCAAGTCCAAAAACCTTCTGGACTGAAAACTAACAGCAAATTTTTACTTTCGTAATTATATCTGAGCAATCTTATCAAATAGTTTTACTTGAAATAACATTTGCGTTTTGGCTAGATTTGTTATAAAAATACTAGAAAACCTTAGTATCTATAAGATTACTATAGATACTAAGGTTTTCTAGTATTTTTACTATACTAATATTATAAAGAGGAAAGATTTGATTGTTTGTTTTTTTCTTTGCATCGAATAGACTCTGAAACTACTGGACCGATTTGGAAAATTCTTTGACCATTAGAAAGCTACATTCTTCCCGAGTGACATAGGCTTTATTTTATCCCGATATTCCCACGGGAACGGGTACCACGCGATCTGCTAGTTTCTGATAAAAAAGTAGTGTCGTAGACTGCCAAGTCCACGGGTTCAAGTCCCGTCTGAAAGCCGTTGGGGGCTTCCTTTTTAATACTTCATCATCATCATAATCATGTCAGCCGAACTGGGCATAGGCCTCCCCCAAGGATCTCCACAACTAGTACTTAAATTAAATAAATTAACCATAACCAGGGGGGTGTCACTCCGCAGTTTAGGTACGTTCGGCCGCCGCGCCTGCCGGGCAGGCGTATGGCAGAAGGATGCCGCTCGGCTCGTACGCTCCACGTTGCGCGTAAAACGATCGATCATTTCTGTGGTTTTTGTGCACCGAACAATGACTACTAAACGTTCTTATAATCCGTATAAAAGATACTGTTGTGTTTACGGGTGTCTAAATAAAAGAAAGAACAAAAGAAACAACAAAACCGAACTCGCAAGTCGCTCGCAACCCTAACCAGCGAGCGAGCTGTTTGAGACATTCATAGAAATAGAAACGCTCGCGCGTAGCGATTGGGTACAGTTTTGCTTGCATGCGCGAACTCTAGGTTATTATAACAGTAGGCAAGCGATGACAAAGCAACCGGAATTGGACTTTATTTCCTCGCAGAAATATTTATTTTTATTTGAATGAGCTTGCAGAGTGAGTCTTCTGTGCCTTAGCACTATTATTTATTCTGTGCCATAACATTACCATCCTCAGACTACCCCTTCGGCATCCGCCTAGCCCGCCGCGTAGACGGCCGACGCCTCGCCACGTTCAACGCTCGCAACGAGCACGATCGCTGCAAGTTCGCCGAAGACTTGCGTGAAAGTATCGCCGAGATGGACGAGATGGAAGCCATGAGGATCGAGGGAGAACTCAACAGGGGCAAGGGGAGGGGCGGAGGAAACAATAGAAATGGTAAGACTATAATAAGTAGCAAAATTTTACCTTAAAAGTTGGTCGTGATTGATGCAAGTCTGTTAAGGATTTGCGCGAAAGTATTGCTGAAATGAAAGCCATGAGGATCGTGGGAGAACTCAACAGGGGCAAGGGGAGAGGCGGAGGAAACAATAGTGTGAAAAAACTGTCTAATCCCTTATGGCTACGCTCACTTTAAACGCGTATTCCTACTAATTACGCTCGTACGAACATGCGCGAATGACCCAGACCTTACAAGTCCTATGGGTGCACGCAGACGAAATAAACCTGTTGTTCCTTATTTATATTGTTCACATACATTTCCTTTCTTTTCTACAATCTCTTTGACTGAACTTTAATAAGTTTTTAAGCAAATTATTATTTTGTTACCAGTCATGGAAAATCGAGATAGCGGCGTAGCAGATGTCGAGATCGATCACGGGCAGTGCATGGACCATGTTCACGTTCATGGGTAAGAGAAATAAATTATAATGTTAGCTTAATCACAGAGAATAAAGAAAGTAAGTAAAGTAAAAGAGTTCATCTTAAAACTTTACGATTACTCCTTACGATTACAAAATGTTTTCGGACTTTTGAAAATTAAAGTAAACACGACTATTGAACCAAGAGATGACATACAGCGTATAAAAATGTTGTTGTTTATTTCGACATAACGGCACTGTGACTTGTAATGCAGCGTGTTATGTCGAGCCCATCTTAAAGATTAGGTATGCCATGTTTCGATGCGATTATGTTCTATCATAAAAACACTTTTTGGTGATCTACTTTTTGAGGCAAAGATAGAAAAAAGAAGAAAGTTTCTTTATAAAATAACATTCTCTTAGCGGTGACAGGATGGTTTTAGCCAGACACAGGGCTGGTGCGGTCAACTTTCTTAAATGCGATGCTAAACATTTTTACCACAGCATTTTTTTTTAAATATTGGACACCATCACATACATTGTTCCAATACAAAACTGTATTAGCTTGAGCATCAGTATTATGGAAATTGGAAATAGCGACGGGTATTAATTGGTGTGATTGTAAGAATATATATATTTATTTATTTATACACCCAGACCCGAGGAAATATTAAAAAGTTCGTTTTCAATATTTACCCGATCGGGTATCTAACCCGGGACAGCGAGAGATAGCGGCACCTTGAAAACTGGTGCGTAAACCACTCGGTCACGGAGGTTGTCAAATTTAAAATGTCTATAAAAAATTAAAACAGACAGTTTTTTTTATTTTAAACAAGTGTTTATTTTGCTTTTTTT
Source organism: Crambus lathoniellus (assembly GCA_949710035.1). Classification (NCBI taxonomy): domain Eukaryota; kingdom Metazoa; phylum Arthropoda; class Insecta; order Lepidoptera; family Crambidae; genus Crambus; species Crambus lathoniellus. The sequence goes on along the minus strand of OX453323.1, from coordinate 10,212,302 downwards.
AGTTTAGGGCATTATTTCAAATTAATTCGATCTATAATGTTTCCTTTCTAGACTAGATCTTTTGAAATTCGTCATAGTAAATTAAAGTACGTTTTTTAATTCTGTGCAAAAAAAAAGAAAACAGTATTACCACATTAAAACTCTATATTCACATTCTGTAGATTTCTTTATTTGTGAACGACATTGCCGTTAATTCAAAACATGCTTTGACTGAATAGATATTTGTTTACGAAGGGATATTAGATGGATATTTTTCTAACGTACTGGCAGCACGCAGGCACAAAATATTTGTGACGCAGGGGTGACAAACCTACTTTAATGTGTGTGATTATTTGATTGATTTTGATTTGTATTTTGTTTACTTTACATGGGCTCCTATCTGCTTCGCGTACAGTGCTTCTTTTACATTATTTCGTAGATTTCTTGATGTTTCTGTTATTGTTTTTGTTTGTTGTTAAGTTTGAACCGTTGTTACTTGTTACTATTGTGTTTCTACTATTACTATCTAACCCATTTTGCATTATCTTATGCGCTTTAACCCAAGATATAGTTCTTATAAGTAGATTTTAACAAAATCTGTAAAACCAAAACCTCACAATAAATTTGGTTTAAAAGAGACATGAAGAAAAAGGTTTACGACACCCTGTTGCCAAAGTCAAATGTGAAAGTGACATTTTTTTTTTCACCGAATTATAAAACGTACTTTAAATGATAAACATTTATTTTATATTGCGTATCTCTAATCAATACTGAACGCTTTACATTTCTAACCAATGTTGATTTTTAAAATTGGCGACATAGGGACTTTCCTAGCGGGACTATACCGGCGGGGAATTACCTATGAACTATGAACGTTTAAATTCAAACTGTTTTAAACATGTGTTATAAAACAAATTGTTTTAACCATGCCAACCCTCCTATAGGTATACTAACCGACGTATTTGTCCCCCAGCGTGGTGGTCCCGCCGCCGCCGGCGGGCCCGGCGCCGTCCGCGCCGTCGCGCCTGCCGCACAACCCGCCGCCCACCACCATCATCAAGCGGAACGTGCTGTCCAACTCGCTGGTGGACATCAACGACCCAGGTATGTACACTTTATGTCGAAGTTATTTATGTGAGCCATGATTTCTTAAATCCACAACGGCGTAGCTCTTAGCCTCCATCACACCTGATGATAAGTGGTGATAAAGCTGAAGGTGGAAGCGCACTACTCCCGGAACCCTCAATCACTGAGGTACGGGCTATCCTATCTCTAAGTGCCGGAAAACGATAATGCTGAAAAAATTCTTTCCACTTGCTACGACCCTTAATTATTTCTGTTTCCTCTACATAATTATAACATCGCCAATACCTACCCATACATTTGATCTTAATTTACTGTAAAATGCTTCCAATCTATGAAAAATTTCTGCCTGAGTTGCATTATATCTTCTGTTACAATTTCCTTTAATTTATCCTTTCATCATCGCAAAACCATCTGAGCATCTGTCATAATGATCTTTCTTGAATCCTAAGTCACTAACCCGTCACTCTCTTATTTATCACGTTATTCACTCTCTCAATTTCTTATCAGCTATTCTTTATAAAGCACGGATATCTACCAACTTTTTCTACTTTCATGCTTTTCGCTTACGTACACAACTTTCTTTTCACCTCAAACCTTCGATCAGTAATACCACTAGACAATCCGTTGGAGAGTAAAAAACGGTCAAACGAATAAGAGCGCACTTTATAGGTGCTCTCTTATTTCTTGTCGCTTCCTGTCATTTATGACGTGATATGGAAACATTCGATTGACTTTTTTTAAACATAAAAATGCGATATTTGAGTGAAACAAACAAATAACAGATACCTATTTCTCCACCAGTGGCATTGGCAGCGGAACGTTTGCAGCGGCGCGGTTCCGTTGGCTCCTTAGACAGTGGAATGTCAGTGTCATTCCAGCAGGGCAGCCGGAACGCTCTGCACGCCACGTCGCCCCGCCACCCCGGCGAGCAGCGGTCGCCCGGTGAGCATCACACCTTATTCAATTAACATTATTGATTTACTACCATCTGTAGATAAGGCTCTTCATACAAAAATACGCTTCAAAACTGTCACCTTATTGACTATCTTGGGCCCTGACGGGAAACTGCCTTGAATACTTTAGTTAGCTCATTTTACTGAAAGCAAACATTATTTAAAAAAACAACCCTGCTTTCAATTATTTTCTAAAATTCAACCTATCTAAAATTACAAAAAACAACACCTGTACTTTTATCACATCAATCGATCATTCATATCACAGTTCAATCCTTTGGATCCAATCCAATCTCTCTAAATTAAATGAAAGGAATAAAAAATTATGGATTCAATGTCGAGTCGGGTCGATTTGTACTTTTCTATGGAAAAGCTGATTAAAATAAAGATTAGTACAGTTATGTTTCTTTTTAAAATAAAATAATGATTTCCTTTCACTAAATTGAGCTAAGTAAGTAGTAGAAAGAGATAGCTAGAAACACATTCAGCAGCTCATTATTGTTTTTTTTTTACCTTTGTTATTCTTCAATGTTATATTTTTTATGTTACTACTAAATATATACATGTCAGGTCCCCTATTATTTGAAACCTCACTAAGAACTTTCGTTTATTTTTATGTAAAATAGAAAATAACGAAATACTCCTTAATAATGACATTGATCCTTTTCAGGTCGCCTCTTCGGCGGTATATTCCCCGGGCGGACACGCAAGCTCAGCGCGTCCGGCGTACCGGACACCAAACACGGACAAGTCGGCAAGAGTACCGAGGTTTAAACCTTACACTTTACCTTATACGGTAACATGATATTTAACATTTCCAGACGTGAATCCTATTCAGAGGTTTCTAAGAGATTCAACGTTTATTACCACTTAACAGAACATAGCAAGTATCAAGAAGTGTGCTGGTAGTGTTTATTTAAACACAGCCGATTGTATCAAGAAGTATGCAGGATTGCAGTGTTCTTTTGAATATGTCAAACAAACTCAAAGAGAGTTGTATTAATGTGTTTTAGTTGTTTCTGTAATGAACTTATGAACATGTCTCGAACATTATATAAATAAGAATGTTATTACAACGACATAAGACACAATTTTGAATGTTATGTATCATACAAAAAATGAGAATATTTCGAGCTGGTTTCGATATAAGTACGGACTTATTATGCGCATTTTTAAGATGTTATGATAATATTCATAAAATAAGAAGGTTTTTAATGCAAACGCAATCTAGGTATCCGGTTACAGCATTTAAAAATACGTTTTTAATATTTAGCTATCAGATGTATTCGATTTAAATTAAAAAATTGCAACATACTCTTTACAATTTGTAATTAGAAAATTCTCTATTGTCTTCCGATTTAGAGAAAAAGACTTACATTTAAACTACTTAAAAATGTTACTATTTAATACCAATACGTATGAGGATGACGTATATTCAGTAAAAGGTTTTGACAGAGCGAGAGAAAATAGGAGTGACCTACTTTTAGACTAGGTACCAAGATTAATTTATTATGTATAACTTTTTTTCACACTTAGAAAATTGTACAAAGTGCCATCTGTCATTATTTGAAAATATAAGCTTTTTGAGTCTTAATAATGCTTGTGCAAGTGCCAACTCTACAATTTTTACTACTTAAATTTGAAACTTATAAGTATTGCGTGTTTCTGAAAATATCTATTTACCAAGATCAGCCCCCTTGAACGACATTGCATTGACACTAGATTGAAATTATGTCAAACGTCAAAAGGACTTTATTGCAAGGCGATAAGGTTCACCGATTCAATGTTTGACATTAATTTAATAATTGGCTATTGGAATTGGAAAGGCTAAGGGGGCTGTTGTTTTAAGACGTTATTAATAGTACCAAAGAAAGTATTTTGACGGTATATCGACCTTATTCACCCACAATAAGGTTAGAAGTTGATTACAAAGAATGAACAACTATTCTTTTTTAACAAGACATATTTTTTCTTATATCGCAATTCTTAAGCGTTGTATAATATTTTCTGCAGTGCATTTAAGTTAGAAAGAAATAAGATATTCTTTTGTGGGGTCGAACATTATTTTTCTGTCTGTTGACAGATGTCGTACTTTATGTGACTAAACAGGATAATGTTGATTTGATATGGGAAAAACTAGTCTAGTGACGTAAACGAAAACTTTGGGTCCACGATTTTGGAGGTAGAGTAGGTAGGGATTGACAAAATGATGGCAACACTGAATTTGGTAGAAAACTCAATGTCAAACATCGCTTAGAAACTTAGTTTAAAAAAATACCGGCTATTTAAAAGTTATAAGTATATATAGCCACACATTATACTACAGTTATTTGATTAATTTATTTAAGTGAATGAAAATTGGAAGTTTATTGTGTGGGTGGCTACTATAACTTGAGGAAACGCTAAACATGATTTTCATACTACGTTACCAGAAACTACAAAGTATTAAAATATTACTTTATAATTAATAGAAAATTTAAAATAATATTAAAGAATTATCTCTTAGATTTCATAATAATTGAAAGATTTTCTTTAGAGTAATTGTAAATACGTTCAATAGAGAATGCAATAGTATATTAGAGTAACATTTTGATGCACTATCGAGCAACACAAGATTATTAATTACATAGTTACATCACAGTATATTGAATATTTAATTAATAAAAAAAATTACGAATTTATTCACTATTGTTGATGAATTTTATTAGCTTTATAGGCGATTTTAAAAAAAAATAGGCTAATAAATTCCTACCCTTGATCTTTGAACTATAAAAATATCGCGATTTGTGTCTAGTCGTCCGATTTTATAGATTTCTGTCGAGTGTCCATGTTTAAAGATACCTAATTCTTCCAAATGATGTGTCCTATGATTTTTTATTTGACTGGACTAAGAAGGCTGTTTTTGACAGTAAAGTCTGTTCATTAATATAGAACCACAAAAAAAATTGGGCTATGATTGGCTACAAAATCCAGAATATTCTTATACAAGCCAAAAAGACAACAAAACATAAGATTACTTAAAATTTACTAAATTTATGAAGTGAAGCGATATTAATGAACGTAACTGTGCTATGTTACCTTGAGGGTACGTCACTGTACATCGTTACCCTATTTACCTTCCTCGGATTTACCACGACGTATACCTAACTAGTTTTTAAGTAAATAAATGACTCCAGGCCGGTCTGCTAAGCGTATAGACTATATGTATTTCACTATTACAGTTCCAACTGTCCAATGTTTTCTTTTTTGCCTTTATCTTTTGCGTTCTAATAAAGATTCACTCCACTATAAACGAAGCTACATAGCTTTAATTCAATTAACAAGCTGTATAAATAATACTTTGATGATTCTGAGTACACAAGGATATCTATATCAAAACTATACATTCCCAAGCATTTACTAAATGAGAATAAAAAGTAGTAATTTAGTTTGAATAAAAATAAAAAGACGAATGCTGAATCTTTCCACCCTTAACTTTTGATAAAAGTAATTATAGACCCACATACATATCTGACCCGATGTAAGCCGTGACGGAGGAGCCACTAGCAATACAAAATTAGCTGTCAACATAATCAGCAGTGTAAAAAAAATTGAGCTCCAAGGTCGACCACCGGGTCGGGTCAGATAAGTTTATGGCACTATACTTATAGCATTTAAACCTAAAGGCCGGCCAAATAATAAATATAATGTTGACTAATTTAACGTAGCTAACCACTGTTGACTAACTGTATTTAAGCTTGTTGATCGTACTGTTTGATACGGGGGTAGTTAGAGAATAATGAGACTTATTGTCTTCAAGCGATGACTCATAGTCGCGTGCGCTGATCTAATTGATCCTTGCTATTGTGCCATCGAAATATCGTTAGCATAGAACAGCGACGGTACTCGTTAGCCCCGCCCATTTCACTAGATTCTGTCATGACCAGTCATGACAGAAATCAGGGTTCCGGCTGTAGTGCCCCATGTAATATGCCAAGACGTTAAAGTTTCGTTTTAGATATCTTGAATCAAATCTATTTCTTATTTTGTGTATATTCAGAATAAGTACTTTCTATAGTACCATAGTAACACAAAAGTGTAACCAATAGGGTACCAGGGAATGCAGTATTTTTTTGTTTATTTAAAATGTTTTAGATATATCAGTAATACAACACAGGTATTTATTTTCAAACATTTTCTCTCGCCATAGAAAATTTCGTTTTAGAAGGAGTCAGCTCGAATCACAATTTAGCTGCTCATTACTTGGTTGATTATTTTTACCCCTTTGTTAAACTTCAATGTAATATTTTTGAGTGTCACTATTAAAGATACATAAGTATCAATAACAGTCAGGTACCCTTTTGCTCTCTGGTATTGTGACTATCAACAGTCATTTGTTAAAAAAATCTGGTCGTATTTACCAATATTACAGAACTGAATAAAACGATAGACTTCTATGCTTAGATATTTCGATGTCTTTTATATTCCATGATCTAAAGTGTAAAACTCTTTTCTACGTCCTAGGCAATACTATACCTTTTCTTCTTTTTTATTATTTTCGCAACTTATTTGATTGTTCTTTAAAAAATATTCTTTAAAATCGTTTTGTTTTCTTATAAATTTTATTTAAAAAGCTAATCTTATTTTAATATATTTAAACACTTGTCTTAAAATTATTGTTCATAATGTTATATCTCAACACGCATAATATTTATTGAATCTCTTTTTGAATATGTAATTATAAGTCATAGTATATTTTATTATTTAATTAAACGTATGAACGCATATTTGGCATTATATTTATTTGTTTAATAATTTCTATTACCAATTAATTATTGATTAAATTTTAAACTCTGCTATTAATTGCAGTGATTTGTTCTTTCATGTTATTAAAATATTCGAAAGTTTGCCATCATTACTATATTACATAATATTGACATTTTGACGTCATGTTACGACGTTTTGTTTTATTATTTTTACATCTTTGCTTTGCGGCATACATTACATATGAATTTCGCTTTTTGGAATATTAGCTCTTAATGAATAATATTGTAATGCATGACGAAAATAAAGGAATTGATTCTTGGTTGGAGGTTAAATTTAACGATTAATTATTATTGTAACGTCGACTTAAAATAATATTGAAATATAAGATCGGTATAGTATCTATTTCGGACTTTAACACTTAAAATATAAGGTTTAGTTTTGTCTATATATAAACGTTTGAATCTTCAGTAATTTTTATTTTCCGAAATAGTTACGCTGTTTACCGGTCTAGTTTCTTTTACAAAGAAACTTTGTAAATACGTATTTCAAGCGAAATGCGTTCTTATTCCCTTAGGGATATGATTCAATATGAGTATTGTTTTGTGATAACGGTGTATTCCATTAAAAGTAGGTATTATTTAACAACGTGTTTAGAATTCTATATAATTTGTGAAGTCCAATAAATCCACTTGTAAAGGCGATTAATTTCTAAAATTCGAAATTGATTTTCTTGAATTAGCATTTCATGTTCAAAACTTGATTGCGATTTTCTAAACAAAAGTCTAAAGTACTATCTTTACTTTAATTATAATTTTATCCGTAACCCAAGTAATTATTACTTTTATTGGAATACGCCAATTATTAATACGTGTGAAGTGATTGTATTGTTTTAAAATTGCTTTTGTAAATTTCGCTTGAAGCCAAAGATGTAATTTTGTGTTCAAGGTGTTAGAACTACATACTATAACCATCACTTTGCTATCGAGAAGGTAGCTTCGAGAAACGGTGACCTTTCATTCAATCCTAATTTTCACTTATATATGTGTGGAGGTATTTCGTTTTTAAACCTAAGTTAAAGGGATTCAGTTTTCTGTAATATAAAAACCTTACTAACTTATTCATAACTTGTATGTATATTAAAGAATACATTTCTAATATATATCCTTTAGTTACATAATTGTTATATAGAAATTAGGGTAAGCAATAAGCGCTTATGCGTGTCTTTATATGTTGTATAATATTATTATGATAACATTGTTGAGAGTTGGTACACCTAAGTCACTTACAATAGTTTTATTTAATTAAAAAAAACAATGAAAATGTATTTATTTATTAAATATGAATTAACATTCATGATGAATTTTGGTTGTTTTATTTGATTCTATTTGAACCTTCTCAGTCCCGAGTACCTGATACAGATTTATACACAAGCAACATAATACATTAATTGAGGCACGAGATAATCAAAAGTATAATTAATATTTTTTCAGTTTTTTTTAAATAATTGACCACTTCGTCGCTTTTAGTTTGACATAAACGCTTTATAGAAAAAACGGGCACTTTCTTTTTCTTTATTTTCATTAATAATCCAGTCAAATTAGGGGATAACCTCGGAATAAGAGATAATAAACTGTAAACTCGTATATTTTTTATTTTGGTGTTCTCAGGGCGTGCTGCGTCACGCGTGATCACGACGCGTAGTCGCGTGGCGCGTAGTAAGTACCTACCTAAATTTAGCAAAATAGGTACAAGCGCACCGCCTAGCTAGCGCGCGGCGTAAAGGTAATAGCTCACTTATACCGCACCGCTCCCACCCAACCAATGTATGAGCAGTCAAATATGAACTTAATGTCGAGCTCTGAAGACGCACTTTAGCTTGCGGCAGGCTCGCTTACCGCGCGCTGTCTGCTCTTGTATATTATTACTGTAAAGTGCATCTACAGTGAACGATATTAAGTCCATATTTGGTTGCTCATACTTTGGTTGCGTGGAAGCGGTGCGGTATAAGTCTGCTATGACCTTAAGACCGCACTTACACGACACGTAACACTGAGAGACTTTTTTCACAATTGTGACTTCAGCCGAGTGACGCCAGATTCAATCTGATACTTCAGCTTTATCATTAGGTCTGATGAAGGCTTTAGCGCTACCTCGTTATGGACATAAAACATCTAGTCTTAACATCATCATCAGTCTAAGCTGTTTCTAGCTCTTGTTACTATCAAAGAAGCTACGAATCCTGCGGGAGACTTTGCAAGAAGAAGAATCGGCAAAAACTCTTCCACGGTAGATTTTTCTTTCTAGTTTCGTAGATTTAAAATCTAGACTCGTAGCAGACATGTGCTGTAGAATACTGTTAGCAACGTGTGCGAATTACAATACAAATATATGGGTGATACCTACGCCTCGACTCGTCTCCGCGACTGTAAGTTTTGTATGAAGTTTTTGAAGTGAAAACTTCTTTAGCGGCATTGTGCACTTTTTGTGATGGGTAATAAAAACCATATTATTGTAAAAACTGTTAAACTCGCGTCAGGATCACGTGACCTGATCGAAAAACTGTTACAATGTCATTAGAATACGAAGGCAAATATAGATAGATAGATAGATAGATAGATAAAAAGTTTATTTACTACAACACACACATGACATTACAACAGATACCAAATAAAAAAATAAGAAAGAACAGACATACAATTAATAATAATTAACCTTAAGCTATGAGCACATGACACAGAGAGAGAAAAAAGAAGTATGCATATGTGTGCAGCAGCAAAAAGGGTCTAGGCTCGGTGTGTTAATTTGCCAGACGGCAAAACACCGATATCTCCATCTTTCCCACAGATCACCTGTTTGTAGCAAGCTACACTGTGATCTTTCCCAATGTTGTGATAGCTCTGGCACCTCGGTTAGAAACAAGTATTATATTATCTGTGGTTAGAAAAAACAGGAGGCGCGCGGCGGCAGAACAGAAGACCTCGGTTCAAATCCAGTCCGTATTATTTTCTTTTTTTTGCAAATTTCTTTTTTTGTGAAAAAGTCTAGGGAGCCCTTTATCAATGCATCTAATTCACCTCTAAGTATATTTTCTAAAAATCAACCGGTTAAAAAATTTAAGAATATCAAAAATGCACAACGTTAATATTTTCACTTCTGCCGGCACTCCCGGAGTGCAACTCACTGTTTTTTTTTATCCACAACGGTGTAACACTTAGCTGTTATCACACCTGATGTTCAGTGGTGATAAGGCTGAAGGTTCCACACTACTTCCTCCTCCTACTAATCGTCAATCACTGAGAAACTGGCTAACTTATCTCTAACTGCCGAAGCAGAATAATGCTGAAAACATCATTGTTATGTCGTAAGTACTTAGATGCAACTGTAACTGAAGAGCCCCGTTGCAAACTATGGCGCACTTATTAGTATGCCCTCTGTCGCCCATTGAATGCAGCAGGGAAGAGCTGAACTTGGCGACTAATAACCCAATTGCCGTCGCCAGATTCTAGGAAGTGCAAATTTTAACTCTTGAATTCTTAGTGTTTGAACTATTTGCCCGATGAAGAAGAAGAAAACTTAAATAAGGTAGTGTTAGCTAGCAGACTTGGAACAGGTTCTACCACCAACCAAACCGAATACAATATTATTTACCACACTGGGAATCGAACCCGAGTCGTCTGGGTTTGAAATCGGTCGACCACTAGACCACAGAGGCGGTTGCAAGTAAATGTTTTCAGCATTATTGTGTTCCGGCACCAGTTGGAGATAAGATAGCCAGTTCCTCAGTTATTGAGGATTCCGGGAGTATTGCGCTTCCACCTTCAGCCTTATCACCACATAACATCAGGTGTGATGAAGGCTAAGTGTTACCCCGTTGTGAATAAATAAAAAATAAATAAATACAATTCATGAAGTGCAATATATGGAACAGTTATATGTAGGTACCTACATATAACTGTTCCATTATATTCCACTTCATGAATTATATTTATTTAATGGGCCCTGTGGGGCAGCTGCAATGTGAGCGCTATGATAAGACTTTTTTGTGTTTGTCCTTTATCGGTCTGCCCTCATCATCAGAAATTTAATTGCCTACTGATGGGGCACAGGCCTTCCTTATGAATGCAAAAGGAGATCATGATCATGAGATTATGCATGACCCATCACGCGGACTAAACGGGTAGGTATTAACGTTAAGGCGAGGATTCCCGACCGAAATAGGCACGCAAACGCTTGTTCGGCCGCGCTTGATATAGGGCAGGCGTACCTACCACTGTACCGCTTTTGGCCACTTTTGGCTCTAAAAGTTTTCTAAACAACTTTTAGCCATTTTTGATAAAGGCAATTAAAATAAGGTATTTTAAGGTTATAATAACAACCGTTAGAATTCCTTATGTCATAAGATTTTTTTTCAATAAATATCATTTTCTGTTTGAAAAAATGTTTTGTATGAAAATTTTAAGATATTTGTTTTGGATGAAATACTTTATAAACCTTTGTTTTTACAATTAAATTGTTGTTTTGCAATTGACTGGTTTCTAGCGCATTAGAATATATTGATTTTACCTGGGTTTGGTTTTTATTTTTCCTAATACTTACAAAAGTTTAACTATCAGTAAGTGGCCAAAACCGGTACATTTGGCACCTCTCACACATTGTGTGTAATATAAAAAAACTATTTTTCTTTCATAAATTTGAAAAATGTACTTTTAAAGGTAGATGAATTATATATAATTTAAGATAATTTGTGTCTTAAATACCTAAGACCATTTAGTACTTAGTGCTTAAAAGTCAAAAAATCCTTAAAGTGGCCACAAATGGTACCTCTGCCCTACTTCGCGCGGACTTAGCGGCAGCCGGCAGTGAACTGTGAACTCGCGAGCGCCCCGCAAATCAAAAATTACTTAAAATTCAATTAAAAATGAAATAACAAAAAAAAAAATGACGGCCGGAATCCCTCGGCTATTCAAAGACAATTATTTTCATATGTTTTTTATTAACTAAAACCAAGTATACTGCAAGTAATAGAATATTTGGATTATAATTAGACGGGTGTTTGGGATTTTATTTGATACAGTAAAATATCACTAATCAAAAAATTATTTTTTTTAAAAAATAAAACCGCCTTCTAAAAAAATCACATCAAAAAAGTAAGAAATAATTCCTCACCAAATAAATAACGTAAGTACTTTGAAGTCGGGCGTGAAACATGTACAATTTTTTGTTGTTTTTGTTAAAACCCGCCCGACTTCAAAGTACTTACGTTATTTATTTGGTGAGGAATTATTTCTTACTTTTTTGATGTGGTTTTTTTAGAAGGCGGTTTTATTTTTTATAAAAATAATTTTTATTTCACTCTTTTTAGTGCATCGTGCAGGCAATTTACGTGTTTTCTGGTAAATAGGTATGTGATCAAACTCAAAACCTCCTTTTTCGAAGTCGGTTAAAATACCTTGAGGTATCCCCTTTTTAACAAAACAAGAATCATCTAAATCGGTTTATAAACAAAGGAGTTATGCCTAAAGATACGTATTAAATTCACATAAAGTGGTAACGAAAACGACAGTATTTTCAAGATTTCCTGAAAACTACTGAACCGATTTCAAAATTTCAAAAAATGGGACCAACTTGGAAACTAACCTGATGTAATAACGTTTGAACCATTTCAATCGGTTCAGCCGTCTTCGAGTAATCGGTGGACATACACAAAAAAAAAAAAAACATACATACAGACGAATAGAGAACCTCCTCCTTTTTGATTTAGAAGTCGGTTAAAAAATACGGCCGGAAGCACTACATAAATAGCTGTTAAATAACATATATTTTTTCCAAGTTTTGAGCACTTGTGGTTTGCGAGTAATCCATAATTTAAAACACCCTATTTTCCGGAATCAGCGCCTTAACGACTGCAAACGCAGCCGGGACTAAAACGGTACTGAAACACGGTGAGGGTCGAGATAATCGGTGTAAAAGTCCTGTGACTGGATAATAAATGTACAGTCACAGGATGCCTGATCATTGCGAAATTTGCTTAAGGCGCTGATTCCCGAAAATAGAGTATTTTAAATTATGGATTACTCGCAAACCACAAGTACTCAAAATTTGGAAAAAATATATGTTATTTAACAGCTATTTATCTAGTGCTTCCGGCCGTATTTTTTTGATTAGTGATATTTTACTGTATCAAATAAAATCCCAAACACCCGTCTAATTATAATCCAAATATCCTATTACTTGCAGTATACTTGGTTTTAGTTAATGAAAAACATATGAAAATAATTGTCTTTGAATAGCCGAGGGATTCCGGCCGTCATATTTTTTTTTTATTATTTAATTTTTAATTTAATTTTAAGTGATTTTCGATTCGCGGGGCGCTCGCTAGTTCACAGTTCACTGCCGGCTGCCGCTGAGTCCGTGCGAAGTGTATCATGCGCGGCCGAGCAAGCATTAGCGTGCCTATTACGGTCGGGAATCCTCGCCTTAATTTCAACGATCGCAGGATGATCGCAGGCTCGATCGCGCATAATACTGCGCATCGGGCTCCTCAATGTTGGTCACCCATCCCGTGACCGACCATGCTGAGCGCGCTAACCACAGAGTAACGGGTTCCTCAATGTATGTAATGGTTAAAAATAAAGAGAAATATATTGAAAATGTATTGTACAGGCAGGGGCCCCACGGGCAGCCGCGATGTGAGCACCGGCAAGGCTTCGCTCTAAGCCGCGCTTAGCATGCCAGCTACTTCAGTGGCGTAATAGTAAACGTCATGATGTTTTCTAGGCGGTTGCAGTGGAGGGGACGCATTCTTTTTTTGAGGGATTTATTTACTGGTTTTTTTATTTTATTTATTTACACAAAGCTTATAACTATCAGTACAGGCACTATGTAACCCAATACGATAGTTACAGCCATTTACAGCATTCTTGGAACGATTATGATTAAGACTACATACCTATAAGGCAACTTACAACCTGATAATAACAAAGTAGCTAATTTTGTGAACTCACTCAGAGAACAAATAATGAACAACATGAAAACCATTAGCGCTTTTAAAGGTGCCGATGCGTTGAGAAATTAATAGTCAAATTATTTTTATTGTCTTTTGGCATTCACAATGCAATTTTAATTATTGAAAATATTGAAAATGAATTACAGAAAAAATCGACCCGTCTCACAACTAGCTCCGATGGGACTCGAATCCACCTTTCACTGTCCGGGCGAATGCTCTACCTGAGCTTACGGAATTGTTAGGAAAAAGCGTCGAATTTATCCAATAAAAACCTCTAGCCAGCGTTTATTTCATCAATGTGAATTATTCGTACCTTTCTTTCTTTCTAGATATTTGACAACATTGTATCAGTGAACCTTATCGCCTTGCAATAAAGTCCTTATTTTTTACGTTTGACATTAATTCAATCTAATGCCAATTCAATTTTGTTTAAGAGTAAGGAAGGGGGCTGCTGTGCTTATTCCAAATGTACTTAAAATTAATTAATTAATTCGACGACCTAAGCCTTTCGTTAGCTTTGTTGGTCAGTCAGAGCATTGAGCATTGGGCTGAATTCCTAGGTTGAAGAAGAAGGCGCGGGACTGAATCTCGTCTGAAAGATACTTACAGAGCTGGTGGTTTTTCTCTATCGCATTTTCTCGTATAATTAAGGAGTGTCTCGGTAATATTTATTTTTTGAAAAATCTGACAAATTACGCGTTTGTAAAAAAACGGATCAACTCTACTCCACGCCACCCCTATTCCGCCGCCGCGGCCCACCGGGCGGGTGTTCGGGTCAGTACAACAGACCACGTGACAATAGATACATCGTCCGCTATTTGATGGGTCACACTGAATTGTGGGTGAAAACTGTATTGGTAAGAATTTACATTACTTATATTTAAATTTTATTTTCTTGTTTTAAAAATATATAAATTCTACTTGAAAAAAAAAAAAAATTTTGCTATTTTAATGTTTTTTAAACGTACTGTCGTAAACATAATCATGATGTGAGTATACGTATGACTTCATATATTTAAAAATAATTGTATCGCCATTGATATTTTAGATTTCTATGTTTATTTAATTCTACTAAACTAAACTACTTATTTAGGTACTACCTACCTATAGTACCTAATTATACGTATACTATTTTATACATATTTAGTACCTAACTACGTATCTAGCGTATCCAAATTATATCGTTTACGAGTTCTCTTCTTTTAAAACTAAATAATCAATCACCCTTTATTATTGGGACCATTATCTGACAACATACAACACTAAAATATTTACTTTTTTAGCCAAATAAATCAATCATTGCCAGGCTGGCGATTAGATTTGCTATAACTACTTACTTAAATATAACAAAAGAACCATCAGCTGTGGATTTATTTTAACAAAGGACGAACGTTTAATGGAGAAGATAACCTAATAATAATACTTATGATGATTAAATCTAAAATAGTTAAGTCAATAATTTGACTGCTTTTAGCACATTCAAAGTCAGGGATTCAAATTCTTGATTAATATATAAATACACCTCTTGGTACAATGATGAAGAGTAAGCATTTCCTCGTGGTTACATAGAAATAAATATTGAATGAAAATAAAAACTACTCCTTACCTCAATACTTTGATTTCTAATACAAACAAATAGTTTTTTTTTTTTTTTTTTTTTTTTTATAAAAACTGGTTAAGCATTTGACCGCCATCTTGCTAAACAGACAGGATGCAGTCTAGGGTGTAGCATGCTTACCCAGTAGGTGCCCATTCACTCTTGCCTTGAAGAGGCCAAGGTTGTAATGATCGGGGAATACATGCGCAGGCAGCGTATTCCAATCTTTAGCAGCTCGCATTAAGAAAGAATTAGCAAAGCGCTTCGTACGGACGGGTGGAATGTCTACTATGTAGGGATGGTAAGCTAACCTGCGTCTTGTACTCCGATGGTGGAAAGGGGCAGGAGGAACAAGATCATGGAGTTCCTGTGCGCACTCTCCAAAGTGTATCCTATAGAACACAGATAAGCTAGCAACTCTACGGCGGTGATTGAGACTTTGTAGTTTATCTTTATCTAAAGTTGTGTCTCCAATGAGCTTCTTTGCACGGTTTTCAATCGAGTCTAAAACCGCTAGCTGATACTTCGCGGACCCATCCCAAAGGTGACAGCAGTACTCCATGCACGGACGAATTTGTGCTTTGTATAGCAGAAGCAATTGCTCTGAGGAGAAGTAACGTCTAGCCTTTGAGAGGACGCCCAGCTTTTTTGCAGCAGTTTTTGCAATCGAGTCGATGTATTCGCCGAAATTAAGCTCAGATGATAGATTGAGGCCGAGAACCTGTAGGTGTTCGGCTAGTGGTAAAGATACACTCTGGAAAGTCGGAGTCAGTTGGAAGGGACTCCGTTTGGCCGAGAAAAGACACGCCTGCGTTTTGGTTGCATTGAAATCGACAAGGTTGGCATTGCCCCAATCCGAGACAGCCTGAAGTGCCAGATTCATTTGCCTAACCAGGGTATCTCGACAGGACTGGACTTCATCCGTGCCAGCCTTTGCATCTGATAGGTATCTACAGGTGACAGTGGTGTCATCAGCATAACCGAAGGTACCGGGCACCAACAGATCGTTAATATGGAGAAGAAATAACGTTGCAGATAACACTGAACCTTGGGGAACTCCAGCATCGATTTTCTTTAGGTCAGATGATTGACCATCCAAAACGACACGAATTGAACGGTTCCTAAGGAAGTCGGTAATCCAGATGCAAAGGCTGTCACTGATTCCGTAAGATGGAAGTAAGTTAAATATGTAATTAAAAAGATATCGTACAACGAAGCACGTTAACCGCTATCCTAAAATCAAACTAAAACTATTTTTACTCAACACTCTACTTACAGTTTCACACTTATTAAAAGCCATTACCACAGTAAACTGAACTAACACACGAAAACTTCCCAAAGAAATTCACCAAAAACCCACAAACCTAAAATCACTTCCGTTCCCGCCATAATAACTGTCAGAATTTTGACAATCTGTCAAAGTTGGCGCCAAAACATGGCGTTTTGTGGCAGCACGCCCGCCAAGCCGTCCCTTTGACGATGTAAATGGAAATAACCGACACAAATTATCCTCATTTAGTGGTAATTTAATAAACTTAACTAAATTATAGACATTTAATTCAATTTAAGCCTCGTAGCCGTCGCTCCGAGCAAGTTATGCGCGGTCAATCACCCTTCTAAGTATTATGTTCGACGGAAATTTTTGATTCAATAATATTGATTTTGGCTATGTGGACTTACGAAAGTTTTGCCGAAATTTTTAATGTCAGTTTCAAATAACTTTCAATGACTCGAATTAAAACTTTGGATGAAAGTTATCTTTCATAGGTAGTAAATTAATGTTTGAATGCGATAAATAAGTAAAGATATTTAACACACTTTCAATTCGACGAGATTTGACGCCATGAGAAAAAAAACCCTTGACGAGCTTCTTGTCTTCTGGCAAGTTTACGCCCCGAAGGATTTCCGAACACGTATAAAAGTAGGTATTGTGATCAAAATCTAATCTGAATATAAAAAAACGACCTTGGCTTTGACTATTTTGACCGTAACATACAAGTTAAAAGTTACAGATAAATCGTTGTTATTGTTTTTGAACAATATTTTTATTTATAGTTATTGCACTTTTTGGATATTTTAACAGCGATAGGTCTTGAAATTCTAAGATTGTATTAATTTACTCTTATTAATTTAAATATAGATGATACGACCCGGATTAGCAGGCATGATCAGTGTCACTGCGCTGCTGACGGTGCCTCCATTACTGGTTAAATTTTGAGCATTACGTTCACTTACAATACTGCCTCACGGACTGACGAACATTCGCCTGTAATGTAATCAGATTACATTTTGAGCATTTTAGTTTAGTTGATTTCGTAATGTCAGACGAAGCGGTCGCTAAATTCGACATTGTTTTTATGTAAAAAAAAATAATGTAACGTTACATTACAGGCGAATGCTCCCGTTGAGGGAACACCATTAAAACTTTTATCTATGAGTTTATAGGGCTGTTGATTAAGAGATATGAGTAATGTACCAGATATTGCTATACATTGAACTATTATAACTTTATTGATGTTAGTTCCATTTAAAAATATTATGTTAAGTAAAATGTTTTTCACTTCTCATGCTCGTAAAGTTCGTGTTTATGTTGGGTATAGGCTGCATAAAATCGTTTTTTATGCTCTAGTGCATAAAGTAAAATCTTCGTCTAAGTCTCAGACTTTAAGACAAAGATCGTTAGGTAAACAGCCACACACGCAATTAAACTTCGTAAAATAAACTTATTATTTCATTCTGTTTCTTCAATTTTGTACATAATCCACGTTAAATTACTAAATTAATAAAACTAGGCAAAATTAATGAGTTTTCTAAGATACAAGTATTTCAAGAGCATTATGGACTACGATCTAATGCTAAAGTCACTGTGCTACCAATGCCACATATAAAAAAAAGAAAAAGAAAGTCTTCCCGCCAATATGGCGAAGTCTTTATTTTTTCTTTTTTGCAATATTGTCATTTATTTTCCTCACACTCTAAGTGAAAAGCAGAGTGTATAACTTGTACATAAAACCCATTTTACCCTCGAATTGACTATCCACCTATATAACTATATGACATCTCGACATCTCGGGTAAAATAGTACGTTTTATGCACTTGTTGTACAATCTACTGTTGTATAGGTAATTTAAATAGTAGTATACGTAAGTATTACTTGTAGTTGGGTTAATAAAGGATGGAGTACAATTTTCATTTTGAATTTTTTTTAGGACTTTGTTCTAATATAATCCCCGATGGAAGAATCCATGGACGGCCGCGAGGGCGGCGCCACTGCGCCGAGTTTCGACTCGGCAGCTATCTTGAATGATGACGTGTCACCTACAACTAGCTTCTGTTACAACATACCGAACCTTTTTAATGGGTGAGTAAAATTGAAAACACCTCTTAACTATTATGTTATTCTATACAATTCTATCGGTGTGCCAAATTTTATCCAGATCTGTTCAGCCGTTTCGCCGTGAGTGAAACCAGTATTCACAAACAATAACAAGGGGTCTCACAGTACACGCGGACGTACAGAATACATTCATCCCTTGCTAACTATACTTGAGAAAGATCTCCAGAGTGTCGTTATTGAATATAGGTCTATGTTGTGAAAAACGAAAAATATGTAAATATTGCACATGCAATGTGCAATTTTTTGCGGGCGGACGGGCGGTGCATCTTGCATATTGTGTTTTTTGCGGAAGTAAGCTACATATATTTCGTTTTTCACAATGGTTAGGGACTTCCGCCAAGTGACGCCTGATTCAATCAAATAGGTCTATGTAACAAACACCCAAACTTTTGAATTTTTTATATACTTACCTAAGTAAGATAGATGTATGGAATTAGGGGACTGAACTGTTTTTTTTATTTATTTAAAATGTTAGTTTTTTAAATTTTTACTTTTTTGCATTCACAATACAATTTTTATAATTGAAAAATGGAAAATGAAGTATTTTAGAAAAATCGACCCGACTCCTTGGCTCAGTGGTTAGAGCAGTCGCCCGGAAAGTGAAAGGTCGTGGCTTCGAGTCCCATCGGAGCTAGTTGAGACAGGTCGATTTTTTCTAAAATAATTGATTTTCCATTTTTCTATTTAAAATGTTTCTAGAAATATCTAATCAAAAACACAACACAGGTATTTCTTTTCAAATATTTTACATGTTTTCGGAGATATATAGAGATATAGATAGAGCATCAAACTTCCTTATTAGACAAGGACAGCGCTACTGACCTGTGACATCAGAAAGTGGGTAACGCCATAGTCCCGCCACATATAAAATTCTGTTTTAGAAAGAGATAGCTAGAGACACGCAGCTCATTAGCTTTGTTATTCTTCAATAGTGTGCGTTACCCCCTGAGCTGAGACTAGGAGACTTATATTTTTGAATGTTACTATTAAATATTTAGGTACATACCAATAACAGTACGGTCCCCTATTAAGGATGTCTACGAAGATCGGAGTCGTAGCGAATAAAGAAATTGGGCTTGGCGTAGCGTGCTACGGTCATGTGCTACGAGACGCTACGGATTTCTAAAGCTCGGTCACAAAACAATTTAATATGCTAACCTACATATAGCTTCGAAAAGACGATCATTATTTTGATAAACTATGTGCTCCAATGTCGATAACTTTTGTTCCTAGGTCTATAAGATTAATATTCTGTTTATTTTGTTTGAAAACAAATGATGCTGCATTAACAGTTTGTTTATACTTGTGAAAAAGTTCTATCAAATCTTTTGCAATTTAAATCATATAAAAGTTTAACAAAAAATAATTTTATAAGGATTACTCCATCAATTTTATAGCTTCTGAGGATGGGGATGAAACATGTAGAGTAGAGTAGTCGGTCGGTAACAGGTAAAGGTTTTTCATTTACTTGGGGTTCAGAGATCATTGCATTGTTTTATTTGGAATAAAAAATCTATCATTTTTATTGTTAATATTTTATTTAATAAGCGCATAAACAGATTCCACAACAAGATATAAGTACTATTTTAAAGTAATAAAAGTAAATGTTTGATATTTTCCGCGACGTATTGCTTTTATCCACTGTCAATATTTTATTTGGGATACTTATGAGAGTTATGAGTTCCTATTTCGCGACAGCTTGGAACACAGTAAATCGTAATTATTTAATAAATTTATACGATTATGATAACTATAATTTTCAGTTCCAAGGGTACTGATAGCACCTGGATTCTACCCATTCATAAGAGAGAAATGTGTATTTGATTGAATCAGGCGTCACTTGGCGGAAGTCCCTAACCATTATGAAAAACGAAACAACGCAACATGCAAGATTTTGGTGTTGGTTTTCTCACGAACTATCTCCTGAGGATGCCACGGGTTGGGGCGAAACACGTGTAGAGTACCTAGTCTTATCGGTAAAGGTGCAAGGTGTATTGCTGTCTTGCTAAATTATAATAATAATTGCGGTATTGTGCACTGGTATTTTCGTGGTGTGCATGTGCAATTTTTATGTGGGCGGGCGGTGCATCTTGCATGTTGTGTTCTTTGGGGAAGTAAGCTACATACCTATATTTTGTTTATCACAAGAGAAATGTGTGTGATATATTCGTATTTTGTCCAGGTTGGGTCCAGGTTCGGTTCTCTGCGAGCGCCCTGACACGGAGCCAGCGGAGACCTTCACCAGCGCGGAGGCTGCTGAGGACACTGCTGAGCAGCAGCACTACGAAGACGACGAAGAATACTCACCAAAGTCTAGTAAGTTGATTATTAATATTTCCTTGACTTACACCAATTAGCCTACCCCATAGTAAGCACTGTAAACTTCGATCAACAATACCTTTTTGATTTCGGGTTCGAGTGTCAAAAACCTCCGAAAAAATAAGAGCGCACTTAAAAGTGCGCTCAACAGATTTACATTGGGTGTAACTTTAGTTAACGTTTTTTATTAGAGGCGTTAAATTTAATAATACGTCAAATCTATTTTGATTACTTATATATAAAATTGTTGTTAACTAAGGATTACCTACATATAAACCTGAACTTTAGAAAATGGAATAAAACTTGAAAGAATTCGTTTTCATTTTTGATTTTTTATTTCTTGGTAATCATTATTTCAGTTTCCAAGGGCGACCTACCAAAGAGGAAGCAGAGACGATACAGGTAAAACATATGAAATACTAACACGATTTATTCAATTTTTTGAAAAAATAAAACATTGTGTACACTTACCTATATTTTTAAAGTAATTGGTTATTTATTTAAGAAAACAGTAATTACTTTGATGGTCATATAACAACCATTATTTCGCAAAAAATAACCATATAACGCAATTACCCCCATGTTTATTTAACTGCCAGAATCATATAAACGCTCCATCTAGAAAACCAAATAAATCAATTGGGTGATATTTTGCTCTAATTCCATTGCTCTAATAATTTTCTATTATACTGGTTTTATATAAATTTATATTTTTATTGCCGTATATTTTATTGCCTTAAATTTATGTCTGTATTTAAATTTAAAATAAACAGGCACGTTTCACGTAGCCAAACATGATCACTGCAATATGATAAAACACGTTTTCATGTAAAATGCTGCCAAGACCAAGACGAGATCATATGGCTCGCACTGTCAAAAAGGATCTCATGTAGAGCTAAGCTTCTATTTCAGCACTATCTAACTCTACAAGCCCTAACTTCACAAACTCTACTTGTCAGTCAAAATATTAGATTGTGCAGAGTAGAAGCTTGGCTCTGCATGAGATCTGATAACTTGTTTAGAGTGCGAGCCATATGGTCTCGTCTTGGCAGCATTTCACATGAAAATGTTTTGGTGGCAATTTACTTCTTTTGACAAGCTTTTTATACACTTCCCATGTTAGTTAGTTAGTTAGCGAGTATGTGAGTTAGTTAGTGGGGGACAAATCTTGCAAGCTTAATTTGACCCACTTCCCAGTGTCCGATGAAGCTAAAATTTTGTATACTTACAGGTTTGGTTCAGATGACAATACAATATTAAAGTACAGTCAGCAAAATAGCTTGTCATAAAATTGAAATTTTTACTAAAACCTTATTGTAAGTTACGTTAAGTTACATATAAATTTTTATGTTTTGAGGCTGAGCGATATTTTTATTTAAAAACCTGAAACTAATCTTTTTTATTGTTTTATCAAGTCTCTGAACTTGTATAATTTTCAGATCTTTAGCATGAATTAAAGTTTGCACATTAAAAAAACCCATACAAGTTTCATTTTTCAGGACTACGTTCTCAAATGTCCAGTTGGAGCAATTAGAGGCAGCTTTCCACAAGACTCATTATCCTGACGTGTTCTTCAGAGAAGAACTGGCTCTGAGGATAGACCTTACTGAAGCTAGAGTACAGGTAACAAATAAATATAAATAAATATCATCATCGGACTCGTCATCATCATCATCAGCCATTTAATGTCCCCATTGCTGGGACACTGGCCTTCCTTATGGATGGATAAAGAGGATGGGCCATGACTCACCACGCGGGCCCAATGAGGGTTGGTGGGTATTAACGACTGCAAATGCAGCCAGGACCAACGGCTTAACGTGTCTTCCGGAGCACGGAGAAGCTCCAGATGAAAAGTCTGGAAGTTACTTGCAGGATTAGTGGCTTTTTACAAGTTTTTTTATCACAATTTTTCCTTTACTTAGAGAATAGCAATAATTTTAACTCTTGACTGACATGTATTATATGTTTGCTTTTGAAACGATAAATATCTCATTACATGAAGCTTTACAATAGTTTTGTAACCAATTTGAAATGAGTAATTGATTTAATCAAGTTAGTTGATCCAGTTAATTTATGGCACATATAATTAATCGGTGTTGGCCGCCAATTTATACCGTTTACAAATGTTAATATTTGAAATTAGTAATTTCTGATAATGAATAATTTATTCTAGTGACGCAAGATTAGGTTTGATGTTGGATAATATGTTATGAGATGGATGGATAAGTTTTTGGTATATTACGTTATATTAGGAGTTAAAGTATCAAATTGCTGTTTTGTATGGAGATTTTCGTACAATTTTTTCTCATACTTACATTTTTCTAATTTAATAAACCACTAAATTATCTAACTTTACAAAATTCTACACACTTTTAACTACTTATGCACATTTTAACTATAAAAATCCGCTTGATTTGCCCAGCAATCGAACCGGATAAAATTGAAAAAAAAAACATTATGTTGTAATTTTATCGCATCGATAAATGAGGTCAATCATAAGGTATGTTCGCTAGCGAGCACACTGATGACTTCTACGCCATCCGACGCAAACAAGTGGCGTCCCTGCTTGACAGGGTACGGGGTAGTAGTAACATCATTCTGAGCACTATAGCGGCAAAGATGGATTGTCCAATCCTGAGATTCTGGATAGGGCTCCTTATTAAATAATATGCCTTGTTAACTCTGTTTTTCTTTAATATTTACTAACATAGAATGTAAGATAAAATTGTAACTAACAAATAATATGGACATAACATAAATATTGTAATAACTATTTTGTATTTGTCTGAAATAAATGAATATAATAATAATAAGGATCAAATCTCTATAGCAAACATGGCTAAAATGAAAGGAAAACAATTAAAGATGATGGATTCAATATGGAGTTGAGTCAATGTTGGACTTTTCTATGGAAAAGTTTCTAAGTATAAAAAAGTAGTAAAATTAACTAACTAAAGGATTAGAGGCAGTTTTCATCCAGGGGCCATAATTTTTTTCAAACCTGTATATAGAGATACTAGCTTTCCGCCCACGGCTTCGCCCGCGTTGACTACACGACGTTATCCCGCGGGAATATGACGTTTTTACGGGATAAAAAGTAGCCTATGTTCCTCTCCAGGCTACAAAGTATCTGTATCCCAAATTTCAGCCAAATCCGTTCAGCCGTTTTGGCGTGATTGAGTAACAAACATCTAAACTTCCAAACATCTAAACTTTCACATTTATAATATTAGTAGGATATACATTTTATCTCACGAGAGCGCGGTCCGCGTTTTGTTGTGTGCATCCGTGTTTTATACACGGTTTGACAGGCAGTTTGTATGACAAAAGGAGGCTGCGATCTACACACACAAGCGTGGCTCACCCGCGCTCGTGAGATAAAACATTATATACGAGTAAAGCGATCGTAATAAAAACAGGTAAAATGAGAATAATTGAAAGAGACACAGAGAGGAGAGGTTCCCGTTGCGGAGTGGTTAGCGCGCTCTTCTTGAATCTTGAATCTTGAATCCATAAGGAAGGCCTATGCCCCAGCAGTGGAGACATATAATGGCTGATGATGAAAATGAGAAAGACAAACAAGAGACGAAAACATAAAATAAACTTACAGAATGTAGCAAAGAGGTTATGGAATTGTGATAAAAATGTTTGCTCTTTTAATAAAACTTTATACTCTTTTTTATTTTATTTTTTTTATCCACAATGGGGTAGCTCTTAGCCTTCATTACACCTGATGTTAAGTGGTGATAAGGTTGAAGGTGGAAGCGCACTACACCCGGAATCCTTAATCACTGAGGAACTGGCTATCTTATCTCTTACTGCCGGAACACAATAATGCTGAAAACATCATTGTTATGGAGTCATACTTATAAATGATGGTGGTGGCTAGCCAGACGGACTAAGAACAAGTCCTACCACCAACCAAACCGAATACAATATGTACCGGTACCGGTACCCATGTAATAGGAAGGGTTCGATTCCCAGTGGGGACTGGGAATCGAACCCGGGACCTCTTGGGCTGAAGTCGGTAGTGTGAGTGAACCACTAGACCACAAAGGCGGTTAAAATTGAATTTAGCCGCCACTGTGGTCTTATCATGATCTGCTTCTATAAGTCTACTTAGTGAATTATAGTCATATGAAGCAGAATTTATTTGTTTGTCTGAGAAAAATATAAAAACTAGACTCATTAGTCAGTAACTAAATACCTGAGGCTTACCCTGCAGAGTGATTATCGTGCGATTAATTGTTTTATTGTTAATTTAAGGCACTTGGAATTACCTACTAGCGATACTTACCAAAATTTTGCGACTTTATAATCGTGAATCTATAAATTGGCATGTGTAACAAAATTCCGATCAAATTATCGCTGTGCGGGGTAGGAGTGTAGGTACTTAAAATAACAAACTCTTCGCGCCCCTCGTCTATTTCTAAATTAGACCTTTTTTAATCGCGTTAGCCTGAACCTTAGCTAAAATCTCCACTTACTGCCCCATTCGCACTTCCATTAGTTAAGTGGTCAGTTAATTTAACGTTGTTTGCGAGTTTACGAACACCCCATTTAGGAGGAGATAGCCAAATTGAGTAAGGAGTTTAGGTAACGAATTATAGAATACCTACTTCTAGCATAAATACTATTCATTCGGCCTTTTTTCAAGTGCTTTATATTTATCGCGTATTTTTTCTGGTATGAGTCATTTTGGGCTCGTTTTTTTTAAACATTGATTAAGAGTGATGGGACCTCAGATCATATAATACTTCATATAATACTATACTAGGTTAGATATGCCAAGGGGGCGTGGCAGGTGTCGCAGGGACCTGATCAAACGATCAACATCGTCGGTTGATTCATTTTGACGTCATCAGTTGTCATTCAGCTGTGCTGAGCATCGTTTCTCTTATTCATTCTCAAAATGCCGGTTTGTGCTATTATTACAAATCGAAATTATAGCAACAACATAAATAACGCAAAAAATGGAGTAACCTACCACAAGCAAGCATTGAAATATCAATAATTATTAATGTTTTACCGAATTTTAAAATATGTAATGTAAACAAATCAATAAATTGATAAATTTTATTCAACAATATCCATTGATGGCTTTTTTTTGTTGGACTGTTCAACTTCTTCCTTCAAAGTGCAATGCATCGACTATTTATAGATAGAATCGTTGCAAAGAGTAAAATGCGTTTACTCTTTTTCTATGACTAGAGACGCGCGGTGAGGTTCGGCTGTTTTGTCGATATAATTTTTTATGAGTACCTACTTTTGTATACGATGTTGGAATTGAAAAGTTTTTTGTATAATCCATTCATTCGGCATCATTGTGAATTTAAATGAACCAAAACGAAGTATATAAACTAATCTTAAACTTAGCAAGATATGAAATTTATTTATTCTAAAAAAAATATTGCGATTATCAGGTA
Organism: Crambus lathoniellus; assembly: GCA_949710035.1. Lineage (NCBI taxonomy): Eukaryota > Metazoa > Arthropoda > Insecta > Lepidoptera > Crambidae > Crambus > Crambus lathoniellus. Next base: position 10,185,793 of record OX453323.1, on the reverse strand, counting down.
AGTAATTTAGTTTTTTTTTTCAATTTTATCATCATTTCTTCATAAATAGTAAAACAAAGTCGCTTCTTGCCGTCTGTTACTCGTAGATCTTTAAAATTACTCAACGAATCTCATCAATTTTATCATCTCCAACCGGTGAGTAAGTAATTGTCAGGCAATAAGTTTTATATTATACTAGCCTGGTGCGCCGGTTATTTAAGTGGTGCGATGTTACAGCGTGGTTATGTGTTTAGGCTCTAAACTAAGTATCGTTTCCATGATTCAGGTTTTATAAAGTTCCCGAATTTAAAAGAAAATTAATGTATTTTAATTACCTACTTGCCAGCCAAGAGCATACATGATGAAAAGGCACCGACCTCAAAAAGGTAGGTACTTTAATGATCATGATTCATGATTCCGCGTATTGTCAAAACAAAAATGAAAAAATACCGAGAAGGAAGGGATTCAAGAACATTGTCACAAAATTCTTGAACAGTTTAAAGTAATTATAAACAAGAGTAACGGGACTCAACGCGACATTTATTATGAAGTACATATTTTTATGTACTTACAGCGAAGCAGGAACGAACGAAGGAACGCGAAAGTTTAAAATCTTATAGTTTAAAGTACTTTACAAGTACGTACCAATATTTTTTCATAATATTATTTATGATTATTATTTATAATATTATTCGCAGTTGTATTGTTATCAACAATATAATTGTTATTACAATCATAATTACATAATGTATAATAGGAAAATATTCCAATACATTAGTGTGAGAATATTTTCTTTCGGCATTTGCATTTTCTATATTTTTTTAGTATAATACTTTATTATTTTGTTTAGGAACGAAATAACCATTCGTAATACGTTGCGTTTATCTTGACAGTTAAAATAATATCCTTTGCACTTCTCATGCTCGTAAAGTTCGTGTTTATTTTGGGTATAGGCTGCATAAAATCGCTTTTTATGCTCTAGTGCATGAAGTAAAATTTTCGTCTAAAGTCTCAGACTCTAAGACAAAGGTCGTCAGGTAAACAGTCACACACGCAATTCATTCTGTTTCTTCAATTTTGTACATAATCCATGTTAAATTAGTAAATTAATCAAACTAGGCAAAATTAATGACTTTTCTAAGCAATAAGTATCTCAACAGCATTAAGTATGGACTACGATCTATGTTAAAGTCACTGTGCTGCCAATTGCCATGTAAAAAAATAGAAAAAGAATGTCTTCCCGCCAATAGGGCGGTCTCTTTTTTCTTTTTTGTAATGTTGCTATTTATTTTCCTCGCAGTCGAAATGAAAAGCAGAGTGTATAACTAGTACATAAAACCCATTTTACCCTCGACTTGACTATCCATAATATATTGCATACTTGGATATATACGTCTCGGGTAAAATGATACGTTTTATGCACTTGTTGTACAATCTACTATTAATGGCTAGTAAAAAAGTTGGACGATTCCTAAACAATAATATTATTTCATCTAATTATATGAATAAAAACTTTTTGACTTAAACTTCTTTAAACTTTTATCGACCACTGCACTACACTAGTGTCCCCTAATTTTATAAATAAAGACTATGCATCTTCTTGTCTCGCTTTTATTCTGCCATCCCTATCAGACATAAGATTATTTTGGTCTATGCGAGCGAGACAGGTAATTATGACATCACTGAAAGAAATGAATTTCAAATGCAGTCTTATTTATTGGTAGTTTGATTGTTGCTGCACAGTGTGATTGGTTTATTTTAAATTCCTGCAGCGCCAAGAGAGGTTGATTGTAAGGTTTTATTTGTGTGCAGAATTAATGCTTACAGTAGGAAGGAGGAGTAGGAACACACACATTCATAGACGCGGCGACATCGGTCCTCGAGCAATCAAGCTGTCATTACACATCTATTTAGTATTATATGATCTGAGGATGGGACTCATGTCATCTCTCTCGAAGTGCACTTAATTATATATGTGCGGGAATATGGCGATAAAGCACACTAAAAGAAAAGAAAAGAAAAATATACATAAGTATAAAAGATAAAATGAGAGAGAGAGAGAGAGATATATATTTTTATTTACGCAAAAGACCACACAATAAGCATAATAAAAAGACAACTTAAAACTAAAAGAGAAAATAAGTATGGACTTTAGGTCAATAAGGCCCCTGCCTCAGCATGAGTTGCCATGACACTATAATGTGTCACGACAACGCTGGTATTCTGGCAGGGCCTGTTGGTGCGCGAATTATATGTTAACTAAAACAGTTATACAATAAAAACTCGGATTTTAAAATTACAAAATTTACAAAAATTATTACCAGACAAACACAAAATCAAAAACAATAATAACATAAAGATATAAAAAAGAAAAAAACAGATTTCATTGGCTGGTACGGTCATTTACCAGTATGCCACATTATGTTGAAAAATAGAAATAAAAACGAACTATAAGTATTTAAAATAGTTTTTAATTTTTTTTCAACATTCACAACATATTTTTATTTTACTTCTGATATGTTTTGGTAGTACTTAATAGTGAGTAGAGTCAAGCCCCCTTATTACAAAACGTGGACTAAAGTTAGACCTGGTTTAAAATTCATGCTAATTCTGTATTTCATTTGGAAAATGAAAGTGATAGCACACCAGTTTAGTACCAGTTTTAAACCAGGACTATTTTAGTCCACGTTTTGTAATAAGGGGGAAGGAGTTTAAAATGTTCAATCATTAGAACATGAATAATTTTGACATGGATGGTTTTCATCGACCAGCAATTCATTTAGATTATTATTGTAGATTCATTTTAAACTTCTCAACTCAACTCACTATTTAGTACAACCCTAACTTAACAGATGTGAAATATGTTGTTAATGTTGATTTTTTTATTATTTTTTATTAAGCGTATATTTTTTGTCTTTTAATGTTCCTAACACCATATTCGCGCTCGATTTGAACTTGTAAATACATTCTTAATTTATTTAGAAAACACCCAGACCAAGACAAATAGACATGCTCATAATAAAAATAAGAATTATAATTTAAAAAAATAACAAAATAAACATCTGTAACCGACTGTTTGAAAAATCAGTAGGATCATGGAATTATCAATTTCATAAGTAAAAACAAAAGTTTTTTTTCAGGTGTGGTTCCAAAACCGTCGTGCGAAGTGGCGCAAGCAACAGAAGGCGGGCTGCGAGCCGTACCCAGGCCGAGGCAGGTCCCCGGATGAGAGATCGCCTTCCGCCCTTGCTCTGGAGATGAGAGACTTCATCACTATACCTGGTAAGGGAGAAATCTTAATATTTTTTTTTTACCTACCAAAAATAGGTGGTAGGGCTTGTTCTAAGTCAGCATTGTTGTGTTCCAGCAGTTAGAGATAAGATAGCCAGTTCCTTAGCAGTTAAGGATTCCGGGAGTAGTGGGCTTCCGCGTAAAATGGCGCAAGCAGCAAAAGGTGAGTTGTGGGTCAAAGCAGGTTGCCGACGAAAGGTCTGGAGATGAGAGACTTCATCACTATACCTGGTAAGAGAGGAGTCTTAATGATGTTTTTTACCAACCAAAAATCTGTGGGTGTTCCTGGCTAGCTACCACCATCCTTTTTAAGTCTGTCGCCGTAACAACGATCTTTTCAGCATTTTGTGTTCCAGCAGTTAGAGTTCCTCAGCAGTTGAGGATTCCGGGAGTAGTGCGCTTCCGCCTTCAAAGTGCTAAGTGCTACCCCGTTGTGAAGTTCAAAAAATCCTTCAGAAGTGGTCCGACGAAAGGTCGCCTTCCGCCCTTGCTCTGGAAATGAAAGAAAGAAACAAAGACATTTATTGGCACATCACATCACAAGTTCACACAACAATAAAATACAAAAAACAAAAAATACAATTTACAAAACAAGTACAGATATAAAAATAAAAATAAAAACAATTGTTAACTTCGTGATGGGCCAATCAGGACCCTGTCTCAGCATATGTTGTTGTCGGGTGACAAATGATCACCCTACAACAACGCTGGTATTCTGGCAGGGCCTGTGCGAGTAACCCAAGACACCACCAAAAGACAAAAACAAACATTATAATTATAACAATTTTTAACTTAACACTAACACTCAACAAAAAATAAATCGGAAACTGTGTGGCAGTACAGTTCCGTGCTTTTGCCTGTCCTACAGAAACTTCACACTTCACTTCACTTCACTTCCTACAGAAAATGAGAGACTTCATCACTATACCTGGTAATGGAGCAGTCTTAGTTGCCCTTAGTGATATTCCTTTTTAAGTATTTATTTGGCTCTGCCATAATTGACATACATTGTAACAAATTAATTCAACAAAATCTGAAGCATATCACAATATGGTGTCCATAACATTTTCTAACTTAGAACACTAAAAGTTCATCTAGCATAGTCCTGATTTGCCGTACTTGTTGCAAGGCCGGCAAGTCGTGGTAGACTAGTCGACTAGCAACAACTTGGCAATCGTTATCATGAACGAAATCTGTCATGAAATGCTCCTGAGCTCACTTATTAAAATAAATAAAAAAGAAAATATTTATATGTTCTAGTTTTTTCAACAAAACATATACCTACCTACAATAATAAACTCTCTCTCTGTAAACATTTCTGCGGTGGTGTCGTGTGAGGCGGGTCGTTACGTTCCCTAAAATAGGGTTGAGCGAAGCGATGACTGGTTCATGCGTCATGCTCGTGAACGGGTGCCACCAGTGGGATGGGTCTGCTCCTGGCTTCTTGTCTCAAAATATGCAGATTTTTTATGTTTTATTATTACTTATTAGTTTTATTTTATCGTGGCTTGTATGGCACTGTTTATTATTAACTCTTATGTTCTTAAACTATTCAAAGTTTTATTACCCTTGTTTGGAATTTATTTTTATTTTTTTATTCGCTACGTTTTTTGTTGGTGTGTATTTTAAAGAAACTATCTTTTGGATGTATATTTCTTAGTTATTGAAAATTATTTACTGCTATGATTACCGGGTTTTTTGTTTTGTTTTTAAATTTAAGATTATTTTTGTGATGGAAAGTGACTTTACATATTATATTATGTTAGAGTCACTTTTCAATTTGACGACTCTGTATGAAATATGACAGGGGGGAAAAAATAGCCCTTGGCGAGTTTCTTGCCGGTTCTTCTCGTTACAAGGCCTACCGCCGTAGGATTTGCGAACCGATAGCGTAGCGTCATTGACGTTCACAAGTGCTGTATCAGCCTTAAATGAATAAATAATTTTGATTTTGATTTTGATAATAAAAATCAAGATTACTTATATAAAATTCAATTTTGCTGTAACGGCCTTATGTCAGCTTGTGTCACAGTTGAATTTATATTCTGATGGAGCCATTTGTTAGATGATGCATGAATAACACTTTACATTTGTAAGATAATACCAATGGTAATACACTCATTATTAGTTATTATATTTCATATATAGGTACACAAATTATTATATTTATCAATACATAACATAATATAATTGTTTTCTGAGACGTAGCAGTAATCTTCATATTTGCTCTTTTCTTCTCAAGCCTTTGACATTTTAACGATATTGTGAGAAGAATAGAGTAATATAGCATTTTTTATTATTTTGCATATGTCCAAATGCAATCAAAGTGAAATATAATTTTTTCCTTATTAAATATACTTCGTTTTGATTTCAGTCTCCTCAACACAAATGGTGAACATCCACGCTGACTCATCGAACCAGAGCACTTACAGCTCAAAGAAGCAGCCAGCACCAGCTATCCACATATCAGCGTTGCCAAACCGGCAAAACCCTCAGATGGAACTGCCCTCCTTCTCAATACCACTTCAGTACAACCTTGGAAGCTTCAAAAAGATAGGAGAAGACATACAACTCGATCTAGAACCAACCACAGAAGCTGTACAACAAACTCAATGGGATGCTAGAATGATACCCAACTTTAACCTGATGAATTTAAAACCACTTTTAGATAATAGAGAAAATATAAATATGAACGAAATTAAGTTTGATGTTAAGAATGAAGTTAGTAGAGTAAATTTTAATGAAATGCCGGGAACAACTACACATGCTAATGCTATAGAAGCTGATGATATTTTAGGTAAAGGTGTTAGTGAAGGACAGAATATTTCTCCAGATTTTAATATTGGAAGATACCAAGGTTACCATAATGATAGTGAGAAAAGGTATAGGGAAACTGGTTATGGTGAAGGCATGATTGAAGATGGAAGAAACGATTTTGTGTGCGACAGTGACTTTCTTTGTAAAAATAATTTTGAAAAAGTTGAGGAGAAGAGGAACGACTTTGAAGAATGTAATTTGTTAGACACAGATGCAAATGTAGGTATTGGTAACTTTGACAGTAATATGTAAATAGATTTGAATCTTTTAAAATTGAAGCAAGTGCAATAATTCTAGTCATAATGCGGTATTCAAATTTATGGATTGTAAGTGAAATACAGATTTTTTAAATGGGTTCTTTGCGGTTTTCATTTCCAGATATTGCATGTAAAAGCACTAAACATTATACATTATATTATACATAATATGATTAACGTTGAATGTATGACTGCTAAAGAACAATAGCCTCTTAAGCCTTATCTCACAATTTACATTGATTTATATTTTTTCTTCAGTTAATTTCCTTTTACGGCTCGTTCACTCGACGACGTTTTACTCACCACGCGGCCGAATGCGGATTGGTGGGTAATAGCGACTGCAGCTGGGACCAACTGCTTAACATGCACGAAGGAGCTCGAGATGAAAAGTTTTTGGTCACCCATCTCGTGACTGACCATTGCGAAAGTTACTTAACTTCAACGATCGCCGGCTGAGCGCGCCAACCACTGCGCCACGGGCTTCTCCGACTCGAATTGACGCCATATAAAAATAAGGTATTTTAAAAACGTCTAATTCTCTGATACGAAAAAAATAAAAAGCCACATATATGTTACTATAATAAGAATAATGTTGATATTAATAGTCAAATAGCTAAATATACTGACATGCCTGACTTCACTCAAATGCTTTCCACATTAAACAGAGCACTCCATCGTGTAAAGGTTAGGATTAGTTTCTATTTTTGTCTCAGACCAGTGGATCTCCACTAAACCCCAATTACGGAATAATGACGGCGTATAAATAGATCTTCCACAAATGTGCCGCAGAGCGAGAGGTAACACCTAAGTGGAATTGCCGAATAACGGATTTGATTTTTGCTGGTAAAGGTCACAGCACATACATCAACTCGGAAAGGGATCGTAAACGTATCAAGTCGAGCGGTTCAGTATTCTTTGTATGAAACCCCCTACTGCAAAGCACACTAATCGGAATCGTAACGTAATCGCCTCGCAGCTCACGAACCGCTTTGCGGGTCGCTCAACTTGCTATCCCCGCGCTTACCGCTAGTCGTCCACGCGCTCACGTCTCTCCGTACCCGAGCTTACGGCTCTACGCACAGTGGTCTGAAAATGAAAATGAACATAATTTTTTTTTCTCATTTTTTTGTCTTTTTTTCATTTTTTTGTAATTTTTTATTTTTTATTATTATTTTTTTTTTATTTTTTTATCATGTTTTTCTCTCATTCTTTTTTTTTTTAATATGAAACCACTGTGCGGCGAGCCGTAAGCGCGGCGTCGCCTGGCCGTAAGCGCGGCGTCGCCTAGCCGTAGCCGAGCCGACGTACCGACGCTGATCCGGTTTGGTTACGTGCTTGCGTTAGGTTGACGCCTGGTTGACGGCGAGGCGAAGGCGATCCCTTTCCGAGTTGATGTAATGTGCTGTGTCCTTCGGAGGGTTCATATTTCGCAACCTTGTATTTAGGGACAAATTCAGTTAACCACTTCTTACTTATTTTCCTGAGGCTGGCGTCTCAACGTTCACTTACAGTCCCTATCCTTAATAGGCCAGTCATCTAAGACATTCTAGCTCGCAAAAGTCATAAAGTTAGCACAGGGTGCCTACCATCAACTTTAAGACAGCGATTCAAAAATAGCGCGATGCAGAATAGGTTCCTAATATGAATTGCTTTCTTTCGTACTCTGACCTTCTAAAAACTGGATCGCAAATGAATTGCTAAATGTTAATGACCGAACGATTTGTGTCCTTATTTCTTCTACCCGTCTCTTTCACTCGATTCTGTCATGCCCGGAGAGTGAGAGGGACGGGTATAACCTGCAGGTGACATGTTACATTGACCGGGTTATAAGTCAAATAAGAGTTCCTGACAGCTTAGCGGCTGTGAAATGTCAATGATCGATTACTGAATCGCTGTCATTGATAATAGGTCTTTACCTATGAAATTGCCGTTTTGTATGGAGATTTCTGTAATTATTTTTTTTTCCATACTAACGTTTTTGTTATTATTTAACGACTAATATTATGTAAATTTACAAAATTTTACACACGTATTTATGGACATTTTAACTACTAAATGACACATTCGTTAAGAGAATTTTTTTTTTTCACTAAGTTACAACTAATAAAGTACGAAATTCTGGAAACAAAAATAGTCGTAACTTTCGGAATAAGTTTTTTCTATGTAAATAATCAAATATCGTGGTTATTAAATTATCAAAAGTTGCTCGATACGGTCTTAATGTAACGCAATATTAAAGAAATTATATATTTCTAATATTATAAAAGTTGTTAAGTTATATGTACAAAAGAAAAAAACGGCAATTTCATATGTAAAGACCTATTATTAAACTGTCGTGGTACGAATAAGCGAAGCAGATCAGTTTAGGTCCTAAACAAAACCGCAATAAGAGTTGATGGTAAGCACCCAGGTCTTTCGAGCTTGCAAATTTGGTTTTACACTATTGGTATCTATTCTAACATCATCCCAAAACATCAACTCCTGGCGATTTTTTGCGAGCTAATGCGATTTTTATGTCTACGGTGACTGGCCTTTGTTAATGCATTGTACTACTCTAGCTTAAAACATAACCAAATTGTAAATGGGTCTACGCGTGAATGGCGGAAACCAACCACAGTAAAAGAAGTAAGAAGTGGTGACTTACATTTAGTCATCTTCATTAAGTGGCCCCGCTGAAGGAACGAAACTTTTTTTTATCCAAAATGGAGTAGCACTTAGCTTTCTTCACAGCTGATGTAAAGTGGTGATAAGACTGAAGGTGGAAGCGCACTACTCCCGGAATCTTCAATCACTGAAGAACTAGCTATCTTATCTCTAACTGCCGGAGCACAAAAAATTATGCAAAAAAATATTTTTATAAAAAAAAAACCGCCTTCAAAAAAAACTCATCAAAAAAGTAAGAAATAATTCTTCACCAAATAAATAACGTAAGTACTGAAGTCGGGCGTGAAACATGTACAATTTTTTTGTTGTTTTTGTTAAAACCCGCCCGACTTCAAAGTACTTACGTTATTTATTTGGTGAAGAATTATTTCTTACTTTTTTGATGTGGTTTTTTTGAAGGCGGTTTTTTTTATTTTATAAAAATAATTTTTATTTCACTCTTTTTAGTGCATCGTGCAGGCAATTTACGTGTTTTCTGGTAAATAGGTATGTGATCAAACTGAAAACCTCCTTTTTCGAAGTCGGTTAAAATACCTTGAGGTATCCCCTTTTTAACAAAACAAGAATCATCTAAATCGGTTTATAAACAAAGGAGTTATGCCTAAAGATACGTATTAAATTCACATTAAGTGGTAACGAAAACGACAGTATTTTCAAGATTTACTGAAAACTACCGAACGGATTTCAAAATTTCAAAAAATGGGACCAACTTGGAAACCAACCTGATGTAATAACGTTTGAACCATTTCAATCGGTTCAGCCGTCTTTGAGTAATAGGTGGACATACACAAAAAAAAAAAAAAAACACATACAGACGAATAGAGAACCTCCTCCTTTTTGATTTAGAAGTCGGTTAAAAACATCATTGTTATGGCGTCAGACTTAGATAAGGTTACCCCCACTGGAAATTGTACTCGGGACCTTTGATTCTGATACCGGTGTGTACGACGACAGAGGTAGTCAAAAAAAATTAAAAAAAATATTTATGAGGTGGGCCACCCTTATCATTAAGAGGTTTACGAAATAGCTTACGGCCTATTCTCAGTCATACTGAATATAAATAAAAAAAACATGAAAATCGGTCGAGCCGTTTCGAAAGAGTTAGGTTACAAACTCAAGAATTTTATATGTTAGAAGCTGTTAGTCGTGGGCCACGCTAGAGCGGCGCGTCTTGCGTCCGCGGTGAGCAGAAAAACAACGATATTGAGACGGACGAGAGGTGCCACGTTGGCGCGTCCGGCGGCCGCCGCGACAAGCGGGAGGGATTTAAATACGTGTTCCGCAGGTCTCCAGCGTGGCCCACGTAATGTTGATCGAAGGTAGAAGATTATAAAGAGGAAGATTAGTGTTGATCTAAGGTTAGAAGATTATAAAGAGGAAGATTTGATTTCGGTTTTAGTTTGTCATGGAAAATCTAAAAAACTACCGGACTGATTTTAAAAATTCTTTCACTGTTAGAAAGCTACATTCTTCCCGAGTGACTAAAGCTATATTTTATCCCGATATTCCTACAGGAACGGGTACCTCAGGGGCAGAACTGCGCGGAGCTCCTAATGCATGTATAAAGCTTATAAGCTCGAGTGTTACTGGGTAACAGAACTATCAGTAAGTTCGCTCAGGCTCATTTTTTTTCTGTAAACTTCTGAAAACCGGAAATACACATTGTCATGGCATGGCACACTACAGGCATGTGTGTATTCCTGGTTTTAGGTTGTGTGTTGCTAATACAAGTGACAAATTTTAATTCTCTTCAGTAAATCTATTGAATTTTCTTATAGTTACTTACGATTACTTATACAACACCTAAGTCCTGATCTGATATAAAATATATAACGATTTGTAAAAGTAGTGCCTAATACCTATTTAATGTCTCAAATCTCAATACTATCGTCAAGAATTGGGCTATCAAAAAACATCACTTTTTTATTCGAAGATTAGTTCTTACTTAACTAATTAGAAGTGACGTACAGTTTTTATGATCTCATACTTACACTCAATTTTCTAATACACAGACTGAGAAAAAACCAGAGCCTTTTTCCACATTAAATCCGTTAATTTCAGCCGTCACCTACCGATTTCACAGATTAATGATAATTAACTGGGACAGGCTTAAGCTTACTCCGAAATTCGAAGCGAGTTATGTCGAATTCGACCGTTCGGTAACGAATTAACTATTTAAACTGCTTATCTAAATCTTGGGTGGACGGTCATTATGGGGACGAAAACACCCTTTGTGGGTTTAGGCTGGCTACAGGCTTTCGATCGTTATAGATGTGGCAGTCATGTGTCGTTAAATTAGACATAAAATTTTCTGTTTAATTAAATGACACTTATTTAATTGTGTTAGGAGGGCTCCTAACCTAAATTTAGGGCAATTTCACAAAATTTTAGCTCAGTTAAAACCTTTTTCTCATAAACAATTCAAGATAAAGCTCTGGCTCCCCCTCTCTTGTCCTAAGATTTATTACAAAGCGGCAATTATGAATATAGGGTCTTCTAAATATAATCATTATCAATTTTATGCGAAAACTATTTATCTAATACCGATTTTTTTATAATAGTAGTAAAAGAAATATGTTAATAGATAAGAAGCATACCGAATCAACGCTTTCTAAAACCGATTTTCTAAAACACAGACTACATAAAATTTCATCAAAAAATTTAGAGCTGCCATACAGAATCTGACATTAATAAGACTTCAAATAATACCACTTCTTTACTTTACTTCTGTTGTACAGATTAAAATTAAAGTTTGTAATTAGCGAGATATTACTTCTGAAATACCCCTGATGAATGCCTTCCAAATATGGCGCTATGTTAGCTTTAAATACCTAAAGTCAAATAAAACAACATAAAATAAAGAGTCGTAAAGTAAGTGAACTCGTTTTAAGTGTGCAGTCGGTCTAAAGCGATTGCTTTTATTGTTAGTAAAAAAAAAACATTCGAGAACGCAACTACCGCTCGTAATAAGGCAATTTCTTTGTGTTACACGCCACGAAGGCAGTGCTCGCTGGGGGAAATTCTGAAAGAATTTGTACTCATATTTTGAGAAACAATGACGAAAGCTTTTGTGTATGTAAGTATGGGTTTTTCTGTTTTTTTTTGTAGAAATATTATGAACAGAAGTAGTTTTTGACACGTACCTTGGCTGGTTAGTTTTTGTTACTTTAGTATCCGTGAACAGTCGATAACGTAATAAAGATTTTGATGAACTCCGTGGTTTAGGCGCGTACGCACTGGGTTTCAAGATGCCGCTATCTCTGAGGTCCCAGGTTCGATTCCTGGATAAATGTCAAAAACTTTAGCCCGCTTTCTTGTCAGTTAAAATATGACCGTAAGGTTAGTAGGAAAAAAATGAAGGACGATTCATAAGTACTTAACTTAGTAAATCTATTTGAATAAAAAGTTATTGACTTGATTTGACTGGACTAACTAGCATCGACTTCGAATCAGTAGGTTCCAATCTAAGACTTACGGCCGGTTTCCGAAACGCCAATTAAAGTTAAATTACCTAATTCCCAATTAATCTCCAATTAATTGTAGTTTGGGTTTCTGAAAGAAAAATGTGACAGACTGTCAACAGTCTGTTAACAGTCTGTCAGTGCCCATACAAATCTAAACCTAATTGTGAGATAATTTTCGTTTCAGAAACCCAAGGTACTTTAAATTGGGAATTAATTGTGATAGTCTGTTAGCAGTCTGTTACCTAATTTTAATTTTGATTGGCGTTTCAGAAACCGGCGGTAATTTTATTAGAAAAATGATTTTCCTATTTTCAATTTATTTTTACGTTTTTTGCTGTTGATTATAATTTTATTTTAAATTTATTTTTAATTTTAATGAATAACATATTATTCTTAGCTTGAATATGATAAAAACAGATTGCTTGATTAAGAAACTACATAGTTTCTACAAGTGTTTTTACAAATTATTAAACGTGAATACATTTTTTTTTCATAAACTACCTATGCCAAGGCTCAGACTACCAGTGACCACGAATGACCGATATAGTGTTACGGGGTCGCGAATCGCACACGTGTGGCGGTGCCTTAACACGACAAAAGTCAATTATTTATATTAAAATTTAAAACAAACCGGATATATTTTAAATTGATAAAAGGTTTGAAACCAACATAAGGATACTCAATTTACGTTTCTTTAGAGTTAAGTTACAAATCTGGACCAGGACTGAAAAAAACCCACTTATTTTTTATTTTACAAAACAAACAGTTCAAATTGTTTTAAACGAGTGTTTTTTTTATTTTTAGCTTAGGACATTATTTTAAATAAATTCAACGTTTAATGTTTCATTTCTAGAATAGATCTTTTCAAATTCGCCACAGTAAATTAAATATTTACAAAAAACGATCAATGGATTATGGATGTATTTGGATACTGATTAAAGAACCAGAACTGAACGCTTTACATTCACCCTGTATGTTCTAACTAATGTTGATTTTTAAAATGGGTGACATAGGGACTATACCTATGAACTATGAATTTCTATTCTGTGAACAGGGGAAACCCCAATATTAGGGGTATTAAACGTGTGATAAAAAACACGAACCAGTATGGACCCCGGGTAAAACTGCAAATTGATGTTAGTTTTGATATAAAAACGGAGTAGGTATTCCGTTTTACTATTTAAACACTAATTTAATATTACTTTAACAGCCAATGCTTAAACGACTGTCAATCCGCTGCTCTTTTACCAATTACCACCAATCACTTACATCTGGAAATAAACGAATGTTTTATTGGACTCCATTTAGCGAAGCGTTGACGAGAAAACAGGTCACAATGTCTGGGTCGCCTGGCTTAACTACTAATATCTAGCCAATTTAATTATACTGCCAACATCAACTTTATTACCAAGACGTAGAACCGTTCTTCGCGTAACAAGCAGTAGAAAATTGTAGTATCTGTAGTAAGTTAAATATGTAAGCGATGAAAGCGTTTAAGGGTCAAAAGTTTGGAGCAATAATCAATAGATGGACATTTTAATTGGTGTATATTTTTTTAACGAACTTTAGTTCTAGTGGACTGACGGCTGAATTAACGCTACTCAGAAGCATCTTAAACATCATGGCGTTTCTTTCACACTTTTGATATTTGATGTAACAGGTCGATGTTTGAGACGCCTTAAATTTAAGGCTGGGATTCCCCAAAAAAGGGTATTTTAAATTATGGATTACTCGCAAATCACAAGTAACTACTTAAAATTTGGAAAAAAAATGTTATTTTACCGTTATATATCTAGTGCTTCCGGCCGTTCTTTTTCGATCGGTGATATTTTACTGTGATAAATAAAATCCACGTCTAATCAAAATCTAAATATCCTATTATTTGCACTATACTTGGTTTTAGTTAATGAAAAGTATACGAAAATAATTGTCTTTGAATAGCCGAGGGATTCCGGCCGTTATAAGTTTTAAAAATTCGATAAAATCGAAAATCGCTTAAAAGTGATTTTCGATTCGCGGGGCGCTCGTGAGTTCACAGTTCACTGCCGGCTGCCGCTGCGTCCGCGTGAAGTGTATCGCGCGCGGCCGAGCAAGCGTTAGCGTGCCTATTCCGGTCGGGAATCATCGCCTAAATATGATGTCGAGCAGCCTAATAGCTTTCCTTGAGAAATGACAATAATTTTTCTAAAACAGACTAGGCAGTTTCGGATAATATTTGCGTCGTCAATTAAAAATACAATAAACAATAGGTACCTTCAACTTATGGGCACAGATTTGTGTCTTTTCACTTTTTTATTTCAAATGTACAGTTAAAATAGTATTATTATAAACCGAAACGAAAACGAATAATAATAAACCAACCACTACTAAAGCATTGTTAACTTTCGTTTATTCATAGTATGCAAATCTAATTGTTTTACATAACTGCCGCCGTTTTGTGGCACATCTCGAATGTTAAATGGTGTTGCTTACTAGCAAAGGGTCTAGATTATCCAGAGAATCTGTTGTTAAATTTCGTTTTTATCGTATTTCGGGCTTTATCTATACTAATATTATAAAGAGGAAAGATTTGATTGTTTGTTTGTTTGTATCGAATAGGCTCCGAAACTACTGGACCGATTTAGAAAATTCTTTCACCATTAGAAAGGTACATGCTTCCCGAAGGACATAGGCTATATTTTATTCCGATATTCCCACGGGAACGGGTACCACGCGGGTAAAACCGCGAGGATCCGCTAGTTTATAATATTAATAGGATATAATATTAGTAGGATAATAATAAATAGTATTTTTTTTACAATCACACCAATTACCTATAGTCCATGGAAATCGTACATTTTGCCTTGCGTTAAATGAGGTAGTTCTGATTTTTTTGTATGTTAGTAGTGATGAGATAGTAATGACAAATCCAAGTTTTCCACCTCGAAAGCCCTCCGGATCATTGTTAAATATTTAAAAATCCAATAAATTTTCAGTTTTTTTTCAGTTTTTGTAAATTTTTACCACCAAGGACCTGTGTTACTGCAAAAATTACTATGCACGCTTTAAAGTAGGCTAAATTTGTAATAAAAAGAGAATAATTTGGTTCTTGTAAGTCAAATAGTTTTTAAGATGGGGCTATTTAAAAGTTTGCAAAAATTCAAAAAAAGGAAGTATTACAGTTTTTTTAGTTTTCGACATTTTGACCCATAGTAGTGGGTTTATGGCAAAAGATAAATTATTAGTTATTAAAGTCCATTAAATTTCCAACAAAATGAGACCAATTAGTAATATCAACTTACACTTGATAGTTCCTGAGACTGCTGTTCAAAGTTATTGAGGTAAGTAAACAATTATGTAATAGAAGGGTTTGCAAAATGAAGTACGGCCTAAAGGAAGGAGGATCTGGGAGGTGGTGGGATCAATTATGTACATTGTATGTATAATTTTGATGGACCAGGCACGTCCTCTGAATCCACAGCACACTTTTTGGGGGCAGCTTGCTGAGGTATAATTTCTTCATCGAACTGCTCAGGACGGTCAAAATCGTCCTTTGATGGTGGGTTATCAATCAATGGTTCATCAATGTCATCACCAGTGATCGGATAATCGGATGCATATTTGACGACTCCTCATCAGGATGGTAGGTCTGCTGCAGGTGAATGAAAGATAATGCTTCGATAAGGATTGTATGTATATTTTTCATAAAAGATTAGAATACAAACACTTTTGCATAAGGGCCTAAGTTTAATTGTATCAGTTCACCGCCAAGACAAGACTGCGCTTTCTTCCGACGCCTCAACCAAACAAGCCTCCTTGCCAATGTCGCCTGTTGGCGGGCAAAGTACGCCCTGTGATTGGTCCACGCAATAATACGTTGACCAATCACAGCAAAGCAAAACCGCGCCACCGAGTAACAATGTTGCCATTAACTAGAATCATGACATTCGGCCATCCGACAATGTGCTGTCTCCCGACGCACATTATAAAAAGTATTTAAACGCAATTTATTTAACTTGAGATTTTTTTTGTTTATCCGACGTTTCGGCACCTTTCCAGGGGCCGTGGTCACGGAAAACTACCCACTATTTTTTTGATTTTAATAAAAGAATATACCCACTTTAATGGGCGATTTTCCGAAAGCTCAGTCACTAGATGGCGCTGTCCCACCTATGCAGTTAGAAGGAACGGAACGTTATAAATTTTACTTTGACGCGACTTTTTTACGTAAAACGGAACGTCAGACAGATGTTATTTATTTACCTAAGTCTTTAAATTTACCTATTTCGTTTCTGTTCCTCACAGTAGTACTTATTTAATATATTATTAGTTTCCTTTGGGTTTTTAAAAAGTAATTAAATTAAATATGTTTCATACCAAAATATACCATAGACATGTACATACTTCTTCAACGCCATCTAGTGAAGCAATTAGAAGCTTTTTTTTTTTTAAATGGCCTCTCAGAAAATCGCTCATTGTCTTTGTTTTTCGTTCGGAAACAGGATACGGTTAGGTATTGATTATTTTAACTTTATATTTAATTATAACAAAAATGATTTATTAATTTAATATTTTGGTTTGTTTTAGTAATTTGGATAATTATTATTTATAGCAAAGCAAAAAGTTACTGACTCGACCACCAGTTCACAACAGTTGGAGCCCTTCGGAGAAAGAACTGGCAAGAAAACTACACGAAGGGGGACGATCTCCGTTTATTAAAATTATTTGCAAAAAGAACTAACCGTATCCTTAGTTCTTGCAGTGTGTGGTTTGGGTTGAGACTTTACTTGATGGATTATAGGGTCCCAAGCTGGTGGTATCTTCCAACCATCTTCTCTATTGAAATTTGGGTATTTGCTAATTTCAATAGCCTCGCGCATCAATCTGGGAAAGTATCTTGGTTCTCTAGCGAGGATCTGCGTATTGAAAGTGAAAGTGTTTTATTTATATGGACAGTTCGCGCAGAAATCTAAGATGTGTTTAAAAGTATTTAAAATCAATTAATTACACAACTAATTCTAAATAGTAAAATCTTACAACTATATACATATTTAGATTAATCTTAGAGTGGCAATAAAATATCGTGTAAATCTTATGTTAAAACATAAGTACTTAATTGAAACAAATACATTATATTTCACAATGCTCAACAATAATCTTTTACAATTACATAATATTTAGACGATGATTTGTTTACAATATAGGTATTAGATTTTACCGTGTAAACATTGTTATATGTAAATCGTAAATTAATACATAATCAAATCAAATAAATTATCAACAACGAACTATTCAATAAGTATTCGAATCAATGTACAAATTAATGTAATCATGACATTCGTTAGCAAGCGACTATTATTAATAGAAAACTTATTTTGGAACTATACTTGTTACTTAATTATGTGTATATGGAATGATTAAAGTAAAGTCTGGTTGTAATCTATATAAGCATTAGTCATGGGTAAAAAAAGAAAAATGAATTAGCTTGGTACTTGGTAGTATACATCAATGCATTGTCAAGTTACATTCGAGAATATAAGACGGTGTCAAAAGCAAAATCCCCAATGATGCTAGAATAGGAATAGGTACAGAATTTTGCTGTAGTCTGTTAACAGGAACTCTTATAAAACACTTCACCCAAATGGTGGAAAAAGCAACTACGAGTCATAAAAGGATCACAGTCCTAAAATTACATGAAATTAATCATCGCCAAGTTTGACATAGTTTAGTCCTTACAATATATAAAAATCTTACAATAGTACAACTGAAGACCCCTCCACAGTTACCAATTTCTAACCAGATATGAGCAACAAACCAAGTTATAAATACATATTTGCCATAGTACACAATTTGAATTATGTCAAGATATGGATGTGGACGATAGGAATTATAAATTAAAGGTATATTCGTAATAGGGATTATTACCTTTTAAATGAAAATAATATTCTTACAAGGAAGTTACACTTTTAATGAAGATGCCGCCGTAGGCACAATTTGAACCGTCATAACAATTATCTGCTTTTTCAACTTGTCAACCAGTCGTCCAGGGCTTCCGGCACCAAATCCCAAATGCATTATTCTTTGCCTCTGTTAGAATAGCACAATACATGGTTCCAGTCCGTAGGTACATGAAAATCAAAAGATCATATTATTATCATTTCTAATAATGAATCAATAAATGATTTTAAACAAGTTCCCAATTTAATATCAAAACTTAAAAGTGTCTAAAAGTTATCCCCGTATGAGCATGACCCGCATTCTTATCAACAATTTTATTATTCATATTCATACGAATATAGTGAAAGTATATTAATTACTTATAATTCGAATAGATATGAAGAAGTAGGTTACGATGGATAGAAATAGGATAAATAAAATCATGAACAGCTTTCCACCCACATGAACTTCACGCTGTTTCCCCGTGAGAAATAAATTTTTTTCCCGGGGTCAAAAGTAGCCAATATGCTATTCTCGAGATTCCAGAGACAAGAGATTCCAAAAATTCATCAAGAACCGTTCAGCCGATTGCCGCGATTGGGGAACAAACATCCAAACCTTCGCAATTATAATAGGTATTAGTAAAATAAGATACATGTCATGATATATACTTCAACATAATTTAACAGTATCAGCGATCCACTCGTCTAAATCGGACTTACAACCACAACCCACGGGCGCGGCACGATCACCCCAGAGTATGCAGCTTCAGCATCGTTATCTCCCCTCATTGCCACAGCACGTACACTTTGCTGTAAGTACTGGATGCTAAAATTGGGATCTGGAAGCAGTAAACTCACAACACACATATTTAACCAAATCAATACATTATTAAGTGGTTCGTCTGACCAGATCTAAACAATTATGGAAATGATTAGGTACTGAGCGAGTAGGTAATAGTTTTAATATACTTTTGAAACAGATAAATTTTCATCTCTATAACACTATAGATGACTATAGCGAGGCGGCAATAAAGCGTATTGTAAGCCGCTTATTTTACGGTGATCGTTGCTAAATTACACTTAGATATCAGTTATATTTCAAAGTTATGTATGTGTATCCAATGTGTCTTATTTGTAAAGACCTGTAAACGGCTTTATGTTTACTTAAGCTTTTTAATGTATTAGGTTAAGCAGTTGGTCTTCCAGTAAATAAATAAATAAATAGAATATAAATATTAAACTCGCCAACTAAAACCATTCCCTGTTCGATACCTACTCCGAATTAATAGTCATTGTAGTAGCTAGTTTCAAATATGCCAAAACTGGATTTCGAAACATAACAGTCACATTATTTGAAATTAACGAAATTAAGTACGCCATCAAGTTTTAATATCCAATGCCGATACTATATTTATATACAGTCTCCGCCCATCCACCCGTCTCGGGACGAAGATCCAAGGAATAAGTGATGGCTCGGAAATCCTCTAGATAAAGTGGCGATGACAACGAGGCATCGGTGAGGGAGTAGGTGATGTGCTCCTCTATTCAGTTGTCGCCTTTTCCCTTCAATGACCCGTGTACGCTTTCTGACCTCGGAAACATTAGAACAAATAAATGATATTAGTGCATTGTGTTTTATTTATCCTTCTGTAGTGAATTTGCCAAACTACAATGAATATTGGACACAATCACCTACATTATTCCAATACCAAAGTATAGTAGCTTAAGCACTAGTATTATGGAAATTGGAAACAACGACGGGTTCGTTCGTTTTTAACATTTATCCGACCGGGGATCGAACCCGGGACCTCTAGAGATAGCGGCACCTTGAAAACCGGTGCGTACACCTCTCGTCCACAGAGGTCGTCAAAATACTTGAAATTTATAGAAAATTCACTGGATTATCAACTCTCCATCCACAACCATAATTCTAAGAAGAACATTAATCATATGAAAGAAATGAATGATCTGAGTATGCTCCACTCGATTGCCAATGGACGCTCTGACAGTAGGTTACTAGAGTTGTTAAAGTTTAAAGTACCCGGTCGGTCAGTGCGTAATCAACAACTATTTTGTAAATCGTCTGCCAGAAACAATGTTTCGCAGAATAGTCCATTGCTGAGAATGTGTTCCTTTTATAATGAAATTTGCAATAACGTTGACATTTTTAATTGTAGCTTAAATTGTTTCAAAAGAACCATATTGCAACAGTAAAAATTATGTTTGTTTTATATAACTTTAAAGTATTTTTCTTTTCTATTGTTACTGACTTTAAGCTGTCGAATTAGTAATTAGTTTGTAAAACTAAAAGTGTTGTGCACAATTGTAATTGAGCGCAGACACGCTCGAAGTTATCATAAATGATTGTTCTTTGTAGTTAATGTTCTGTCTGTTGTCTGTTATTGTGCCTGTTGTGAAGAATAAAAAAAAAAATATACATTTGTCTCTCAGACGATCAAAGGTATATAATCTTGTAAACCAGATGTCACCGCGGAAAAAGAGAGGTCAGCTTTCGATCTCTTTTACTCGAGACATTATATTTTAAAATAAGAGCAGCTAGCTTATCCAACTACTATAAGGGAAAATAAGTCGGGACTCTTAGTACCTTTCGAAACTAATTCAGTCGTCTGCTATAACTGCATATAAAATTACTTTTTTTTTATGATAACAAGTGTCCAAATGGTCTAGTAATACATAGTATAAACCTTCGACCTACATCCACTTTCATATCGATATATTACAAATCAATCCTTACTTTTTTTTTTTTTCAATAAAGATTGATGTGTATTAGCGACTAATCACTACGAATTTTTAATCTATTTAATGGTCAGCGTCTGTCTGTGTCACATATGTCTTGTATTTGGTACAATATATGAATACCAGAGTGAATTATACCATGGCAAACGATAATGTTTCATATTCTATTTGGTTGACAAGCTGGATGCTTGACGTGTTGACTTATAATCGCATTGCGACGGAATACGTCAAACTCAATCGGTAGCCTATTGCTTATACTGAGCTAATGAAACAGATCTCAAGGTGATGAACCCTTTCCTACTCCGACCACACACATTGATACTCAACAAGCGGTTACAACCTACTGTTGGCACACATGGCTTAATCATTAGCGACTCACATTTGTCGAATATCTATAGCTCCTATACGACAAGTTATTTATAGTTACGTATGACCTAATCGTAAACGACTCACATGGACGACATATTCTTAGCCTACATGGTTACTCAAGCTAAGACGCACATGGTCTGCTATGGAATTGCGTAAAGTCAATCGTATCCATTTGACAGCTTTTGATTACATAATAAATGTCATTCCATACAAATTGCAGCCGATTGAACACGATATGAACCGTCAAACCAACACGACTACCCCACGCAATTGCACACCTGATTATAAGCGACACACATGGCCGACTCGTAGCTCACATGGCTACTCAACTGAGCTATAGGCACACATGGCCTGATTTTAAGCGACACACATGGCCTGATTTTAAGCGACACACATGGCCTGATTTTAAGCGACACACATGGCCTGATTTTAAGCGACACACATGGCCTGATTTTAAGCGACACACATGGCCTGATTTTAAGCGACACACATGGCCTGATTTTAAGCGACACACATGGCCTGATGTTAAGTGACCCATATGGCCCGATTTAAAGCGACACACATGGCCCATTACTTTTGTGGTGCGAATAATGAATTCCAACTTAGCTATTCAGTGGCGATTCTGTCTACTATTTACGGTATTTATATGTTCATTAATATCTAATAATTGAATAAAAAAAATTTTTTTTTTTCAACTGGCAAATTGGGATTTACTTGACACTATTTTATTAAACTGCGTGGTAATAGAAAAATGAATCGAATATTGAACATTTGACCTCATTCCCATTTTATTTATATTGGATTCTTTTAAATCGCATATCCGATCCGATGTATTTTAACAAACATACATCACCCCCTAGTGTCCGACGAGTGTATGCTTCAAACGTACACCGCCCCCTAAATAAAAGGATATTTTTGCATCGTCCAGTTTGCAAACATTGTTCAAGAAGACCTAGTTGAAGTTCAATTAAATGCATTTCAACAAGGAAATTCAATGTATCTCTTGTACCTACCCAATGAGCAGTCAAAATAGTCAAATCAAAACTCAAAATTAAAAACATTCGAATAGTAGAAGAATTCGTATTCCTATTTATATCCGTCATCTTTGTATTCATTTAATCCACAAAATTAATACCAAAAAATTAATTTATCAATAAATAGAAAGCCAGAATTCAATTTTAAATAATACCTACGTAACCAATCTTACCAGGTAACGTAGGTAACCAGTAAGCATACATGACTCACTTACTCAAAACAACAAACAAAAGGAAAATCTATTAGGGTTGTCATCAGTTGTAACAATATTAAATGTAAGCAACCAATCATCTTAAATCATTCTTAAATAAATTATAAGTTGCTAAACCCCATAACTTATCGTTTTCTTTTATCCACTGTTGGTATTAGTTATCACGTTAAAACATGGATTGTATGCAAGGTTTAGTAACCATAAGTGATTTTACTCTGTGCAACAGTAAACACTATCAAAAAAAAAAATATACGACTAAATGAAAGCTAGTATAAGAAACCAATTTTAAATCATTTATCAGGTAGGTAGATTTTACAACGTTACTTTTTCTTTTATCGACTTGAGTATATAAAAAAACATGTTTTCATAATAATGTAATCTGTGTATTAACACTGATTAATAAAAACGATGAGGACTATTAAACAGTAGTTCCAATCTAGCATTAATTATTTAGAATATTACATGTATACACAGCCAAAACTGCTAGTCATAGCTCCATGTGTACGATTATAAACAGCATAAATAGCATACTATTAACAAGTTCTTTATTATAATAATGCCAATCATAAATTCTGTACAATCCACATTTAATACATCATGTAAATTAAACATAATCAAGACACGCTATTATCGTGCCATAAGAAAACATCAACCACATACTCGCGTTTAAATTATGTTAGTATAATCGGAGGGTAGCCCCGACCGTACACGAACACAATTAATCAATTCAAATAGAAGTGCGATATAGTCTATGTCCGTTCCGTCGGAGAGTAGCCCCGACCATGTACGAAACACAATCCTCCACACAAATACTTAAATTTTAACGCTTTAGACTCGACTAACTCGATCGGAGAGTAGCCCCGATCACGAATTAGCAAAATCTTAGTATTAAGCTAATGTAAACTTTTTAGATTATGTTAGTATAGTCGGAGGGTAGCCCCGACCGTATACGAACACAATCAATTCAAACACAAATGCGATCTAGATTATGTCCGTTTCGCCGGAGAATAGCCCCGACCATATACGAAACACAATCCGCCGCAAAGGTATTTAAAATTTCAGCGTAGTAACATAGGTTTTGGATCATTTATCTTTTCTCTGCGTAAGGAGAATAAAATAACTCATTTGGCATTATTATAGCAAAGAATTATTCTTATTATCGGAATCAAAAATTGCGTGGGTACATACCGCTTCTGAAGTTTGACGACTCCTCATCAGGATGGTAGGTCTGCTGCAGGTGAATGAAAGATAATGCTTCGATAAGGATTGTATGTATATTTTTCATAAAAGATTAGAATACAAACACTTTTGCATAAGGGCCTAAGTTTAATTGTATCAGTTCACCGCCAAGACAAGACTGCGCTTTCTTCCGACGCCTCAACCAAACAAGCCTCCTTGCCAATGTCGCCTGTTGGCGGGCAAAGTACGCCCTGTGATTGGTCCACGCAATAATACGTTGACCAATCACAGCAAAGCAAAACCGCGCCACCGAGTAACAATGTTGCCATTAACTAGAATCATGACACATATTTACCTAAAGTTGTGGTGTTAGCTGTTATGGAATGCACTTTTGTCTCGATTTTTTTAAAATAAATAGCTCATGCTAAAGACTCTCTTTCCACACCATGTTACTGACTAATTTTGCATTCGCGAATTTTCTGGAATCCCGATATTTATATTAAAAAAAACATGTTTTAAGAAGCCGCTTCCATAATTTCCTAACCAAATATTAACTTTAGGTAAATATGCATCCGATTATCCGATCTCTAGTCATCACACATCAGGTCTGATATGTTCTCGCATGATTGGCCAATGCAGTAGCTGCAAACACCGGAACATTTGAGTTTTGCTTTCCTGCAACCACATCTGCTGGTACAACCTTACATCTTTGGTATGCTTTCAAGGTGATTAAGGTTTGCGTGTCATTAACAAGGTAGAACGGGAGCGTCTCCCAGATCCTTCTTCCTTTAGGGCTTACAACCTTTTGCAAAGCCTTCTATTACATAATTGTTTACTTACCTACCTCAATAACTTTGAACAGCTGTCTCAGGAACTATCAAGTGTAAGTTGATATTACTAATTGGTCTCATTTTGTTGGAAATTTAATGGACTTTGATAACTAATAATTTATCTTTTGCCATAAACCCACTACTAAGGGTCAAAATGTCGAAAACTAAAAAAACTGTAATATTTCCTTTTTTTGAATTTAAGCCAACTTTTAAATAGCCCCATCTTAAAAACTATTTGACTTACAAGAACCAAATTATTCTCTCTTTATTGCAAATTTAGTCTACTTTAAAGCGTGCATAGTAATTTTTGCCGTAACACAGGTCCTTGGTGGTAAAAATTTACAAAAACTGAATATTTATTGGATTTTTAAATATTTAACAATGATCCGGAGGGCTTTCGAGGTGGAAAACTTGGATTTGTCATTACTATCTCATCACTACTAACATATAAAAAAATCAGAACTACCTCATTTAATGCAAGGCAACACCACTTATTTGGTACGATTTCCATGTACTACTAATCTCGTAAGTAGTTTTCATAAGGATACTGCTGTGTTATGGAAACTAGATAACGGATAAATATATAGGTATACTTATATACTTTTTCTTAGTAATTTCATACTTAGTATAAAACTTAATAGAAAACTTATTAGAAAACACCCAGACAAAGACAAAAAGACATATACATTTATACAAATACTTATCTTGTTCGGGAATCGAATCCGAAACCTCTGGCGCAGTAGGTAGGTGTCCGTATCTGCCAAATCGGTCGTTTAAAATTTAAGGGGATGATAGTGTCAATCAATACGAACAATTATTACTATGGAGTCATCCACGGAATCTCGAAATAAAAGTCATCTCTTCCATACATTTTTACAGTCGAGTCGATGTTGTACTTTTGTTTGGAATATCCCATATTTTTTCGATATATTCGCGATTCATATATCGTGATTCCGTGGTTGATCCCGTAGTAAAAATTGTTCGTATTGATGGATAATATCATCCCCTAAGATCTTTGTACTAATTAAAATTTAGGGGTGTATAGATAGATAATGGGCTAGCTATCCGCCCGTGGATTTGCCTGCATGAATTACATGATATTTTTCCGCTGAAATGAGCCATTTTCTCGGAGTAAAAAGTAGCCTATTACCTATTCTAGGCCATGAGTAATCTATCTCTGTCCGTTGTATTATCCGTTTAGCCATTTAGACGTGATTAATATCACATCGCATCCAAACATCAAACATAAAAACTTTGTCATTTATGTTAAACTAAGATTATCAAGACGAAATATTTGATATTTTGTTTGTAATGAATAAACTCAAAAAATGCTGGACCGATTTAAAAAAAAAAACTAATTCACTATTATAAAGATACTTTCTTCATAGTGACATAGGCATACTGCTGGGGCACAGGCCTTCCTTATACAGGGTGTTTGTTTAAAGATGTGACATTCCTTATACGATGTTTGTTTTGCTGCCTTATTTCTAATAGAAATTTTTCGCTATATCGCACTTGGTACCGTAGTAAAAGTTGTTTGTATGGGTACTTTCACTCCCTGAAGTATGTCCCATATTATATGGATAAGGAGAAATTGGCCATGGCCCCCACGCGATCCCAATGCGAATTTGTGGGTATTAATGCAGCCGGGAGCAACGGCTTCCAACGTTCCTTTCAAAGCACGGAGGAGCTCGAGATAATACATTTTTGGTCACCCATCCCTTGACCGACGATTGCGAAAGTTGCTTAACTTCAACGACCGCAGGGTGAGCACGCTAGCCACTGAACTACTGGCTCTTGCTCTAATGAGCGCCAATATGCATGTATTGTACACATAAAACTTTCTTTTGAAACACTCTGTCTATGGATATAAACCGCATTCAAATCCGTTGCGTAGATTTAAAGATTGTCATGTCATTGTAAAATCTGTAAATAAATGATATAAAATAATAATAAAGATCTAAGCGTGCAGACGGGAAACGACTTTGTTTTATACTATGTAGAGATAAGTAATGAAGAGGTATATAGCTGCTACTTCACCAAAATTTACTTCATTTGAATTCGTTTTTATAAAAAAGTAACAAGATATGGCTTCCGAAAAAATAGAAGTAGAACTACAACATATATAACAATAAATTGTCGTTCATTTTATTTTACGGGCCATGTTAATGTGTATTTTCTACACTGTGGCAGCGAAATGAAATTATAAGTAACAAAGTCAAATTGAGTCACGTGGTTGACAACTAATATGGGCCATAATTTAGTGTCATTAATTTAGAAAGTATAAACAATTGCTAACTCTCATTGACTGTACGAAACAAGCATCCGAAACTCGTGTCTAAGTATGAAGTTACTGGCAACTGGAATAAATGGGAAAAAGTTCACGAAATAACTTATTACGGGCCAGTCTACCTTATTTCCTTTGACGCGTATGTGTTTACAGTGAATCGAGTAACGGTGATCGCATCAGCTTTTAAGGGTCAGTTCAGACCGAGCAGAAAAATGCCCGAGCAAGTTACTGGCTCTATTTAAAAAAGGACCGTGTCACTATAGCCTGAAGTAGAAAATTATATGAATATCGACAGTCTGCTCGCGTATGCTTGCGACTCGGGCGCGCTCTCCCTCGTGCACGCTCGCTCGGGAGTCTTCGAGGTTGTTCTTTCAGGATTTTTCCGTTCTGTCTGAACTGGCCCTTAGGGTCCCTTTGGCTGCAATTCACATTGAGAGCAAAAATACACTACGAGACGGTGCTACATATTAAACAACCTCTGAAAAACATCCTCGAGCACTTCCGAGCGGTCACGAGCATACACGAGCTGACTGTATCAATATACATACAATTTTCTACTTTAGTCTTTAGTTATACAGTTCTATTTACAATTGCTAATAAATTGCTTTTTAGCATTTTTTTGAACTGACCCTAAATGTACGAATTTTTTCGGTTGATTTGGGAAACGGGATTGGTATTCTAAAAATCCATTAGTAGTTTGGTGTTTCAATAGAGTTAATATTTAGAGCAAATATTTGTTCCGGGTGGGTTTTGAACCCACGACCTCTGGTTCACTATGTAAGTTTTTATGTCAAACAAACGCAAACTATTTCGATTCCGTATTAATGTCAATTTGTATGAAAACTATATAAGCGCGCTACTCGCCGCTAGAGGCGCTACTACAACTTACACTACGGGCACTGTACAAGTACCTGCCTCACAAGTCATGAGTTCGATTCGCACACAAAACATAATATTTGTGTGCATTAACATGTCTATTTGTTTTATTTTCTCTTGCATTTGTATATCAATAACAGTACCGGCTGCCTATTCGATGCAAACAAAAAACAATCAAATCGTTCCTCTTTATAATGTTAGTATAGAAGTATAGATAACTTGTAAAGTTAATAACTACCTCAAGTGAACTGTAAGATAATATCCTACTAATATTATAAATGTGAAAGTTTAGATGTTTGGATGTTTAGATGTTTGGATGTTTGTATGTTTGTTACTCAATCACGCCAAAATGGCTGAACGGATTTGGCTGAAATTTGGGACACTGATACTTTGTAGCCTGGAGAGGAACATAGGCTACTTTTTATCCCGAAAAAATGTCACATTCGCGGGAAAACGTCGTGTAGTCCACGCGGGTGAAGCCGCGGGCGGAAAGCTAGTGAGACATAAATCTTCTTTACCAGGATACAGTGAACAGAATTTACGTGTAAGAAGTTATAAATGAATCGTTATTTTTGTGTTATAATCATGTTTTGCTTACTTGAACTTGGCGCAATGGTTAACCGTGCTCGGATTGCGATCGTTGAGGTTAAGCAACTTACGCAATGGTCGGTCACGGGATGGGTGACCAGAAACCTTTCATCTCAAACTCCTCCAAGCTTTTCGAAGGCACGTTAAGCCGTTGGTCCCAGCTGCATTTGCAGTCGTTAATACCCACCAACCAGCATCGGCGGGGCCCGCGTGGTGGGTCATGCCCCATACTCCTTATCCAAGGAAGGCCAGTGCCCCAGCAGTGGGGACATTAAATGGCTGATGATGATGATAATTATGTGTCCAACAAAAGTATCAAAATTAGGAATTAGGAAAAGGAGCGGTTGTCAAATCTTATATTTCACCCTTTTTGCGTTTTTTCTTCCTTCCCTGACCCTATGCTAATTTCATTAAAAAATTATCGCAATTCTACTGATACTTGAGATTCACTCGAACACACAATATTAGGTAAGTATAATGATAGTGTTCTGTGTTCTTTATGGAAACTCTCTTAACAAAATTCACATAGACAGTATAGCTTATTGTGAAAAACGAAACATATGTAGCTTACTTCTTTAGTATAGCTTAGTATAGCTTATTTTATTTAGAAGCTATAAGCTTACCACGGCGCTATTAAACTCATTAATGTCATTACACAGTCTCTCAAATATATACAACTTTCTGCGTTCCACGTCAGCGGTCCTCTAGCAAATTCATAAAAAATTCATTGCATTTTATATGCATAAGACGAGATGCAAATGCATCTCCCTTTACTAAAGAATTGCCGCACTTATGATACTAATTTGACAAAATCCACTTCGACATTAATATTAGTTCAACGGTGTTAAATTTCGATTTTTCTCCCCACAATAACACCACAGAAAAACCAATCTTATTACTGCATAATCAAAGTCCATGTTCGAGTAACTCAATTTTAAGCTCGCAACCAGCTTATGAACTGTGAAAAGCAAGCAGTATATTTTGAAAGTTTGTTGCTGTTACGCGAATATGATCCTTCTAAATACTTAAATAAGAACTATTACAACCACACAGAATACAGCAATTATAGCTTAATATTCGGACATTCGAACACACACGGGGAACGCGTTTCACTCACCTTTTTCTCTCTGTTCGAATTAAAAATAATTCTTATTCGATTACAATTAAGTCGAGAGTCGTGTATAATGAATTCGAATTGTACAACCTATTGACTCGTAGAGCGGCGTGTATACGCTTTTCGTAACGTACAAATCTTAGTGGGGAAAATCATTTGGAGAGCGCTGGGAAAATCGATTCTGTTGCTTTGGTTTTTGATGGCATTTTCGTTTAGAGGGTATGGGAAGTTTATTATCTATCAGTCCTGGGGTAGTGGCCGCGGCCGAGAGCTCAAAGGGGTGCGCGGGGCGAGGGGGGGAGGGTAGGGGCAGCTAAAGCCTTTCCATGTCTTACTACGTTAGTATCGTCGCGTCGGTGGTCCCGCCCGCACGAATGGCGGCACCGAACCGCGCGTGCGCTTTTCAATTTTTTTTAAAGCGTAATACATTTTCCCCGCTTCTTTATTTTTTATCGTTCCTTCATTTGTTTTATTTTAACAAGAATGCCAGTGCTGTGTCGTGGATAGTGTTATGCAAGTGCTCAATGACCTCTTTGGATGTATGACCTACTTGTGTTCATGATAACCTGGTTCATAAAACCGCCGATATTCATACTTTTCTGTGGTCACGGCTGTAGGCTAGGGCCGTTAAAAGTTTTAAAAATAAAAAGTGGTACGTTGTAGCGAATGCGCGGGAAACACATACACTCGGTGTTAATGGCGCGAAACTGAGTATGGAGTAAGCGCGTAGGTATCTTATTAAATTTTCAAATAGAATTTAAAATGGAAATTGTTCTGTAATCCCGTACTTGAAACCGTGTCTGGAGATTGTGAATTAAAATATTAAATGTCTTGCTTACAAACGCGGTAGTAAAACAATAATGGTGGTTTCACAAGAAAATGCCATAGTATTACTGT
This sequence comes from Crambus lathoniellus, assembly GCA_949710035.1. Taxonomy (NCBI): domain Eukaryota; kingdom Metazoa; phylum Arthropoda; class Insecta; order Lepidoptera; family Crambidae; genus Crambus; species Crambus lathoniellus. The sequence continues at coordinate 10,155,257 of OX453323.1, read as the reverse complement.
TTTCCTTTAAAACTACATTGACTTACTTTTATGTATTCAATATTATGCATAGAAGTTTGTCAAATATTATGAATTCTTTATTTTCATTACATAATATAGCGTCCAAGTAAAACTAACTGATTTACAGGAACATGTTATTAAAACACCTTGGTTCATTATTATAATAGGTCTTTACCTATGAAATTGCCGTTTTGTATGGAGATTTCTGTAATTATTTTTTTTCCATACTAACATTTTTGTTATTATTTAACGACTAATATTATGTAAATTTACAAAATTTTACACACGTATTTATGGACATTTTAACTACTAAATGACACATTCGTTAAGAGAAAATTTTTTTTTTTCACTAAGTTACAACTAATAAAGTACGAAATTCTGGAAACAAAAATAGTCGTAACTTTCGGAATAAGTTTTTTCTATGTTAATAATCAAATATCGTGGTTATTAAATTATCAAAAGTTGCTCGATACGGTCTTAATGTAACGCAATATTAAAGAAATTATATATTTCTAATATTATAAAAGTTATTAAGTTATATGTACAAAAGAAAAAAACGGCAATTTCATATGTAAAGACCTATTATTAAATAATTTTTGAAAGAATAATCTCGTAATATGTCATTTAATACTTAATAAGTCAAATAGCAATTAAAATCACATCATACTTAACCTTCAAGCTATTTAAAACACAACTTTCTTCATAATACCTATAAAATTTATACAAACAATGTTTCCAAGTAACCCAAGTTACATAAACGTTATATAACAGGTTTAAAGAGAATCCTCTTTACTAAGTTTCAATTTTCTGTAAGCCGCTCTGTTAATTAGCTAAAGCGTTTAGCTTGAACTTAGAAACAAAGTTATTTAAAATATAGCCAGTTCCTCAGTGATTGAGGATTCCGGGAGTAGTGCGCTTCCACCTTCAGCCTTATCACCACTTATCATCAGGTGTGATGAAGGCTAAGTGCTACACCGTAGTGGATAAAAAAAGATAATATATTTACTTAAATAGTTTAACTGAAAGAAAGTATTGAAATTAGAAAAGTGGACTAGTTGATGCACATGTCTTCGTCCCCTTGTAATCCAGGTTGATCATTAACTTTTGACGACTTTCGTGGCCGAGTGGGTTACGCGCCGGTTTTCAAGGTGCCGCTATCTCTGGATGTCCCGGATTCGATTCCCGGTCGGGTAAATGTTGAAAACGAACTTTTCAATATTCTCTGTGGTCTGGGTGTATGTGGTAATACCCGTCGTTGTTTCCAATTTCCATAATCCTAGTGCTCAAGCTACTAGACTTTGGTATTGGAACAATGTATGTGATGGTGTCCAATATTCATAATTATTATCATTATAATTATATGTAAATGAACAAAAATTCTAAGCCTTAAACTCGCTTTTCTAAGTGCGCGCAATTCAAACGCTTCCATATAGAGATAGTTTACCTGGAATAGCCAATTGAAATAAGAAAGAATATTACTACAGTAATATTGTGCCTAAGGCTCACAAAACCACTCCAATTTATTCTTATACACTGTTTATTTTTATTACTTACGACATTCGACGATAAAAAAGGGAATGTTCAGATACTGCGAATTATAAATGTCGTATTATATGCCTACAAAGTTCGTAGTGCTACGCGGTGCTACGGCGTAGTCTCGTAGCTCGTAGGTGATTTTATATGATCGTTTGGAAGTGGATGAGAATTTTTTTGGATTGAAATGGTTCCTTGTATTGTACTTATTTAGATTATTTTTCTGTTGTATAAAGGAATAATATGTTGTGTATAGATAGAATAAAATATCTCGCCATGATTAGGTATATACCTATAGTACGTTGTGTATAGATAGAATAATATATCTCGCATTGAATATGTATGTATGATCGGTTAGAAGTTTAATTTTGTGGTTATTTTTTTTGTGAAACAATCCCGGCTAATCCTAGCGCCTAAAGGATGATGAACTGATTTGGCCTAAGCAAAACTAGTTTGTCCTAAAATTTGGTTTGGCCGGTAACAATATACATCAACATTTTCCTATAGCAATTACCGGCGTATTCGACCAATCAAAGTTCCTGGGCAGCTGCCCTGTTGGCTGTGTAACTATTGTCTATAAGTCGTTAGAGCTTGAGCTATCGCCGGCCGCCAATTAAGAGCTGTAGGGCTGCGAGCCACTCAATTCTGTGGGGTTACTGAATCAAATCTAATCTGTAATAGTGGATAGGGGTACTGGAAAAACTAGACCTGTTTCAAAAACTTTGAAAGCATTTTTATTTGTAATATTCAGCTTGTAATAAAATCTAAGTTCTGTAAATGTATTATTACTCAATCAAATAATCTGATCTGGGTGTAATTTGACACAGGTATTGACAAAGTCTTTAGACTTTTATCATAGTACTAGCTGACCCGGCTTTCGTATCGCCTACTGACAGCAGCGCCTCCTACTTTGTTCAATTTTGTTTTTAAACCATCCAGGAATACACTTAAATTACATATAAAATTTCAATAAAACATTCAGGAATACACTGATATTATATTTGAAATTTCAACCAAACCGGTCCAGGCGTTTAGAAGCAGTTAGATGACAAACCCCATGTGCAGAAGATTATATATGTAAGGATTAATGATAGGAAAGGAAACCACGTGAAAAACTAAGACTACTTACAGTATTTTCCACTCAAAGTTTTTATTTCTATCCCGACAGAAAGAGTTGGGAGGCAGGTCGACTTTTTTAGGTATTTAACAACTTGTGTAATTACAATAGCATTGCAAACGTTAAAACAGCAAAAAGATATATTTTTAAACGTTCGAATTTTAGAGCAAAATACTTTATTTGACATAAACACAATAATATCGGTTCGAAAAATGGAAAATGAAGTATTTAGAAAAAATCGACCCGTCTCACAACTAGCTCCGATGGGACAGTTGTGAGACGGGTCGATTTTTTCTAAATACTTCATTTTCCATTTTTCTGTAATAAAAATTGCATTGTGAATGCAAAAAAACTAAAAATTAAAATATCGGTTCGAATTCAAAACGGATAGGAATTTGAGAAATCTGTTTACGAGTCACTCTTTATTTGTACTTTTATCTTCCTGAGTATCTGCGCGTAATTTAATTGAAATCAAAGTAATTTAGTAGTTATAGTTAACACGACACCGAAAACAACGTTAACAACTTAAACTTTGGTTAAAACATGAAAAGTAAATTCAAAAAGTACAGTAACGAAATAAAAAGGAATAGGTAACAAAAATAGAAATTTACCAATCACTGTTAGTGATACATAAGGAATAATTTTGATAAGTTATACTCAAAGCTGCCTATTAATAAAGCCCAATAATTGGACTTCCGTCTATTATACTTTACTGAACTTTCCGAAGTATAAATACACAGACACTTATTAATAATTCAAATACTATTAACTATAATAACAGCAGAACAACATGTACTTCTGAACTCAATATTGACCGCCCCAAGACACACGCGAGTCAATATGATTGTAAATACTTGTGACTCGTTGTATATGCCGCACTTAAGAGGCCTGTAGACCACAGACGGATCACTTATTTATGCCTCAGTTATAACGGTTATTCTGAAGAAATAGTCGTCAAATAACAACATATTTCAAATGTCGTATATTTGTCAATGGTGTAAATGTTTAATAAAAAATCGCATAACAAGCTCGATTGCTTTATTATTTTATCATGGTTTTGTATGGTTTATAAAAGTCAGATATTTTTACAAGCTTTCATTTAACTTGCAGTAGGTAAATGGTATGTTTGGATGTCCGTTCAATTTGACCCACTTCCCAGTGTTCCAAAAATTTTGCGTACAGATTTGGTGTGACTATACAAATTTAAAGTACAGTCAGCAAAACAGCGTGTCATAAAAAATAAATTTTGTCAAAAAAGTTAATAATAAGAGTTGTAAGTTAATATACGTCTCTACAAAATTGTTTAATTTTACATTTAGGAGCAAATCAAGATTTTAAAAGACTAGTTAACTAGTTTTCCGCTTTCTGCCGCTTGTCATTTTCAGTACAAATCGGTAGGTATCCCCGAGTGTAGGTTCCTTAACATAATATTGATGTGACTTTTTGTGTTATGCCGCCCTTAACATATTCGAATTTGCAACCCTTTCGGTGTCAATAACGTGATATAACGGATACAACACTGGATAAGGATGTCGACGCGAATATTTTGATGTAAACGACAACAAATGTTTGGGGAAGGCTCTCTTGAGTATGGAAGAGTATTATGATAGAATTTTGTCCTAAAAAATGCGTGGGAATAATTTTGCAGTTGTTCCGTTTTCTTTTCTAGAGAAAGGTATATTGTTAAAAGCGTAACGATTAAAATATGATACTTAAGATTATAGATGTGAAATCTTATTAACATAAGGTTTGACATTAATTATAATGCATGTTTCAAAATAACGTATACTTAAGCGGCTCAACTCAACTAATTTGAATAAAATTTTGCATACATTTTATCCTAAAGTATACAAAATAATGTCCTACCTTAATTTTATCGTGATACTCCTACGCAGGTAAAACCAGGCAGACAATTGTATCTACAACCTAAATATTTATTATATACCTCCTTTTTTCTGTACTTAATTAATCTTTTATTCCTCAACACTTTAATTCAATTCAAAGATATCTCCGGTATATCGTAGGTATTTACCTACGATATCTGTAAAGTAATTAAATACTACTATTTAAATTTTAAATAGTAGTAGTACAATAGTTCTTACAATCAAATTATTCGCTTACAAAAATAAAGGTTTTGTACTTCAAGTCAAGAGATTTAAATTGTGAAAATTTAATTTCATAGCAATAACTATTGAATTTAATGTGCACATATAATAGAGTAAAAAAGAATGAAAGCTGAAAGCTATAATTCATAAAAACTCGAATACTTTTTAACGCACTAGTAAAATTATTTTGTCTTCTTTGTGCAAACTGACATTTAAAATTGACAAAACATTTTAACTGCAAGAGTCATAAATACTACTCGTATTATGAAAAACGGGATTTTAATCATATTTAAATTTGTTTTCGAAACAAGGCCTATGCCCTGCAGTGGGCGTCGTTCAGCTGACATGATGATAATTTGTGTTTGAGCGTTATTCACTTTATCCCTTGCAATTATATAAGTACAATTACTATGATTTATATAATTATTGTAAGCGCAATCACAACCATCACTCAAAACCTGCTATTCCAGAAACTAATGTACCGAAGGTTCAATAGTTTCTTCAACTCTTTCTCAATAACAAAAACTCATGACAAGATGTCTAGAAATTGAATGGCAGACATAATCGTGTTGTCTAGACTAGACCAATCGCCATATCGGTAACAGGAATCGTTCACTTGGTGTTAAGACAAAGTGGGCAGTAAGATAACTCTTGAAGGATTCCGACTTGAGAACAGTGGAAATATTGATATTTTGAAGATAGGTTAAACAGATAGACGCGAGTCTGCGATGCGGGAGTGACTCGGAAACGTGTTGCGCGTTAGTCGCGTGGCAGAAGCTGTTAGTTTTTGTTGTCACACAACTAAGCGACCACGACTCGAAAACTGCGATGTGCGACTGACATTGCCGCTTCGCAGACGCTTGGTCGCGTCCCTTTAGCAAGAGCCTTAAGTAAACATCATATACGATGGATGGATAGTCATTGTCATAGTCATAGTCATAAATTTTTTATTCATATAGATTAAATAAAATTAATGCTTATGAATCGTCCAACATTTTTTTACCTACCACCTGTTATGGACATCTTTTAACTGACAAGAAAATAGGATATATAGGATGGTGCTATAACTATAACTATAGTAAAGTCTTTTAGATATATCCATTTTCTTTGTGACAGTATTCAATTACTTATGTAGGTCTTAATATTTTTGCAACTCAGGGAAACTCGAAAAATATTTTCAAAAGCCATGGACAAAATATGTACAATACGTCGAAAATAATGCTTAAAGAGAGATCTTTAGCAATACAATCAACAAACATTGTCCTAACTCGGAGCATTTCAGTCTGAATTATATTTTTTGCAACTTTTCAAGTTACTTTATACTTGTTGATCATAAATTACAACTTGTCATTCAAATTGAAAACAATTTCACTTAACTGAAACCGTTTCCACTATGACCATAGTCTATTACAGAATCGATATAGCTGTGCAAGGGCAATGAAATCGATACTAGCCGCTGAATAACGGCGGCGGAGAAATATTCATCAATATTGGCGCGTGTTTGAACAAAGCTATGTGTTTGTTGTACAAACCTATGTGTTTTTGTACAATTGTTTATAAACATATTTGTTTGAAAAGGTGTAATATTTAATAGGAGTTTCAAATTTGTAAAAGCTATTGAGTTTTAGATTTTAGTATCTGTCGTTTTTTTTGCACTTTGCATCTCCTACAATTACATTCTTTCATACGTCGTGGGTTGGCTGAAAGAGATCTCTTTTGGAGATAAGCGCTGCCTGCATATTTCATTTCTAATATTGTTTAATTTAATTATTTAGTTTTAAGATTTGCGGCAACCTATGTTACTAATATGATGCATTAAACATTATGATGACTATGATGATAAGGGAAAATTTTATGTTCATCATTATTTTACTTATTTTAATGCTATAGAGACACTGACATATTTGTTTAACTATGAATTAATAGCTGTATTTTTATCGACTACAATATTAACTAAAATAAATATAATCTTTTTTTTCTCAATATTTATATGGTTGAAACCTCTAGCAAAAAAAATATTCAACTTACAAGTTCAACTCAAGTAGATATTCATTTGCAAAATACCCATATCCCCAAGGAACCCAAAGGGCCGGTGCCCTGGCCGGAAGTCGGCCATATTTTATTTACGGTCAGCTATGAAAGGAAGAGCCGCGAACGCCTTTAGAATTTATCGATTACAAAACAGTTGTATGGTAATTTTATAACTCGATTCTTATTTATGTAGGGAAAGGATTGTTGGTTCGATATTTTTCTATACTATATTCTGATACACATGCCTATAAAACGGAACGGAAGCATGCGTAAAGGTTACTGGCATGTGGAAGTAACTTTATTTTATTATTTTTATTTTTTTATTTATTAATCTTTATTGTACAGTTACATCAAGTAGAGTACAAAAGGCGGGCTTGACGCTAAAAGCATTCTCTACTCTACTATTTTTATTTTATTTTCTTAGAAAACCAACAGCGTAAATATCTATTACATTTCATTTTGTACATTTCCCAACTTATGGCCAATTATAGGTTTTCTTCAAATAAATAATTAACAGTATTGTTAATAATAAAAACAATGAAGTATAAAATTGAGCAATTTTTATATTTTTTGCCTATATCAATAGGTAACTGTCGTAATAATTTTGCCAGCTAAACGTGCATGCTATTTACGTCCTTGTATGGCAGTATATCCAAGACGTAGCCAGTTCACAAGACAACACGTGTCTTTCCCACGCTTCTTTTGTTAATATGCCATACATTCAAAGATTTATTCTAAAAATAACAAGTCAGTGATCGTCACAAATACGAGAATGCCTAAGAAATAATACTTGTCTTTTAAAATGTAAAAAAATAATAATTCGGCTTCTGCCATGCATCTATAAAAAAGTTAAAAATAAAATACTCTGAACTAAGTATGGTAGCATTAAAACCGTACTTACTTATTATTAAGTTGAAGGACTAATAATTAGCTGAAATAGGAAATAACTTGCTGTTTTCTTTTTTACACAAGTTGTCTGGAAACATGTCTATAAAATTGTCAAATTGTGTTTGTGTGTTTATCCGTCTTTCACGTCTTAACGGAGCAACGGATTGACGTAATTTTTGGTATGGGTATAGTTTGGGAGCTGGAGAGTGACATAGGCTACATTTATTATCCCGGGAATATAACATTCGTATTCATATTAATTCATATAGTCGTGTAGTTTACGCGTGCGGAAGGCTAGTAATGTAGTAAAAATTAATAGTGTTCTGAATCTGTTTAAAGCCTTAAACCGAACCAGATATTGAACCGAGCTTCACTCGGACTCCATCACTTTGAACTAATAATTGAGTTGTGTTGTAATAAACAGTTTAGTTTCGACTTGAAGTTTGTCATAGTTTTTGTTATTTCAAAGTTTCATAAACTCATGGTTGAATTTTGTTAAAATGATAAAATTTTCGAACTTTCAATATTTTATACTTAGTTAGTTTTAAGAACTTTATAATATTACTTTAACATCTAATGTTAATATTTTATGTCGCTAGTTGACAAGGTAGGTACATTATCTTAACCAGCGATTACAATGGCTAAGTAGCTTTCACCGTGGTTTTTTCACGAATGGGTGACCAAAAAGTAAACATTTAAAGAATTAATTAGGTAATATTAGTTGATTCTTTTTTAATTTGAATAACTGGACGATTATTGAAACTTATTTGATGTTTTGTTAACAACCTTTTTTTCACAAGAAATGACATTTGCCCTTTTCAACAGATTTATCCGATCAAATAAACCGTCTTTTCCGCACGATTTGAAGTATCTCATTAGAGATCAAGTGACTTTACAGAAAACTACGTCAATTTTTTTATATTTTGTTATTTAAGAAAACTTAGTTTAATGATGTCCTCATTGTACTATAAAATAAGGTTGATTATGGATGCCGGGAGTTTTAAAACCTTGCCGAACATGAGGTACGAGAAAAAAAACCTTAAAGTATTTATGCAAAAAATAACTAACATAGCATTGTTAGTAACAACAGTCCCTAAAATTATTTATAACTATTTAAAAATAATTAAGCCACTTCAATAATAATTTAGTTTTCATGTCATATCAGTTCAAAAACAAAGAGAAAATCTGTATATATAAAAGCGAAAGGCGACTGACTGATCTATCAACGCACTGCTAAATTACTGGACGGATCGAGCTAAAACTTTGCACGCAAATAGGTATTATGACGTAGGCGTTCGCTAAAAAAGGATTATATAAAATTCAACCTCTATTGAATGAAACGATGGTATGCGTTACCCGAATCGCACGCGGGCGAAGCCGCAGACAAAAGCTAGCCTCATTCTAAACTAGTAACTATATATATTAATGATGTTTCTATACAAAATTATAGAATAACTAATTTATTTATTATTGATTTCCCTTGACAAAGATTTTTCCGAATCACGATAAAAGAATAGTTTTCCCCGGAGCTTCCGTAGATTAGGACGCAGATTTCATCGGGCTGACATCACAATTAAAATAAATTATCGCAACTCTAAAGACTTTACTTCTTTAAAAACAAAGTCCCCGTAATGGGCTCTTCGAATTTGGGGCAATTTAATGAAATTCTCCCTTAAATAGGGGAAGTTTAGAAGAAAAGTAATATGCGTGGGGATTCTGAGCAAAAAGTTAAATAGCATATTAGGAATTCAATTTGTTTAATGCTTTCCCGACCTTAGGCTGTGGACACAAGGGCGAGAGAAAGAAGTTTTGTTAGAAACTCTTTATTAGAAGTCATCATATTTACATAGGTATCAAAAGTAATAAAATCGTACCGAACCAAACTTTCACATAGATATTATAAAAAGTGAGGGTAGGGTGAGAGAAACAACGAAATAATCTTTGTTAACATTTTACTGTCTAGGCGTTTTTAGATTGTAATTTTACTTTAAGGATACTACTTATTTTGCCTAAATGCATAGTATTTTAATGTTAATAGCATTCGTAATCATACCAATTACAAATCAATGTTCTTTGAGTTACTTAAACCTTTTTTGAAATTTTACATGTAGGGTAGAGACACCAAGAAGTACGCGCTACCAAAGAGTACGCAGTGCGTTTAGTCATATGCGACAAGGATAATATTTTAGCACTTGGATAACATTAATAAGAGCGCTAGTTGACTAATGGAATAGCTAGAGAAGAGTTAGTTCCCATTTCGACCGCGTGTAAAAAGATCCTTGTCGCACAGTAAAACTACTAAACACACTGCGTACAGCGCACAAAATTATATATTTTTTTTTGTCGCAGTAGCAACTAATGAATTCTTAAAAAGATCTACTATTATGAAAATAAAAAGTGCCCAAATTAAACCACAGCTCAACAAAATACACTATCATAAACGACCCAAGAATGAATAAATAGCATCAATAAAAACTTGAACGAATCACACGTACTCAAAAAGTTCGATGAATTATTCGCCACCGCACAAGGTCACTTAATAAAATTGAATTACGTTCGCCGCAAAAAAGTTCACAGCCAACGGATAAAAAAAACCAGCGAGTTTTATTAAAAAGTTTGTCATGAAAACGAGGCATGGTGATACATTACAAAATAATAATTGAGCGTCGCGTGTGTGTGACAAGGCTTATAATTTAAACCTCCATCCTATCCAATGTTTTTTTTATTTATATTCTTTTTCAAACCGTGATTTTACCTTACCTTAATTTAATATCTCGTCCTTTTCAGATATAAACAGAATAAAATATTTACATGCATATACTTAAATCTTTGTCCCGTGCTATAAGTGTGTCAATTATTTAATTAAAAGAGAAAACAAATACATATCATTGTAAGTAGATGAATAAAAATACTATTAATAACTGTGATGTGAAATAAGTGTCCGATGAAAGAAAAGGACGGTAATGAAAATGAAAATGGGAAAGAGAGGGACAAGAAAAAGGAGGGAGTACTGTTGCAAAGACAAGTGGGGTTGAGTGCGAATGGGCTATTGAGAAGTGCGTCTCGGGGTTGTGAAGTTTTTTCTAGTTCGTGGGTGGGAAGTGCGTCTAGCTTTTGTTTGAAGTTCTTGTCGATGTTTCGGGTGGGTTTACATGGTGGTCTATGGGCGGTGGTGGGGTTTGTGGTGTTGTTGGCTGCTGTAGTGGAGGGGAGTGAGTTCCCGGAGCGAGAATGCTGCGATCCTGTGTACCCCCCCAACACGGCGACTACGGCTGCTGCGCCTGTGACTCCGCCTATCAGCAAAATTGCAGGTTAGTTTTTATTTTAAGGGGTATAAGTAATTTCATTTGTGTTTTTAAAGGATTTTTAGTTTTTCCGACGTTTACGCACCTTTTAATTATGTTTTCCTAGTACTTAGATAAGATAACTTAATTAAGCGAATAAAAATCAAATATTAGTTTGTAGTCCTACATTGTTCTTGACACTAGTGAATGTTATATTTTTCGGTTCCGTGGTTATGATGTTACTTGAAATTTGTTACAGTATCACAAGTAGATTAACTACTTACCTTTAATACATCTTTCGAATGAAATTTGAACAAAAAAGACAATCTCGTCTACTAAAAAAGGTTTATTAACCGTTCTGTTTTGTATGAACATTAAGTTTATTGTTTAACGGCCCTGTCGTTTTTAACTCATCATAAAGTTTAACTCATCCATCATTGTAAACGAGCCTTGCCTATTCTTCACCGACACGATGACAGTTATAATTATGTATATTGTTTTCGATAAAATAAACGCGTAATAGGGCAGAAACAAAACTCAGATAAGGTTTAAGTAATATTAAGTATAGAGTAGAACATTTTGTTTAATCGATGTGTGTTGTGGCTAGATTTAACTTTGATGACGTTATGAATGTGATTAATAGTTAATAGCCAGAGATATCTAATAATAGCTTTTTGGTGGATCGTTTCTAAGCTGGTAAAATAAATCGGTTCATAAACTTTACTGGCTATTGATTGTAGCGATAACTTTATTATGTTGAGGAGTCGTTAAGAGCATTCGCCCGCATAGTGAAAGGTCATGGGTCCGAGTCCCATCGTAGCAAATTGTGAGACGGGTCGATTTTTTCTTAAACTTCATTTTCAATATTTTCATTTTTACAATGTGCAAAATCGCGGTCTTAATTATGTTGAAGATTTTTTTTTAATAGAACCAAACTGGCTGTCTAGCCCAGCTAGTCATCTTATTAACGGACACATTGAGCCCCTAAAATATTTATACTTACTTATAAAAAAAATTGTGTACGTACATAGGTACCAAGCTTAGTTGTACGTGTCATATTTGGATCATACAGACCACTAAAATGGTCATTTTCAATGTTCATACACATATTTTTGCCTCAAACCCCTGCTCCATATAGATAATTTAGAAGTCGTCAAATGCATTAAGTTTTTTTGCATTCACAATGCAATTTTTATCTTTGAAAATATTGAAAATGAAGTATTAGAAACACGACTAAGGACTCAGTAGCTCAGTGTATTTTCCCGGATAGTAAGAGCGAACGCGCATTTGTGATTTTTAATCGGGCGATAGTTTGATCGTTCTCGGATTCAGTATAGAGTTATATGGCAGTGCGCGCACTGACGATTAAACTATCGACCGATCAAACTATCGAAAATGACTGGCCGATAGTTGTACGAGCAAACTATCACACAACTATCGGCCGGGCGGTAATATGCATGAAGGACTATGTGAGCGCGCACACTGCATTCAACTGAACTATCGCCCAACTATCGGTAGACTGCGCATTCAGTATCGAACTATCAAAAATGACTGGCCAATAGTTGTACAACTATCGGACAACTATCGCACAACTATCGGACAACTATCGCACAAGTATCGGCCTGTGCATGAAGGACTATGTAGGCGCGCGCCCGGATTCAACTTAACTATCGACCAACTATCGGTCGACTAAAAATCACAAGTGCGCGCAGGCTCTCAAAACCAAACTATCGGCCGACAGTTTGATCACGATCGTCTTACGATTCCGACTAAACTATCGCCCGATTAAAAATCACAAGTGCGCGTTGGCTCTAAAAGGTCGTGGGTTCGAGTCCCCACGGAGCTACGGAGCTAGTTGTGAGACGGTCGATCTTTTCTAATAATTCATTTTCAATATTTTCAAAGCTATACAGTTTTCACGATGAAACTATTGTCACATTTTTGTAAAGGGTAAACTGATAAAACATTATCTACAATCGTGTTATAGTATTCGAATTTATTATGAACTCACGGTTTGGCGCCCAATTTACATTTTATTATTTATATTGTTTTGCTTTATTTTTTAAATATATGATGAGTGTAGTGTACATCTAAATACCTATCATATGGCTCTATTCTTCTTCTAAATTCAAAAGCCTAATTTAAAAAAAAAAAAGTTTAATATTGTTTCCGGCTAAAGAAGGGCTTAGAAGAGTTGGAAGTCAGGGTCAGTAAATCCTATGGTTTGCCATGGAGAACACTCGTGGGATACTATTAAAAACTAACTCGCCAGGGCTCGTTTTTTAAACTCCCACTCGTGTCCCTAATAAGTGACAGTCACATATTTAAAGTAATTTTATTGATATTGTTAGAGCTTCAAAGAACAAGTGTTAAGTCTTTTAGAACTTCAATCAAGAATAATTATATCACCTTACCAGTCCATCCTATAACAATTACAACATGCACCGTCACGGGAAATTCGTCCAACCCCATTTTAATTTCGCCGCAAAACCGAATGTAATACTGGCCGTGACAACTTTCCATTAGGGGTAGAAAAAGAAAAATGGCGCACGGCCGACGCGACGAACAATTAAGGATCCCGGAGCGTTGTGAATTACGTTTTCGACAGAAGCCGCTCCTGATGAGTGATGGTGGTAGTTGTACTGATGACGCAATGGTTCTGGCAGTGTTGCAGTTGCTGAACCACCAAGGGTCGTGAGTTTGAGTGCTATTAGGTACAAAAATTCGTTTTTTTTATCCACAACGGGGTAGCAATTCGCTTTCATCACACCAGGGGGGCCAAGTCTGCTAACGTTAAGTCACAATCGTGTCTCAATCGTGTTTCAATTGTAGTTCAGTGGTAGTGCTTTTTTAAACACTAGTTACAAGAATTAATCATAATCATATCATATCATAATATTTTATTTGCATAAAAACACGGTTTATAAAACGGTCTTACAAATAAAAAGGTACACATGTTTTGCCTTATGTAAGAAGCATGCAAAATGTTTATGAAGACTTCCAAAATAATTAAAAATGTCGAATTGTAAATTAAAAATTGTCAATTATATAGTTACATGTCAATTCAAACATGTTATAACAATATACACACAAAGATTTATAATTAATGTCAACTTGCGAATAAAAAATTGTCAACAACCTATCTCCATATCATGTCAAAACTACATACCTAGATACACTTTGACTTGTTAATTGTTATTTATAAATGTCTAAATTAATTTTAATATTGAACGTCAGTTCTGTTAATATACACTGATTATTTAAAATTCATATACTCCTTTACATCATAAAAACAATGGTCCAATAGCCATGCTGATAGTTGTCGCTTAAACATGTTAAGAGGTAATTGTTTCATGTCATCAGATAGCTTATTGAAGATTAATATAGCCTGAATGTAAGCATTTCTTTTAAACATTTCCAAGTTACATCTTGGCAGAAACAATCTTTGTTTATGTCTTGTATGTCTAATAAGTAAATCGGAATGTTTCGAAAAATAAACTGTGTTTTGTCTTACAAAAATACAAATTTCTCTGATGTACATACACGCGAGTGGAAGTATCTTTAATTAGGACAGTATGATGTGATGTGAATGTATTGTGTGGTATGACCATCAATAGTATTGTGAAAAAAGTACATATTTCTTGTAAATAGTGTGTAAAAAAACACTGCAACTGAAACACGATTGAGACACGATTGTGACTTAACGTTAGCAGACTTGGCCCCCTGATGTTCAGTGGTGATAAGGCTGACGGTAGAAGCGCACTACTCCCGGAATTGATTATTTAAAAATAATTTGATGCGTATTCCAAAATTCCTAAGGGTTGACAAAATAAAAATGTTTCATGTGATTCTTTTACGATGATTCTTTTCTTTTACGACGCAACGATCCACTAAGAAATCCAGAGCACCGAGAACTACCTTTTCGAGAGAAACCGCTTCTGTGGTCTAGTGGTATACACCACCGATTTCAGACCCAGAGGTTTGATTCCCAGTGGGCATACATATTGTATTCGGTTTGGTTGGTGGTAGGACTTGTTCTTAGTCCGCCTGGCTAGCTACCACAATCTTATCTAAGTCTGAGCCATAACAATGATGTTTTCAGCATTGTTCTGGCAGTTACAGATAAGATAGCCAGTTCCTCAGTGGCTGAGGATTCCGGGAGTATCAGGTTTGATAAAGGCTATATACTATTCCAAAATTCTTAATGGTTGCCAAAATAAATAATTTTTAAAAAATTTCTGTCTTAAATTGGATTTTTGATGCCACAGATTTTCAAATCTTTTTCGTCTAAATATAACTAGCTAACTAGCTTTGTACGTCCGAAACTGAAAATTTTTTAAGTACTGTAAAAAAATGGAATATAATAAACCGACCGACTAAAGGACTAAACCGACTAAAAAACTAGGTGCTTTGTGGAAAAATAGGATTAGTTTAGGTTAGATCACCTAGTATTATTGTCGGTAAAAAAGTATTTTTGTCGATCGGTGAATTACTACCCAAAGAATGTATTATACCATGCCGCAACCTTTTTTTTTATTTGCATGTACATTTTCATGAGGTACTACTAAAGTTGCAAACATAATGCGATGAATTTGAAGAAATAGAGAAAATTTGAAAAAAAAAATATATTTTGTGTTCATCAAGTTGCTTATTTTTCATAGCCGAAACTAAAAAGAAAAAGACAAAGTCCAATGACATTCTTGCGTGTACCGTTCATGTCTGTCATTCACAATAAGTAACTCGCATTATTTCCGATAATATCAGATACAATATCGCCGCACACGAACCACGTTTTGTGGTTGTGGTCGGTGGCCCGTGTGCGGCCAGGCTTATATCTGATGTAGGGCAGGCGTACCGGTTTTGGCCACTGTACTGGTTTTGGCCACTTTTTGCTCTAAAAGTTTTCTAAACAACTTTAAGCCATTTTTGATAAAGGTAATTAAAAAAAGGTATTTTAAGGTAATAATAACAACCGTTAGAATTCCTTATGTCATAAGATTTTATTTCAATAAATTTCATTTTCTGTTTGAAATAGTAGATTGTACAACAAGTGCATAAAACGTACTATTTTACCCGAGATGTATATATCCATCCGAGCCGTAGGCGAGGGTGGATAGTCAATTCGAGGGTAAAATGGGTTTTATGTACAAGTTATACACTCTGCTTTTCACTTAGAGTGTGAGGAAAATAAATATCAATATTGCAAAAAAGAAAAAATAAAGACTTCGCCATATTTGGCGGGAAGACTTTCTTTTTCTTTTTTTTATACGTGGCATTGGTAGCACAGACAGTGACTTTAGCATTAGATCGTAGTCCATAATGCTCTTGAAATACTTATTTACTTTTATTTACTTATTTCTTAGAAAACTCATTATTTTGCCTAGTTTTATTAATTAATTAAATTTAACATGGATTATGTACAAAATTGAAGAAACAGAATGAAATAATAAGTTTATTTAACGAAGTTTAATTGCGTGTGTGGCTGTTTACCTGACGATCTTTGTCTTAAGGTCTGAGACTTAGACGAAGATTTTACTTTATGCACTAGAGCATAAAAAGCGATTTTATGCAGCCTATACCCAACATAAACACGAACTTTACGAGCATGAGAAGTGAAAAAATGTTTTGTATGAAAATTTTAAGAAATTAGTTTTGGATGAAATACTTTATAAACCTTTGTTTTTTACAATGGAATTGTTGTTTTGCAATTGACTAGTTCTAGCGCATTAGAATATATTGATTTTACCGGGGTTTGGTTTTGATTTTTCGCAATACTTACAAAAGTTTAACTAACAGTAAGTGGCCAAAACCGGTACATTTGGCACCTCTTACACATTGTGTGTAATATAAAAAAAACTATTTTACTTTTATAAAGGAGATCAGTCAAATTGGACCAAAAAAGTAAAAGTGCCGGCCAACAAAAATAAATTGCAAATTACTATTGTAACCAGTCTAACGATTATTTTTTGTTATGACGTCAACCGTGTACGATTAGCGGCCAAGCAGTTATTCAAGTTTGAAAATGTCATTTTTTCTTCATTTTCAAACTTGAATATAGCTTGGCCAAAGTGCAGCCAACAAAAAAAAATTGCAGATTACTATTGTAAATAGTGTAACGATCATTTTTTGTTATGACGTCAACAGTGTACGATTAGTGGCCAAGCAGTTATTCAAGTTTTAAAATGACATTTTTTTCTCTTTATTTTCAAACTTGAATACAGCTTGGCCAAAGTGCGGCCAACGAAAAAAAATTGCACATTACTATTGTAAACAGTGTAACGATAATTTTTTTTTATGGCGTCAACAGTGTACGATTAGCGGCCAAGCAGTTACTCAAGTTTGAAAATGACATTTTTTTCTTCATTTTCAAACTTGAATACAGCTTGGCCAAAGTGCGGCCAACGAAAAAAAATTGCATATTACTATTGTAAACAGTGCAACGATAATTTTTTGTTATGACGTCAACAGTGTACGATTAGCGGCCAAGCAGTTATTGAAGTTTGAAAATGTCATTTTTTCTTCATTTTCAAACTTGAATACAGCTTGGCCAAAGTGCGGCCAACAAAAAAAAAATGCAGATTACTATTGTAAATAGTGTAACGATAATTTTTTGTTATGGCGTCAACAGTGTACAATTAGCGGCCAAGCAGTTACTCAAGTTTGAAAATGACATTTTTTTCTTCATTTTCAAACTTGAATACAGCTTGGCCAAAGTGCGGCCAACGAAAAAAAATTGCTGATTACTATTGTAAACAGTGTAACGATCATTTTTTGTTATGACGTCAACAGTGTACGATTAGTGGCCAAGCAGTTATTCAAGTTTGAAAATGTCATTTTTTTCTCTTTATTTTCAAACTTGAATACAGATTGCCCAAAGTGCGGCCAACGAAAAAAAATGCATTTTGCTATTGTAAAAGTGTAACGATCATTTTTTGTTATGACGTCAACCAACAGTGTACGATTAGTTGCCAAGCAGTTATTCAAGTTTTAAAATGACATTTTTTCTCTTTATTTTTAAACTTGAATACAGCTTGGCCAAAGTCACTTTGTGTTGTAGTCAATATCTATTTTAGGGAGACATATTTCCTTATTCTGGCTCTGTAGTGTACTAGACCTTAGTTAAAGTTACTATTTAGCTAAAAGTATTGCATTATTGTTTAGTCGATTCACGTACCCAGCAGGTGGGACGTTCGTGGGTCAGTTATAATGCTGACGAGGAACTGATCTCAATGTAATAACTGATATTCTGATACACGATTACATTTTACGTGGTGAGTCAATCCGTTTTGCGATCAAAAATAATGACGTTTTCAAACTTGAATAACTGCTTGGCCGCTAATCGTACACTGTTGTCGCCATAACAAAAAATGATCGTTACACTGTTTACAATAGTAATGTGCAACTTTTTTTCGTTGGCCGCACTTTGGCCGTGCGGTATTCAAGTTTGAAAATAAAGAGAAAAAAATGACATTTTCAAACTTGAATAACTGCTTGGCCGCTAATCGTACACTGTTGACGCCATAACAAAAATGATCGTTACACTGTTTACAATAGTAATGTGCAATTTTTATTCGTTGGCCGCACTTTGGCCAAGCTGAATTCAAGTTTGAAAATAAAGAGAAAAAAAAATCATTTTCAAACTTGAATAACTGCTTGGCCGCTAATCGTACAATGTTGACGCAATAACAAAAAATGATCGTTACACTGTTAACAATAGTAATGTGCAATTTTTTTTTCGTTGGCCGCACTTTGGCCAAGCTGTATTCAAGTTTGAAAATAAAGAGAAAAAAAATGTTATTTTCAAACTTGAATAACTGCTTGGCCGCTAATCGTACACTGTTGACGCCATAACAAAAAATTATCGTTACACTGTTTACAATAGTAATATGCAATTTTTTTTCGTTGGCCGCACTTTGACCGTGCTGTATTCAAGTTTGAAATCAAAGAGAAAAAAAATGACATTTTCAAACTTGAATAACTGCTTGGCCGCTAATCGTACACTGTTGACGCCATAACAAAAAATTATCGTTACACTGTTTACAATAGTAATATGCAATTTTTTTTCGTTGGTAGCACTTTGGCCAAGCTCTATTCAAGTTTGAAAATAAAGAGAAAAAAAAATCATTTTCAAACTTGAATAACTGCTTGGCCGCTAATCGTACAATGTTGACGCAACAACAAAAATAAGCGTTACACTGTTTACAATAGTAATGTGTAATTTTTTTTCGTTGGCCGCACTTTGGCCAAGCTGTATTCAAGTTTGAAAATAAAAAGAAAAAAAAATGTTATTTTCAAACTTGAATAACTGCTTGGCCGCTAATCGTACACTGTTGTCGCCATAACAAAAAATGATTGTTACACTGTTTACAATAGTAATGTGCAACTTTTTTTTGTTGGCCGCACTTTGACCGTGCTGTATTCAAGTTTGAAATCAAAGAGAAAAAAAATGACATTTTCAAACTTGAATAACTGCTTGGCCGCTAATCGTACACTGTTGACGCCATAACAAAAAATGATCGCTACACTGTTTACAATAGTAATATGCATTTTTTTTTCGTTGGCCGATACTTTTACTTTTTTGGTCCAAACATGTATGAAGCGTGACTGATCTCCTTTGAATAATGTACCTTTAAATGTAGATAAATTATCTATAATTTAAGATATAATTTGTGTCTTAAATACCTAAGACCATTTAGTACTTAGTGCTTAAAAGTCAAAAAATCCTTAAAGTGGCCACAAAGGGTACCTCTGCCCTATTCTCATCTAGCGGATGCGCGTGACTGTGTTTGCGTAGAAATGTGTATTGTGTAGTATTGGCCGCTAATCGTACACTGTTGTCGCCATAACAAAAAATGATCGTTACACTGTTTACAATAGTAATGTGCAACTTTTTTTCGTTGGCCGCACTTTGGCCGTGCGGTATTCAAGTTTGAAAATAAAGAGAAAAAAATGACATTTTCAAACTTGAATAACTGCTTGGCCGCTAATCGTACACTGTTGACGCCATAACAAAAATGATCGTTACACTGTTTACAATAGTAATGTGCAATTTTTATTCGTTGGCCGCACTTTGGCCAAGCTGAATTCAAGTTTGAAAATAAAGAGAAAAAAAAATCATTTTCAAACTTGAATAACTGCTTGGCCGCTAATCGTACAATGTTGACGCAATAACAAAAAATGATCGTTACACTGTTAACAATAGTAATGTGCAATTTTTTTTTCGTTGGCCGCACTTTGGCCAAGCTGTATTCAAGTTTGAAAATAAAGAGAAAAAAAATGTTATTTTCAAACTTGAATAACTGATACTTTTAGCCGATACTTTTACTTTTTTGGTCCAAACATGTATGAAGCGTGACTGATCTCCTTTGAATAATGTACCTTTAAATGTAGATAAATTATCTATAATTTAAGATATAATTTGTGTCTTAAATACCTAAGACCATTTAGTACTTAGTGCTTAAAAGTCAAAAAATCCTTAAAGTGGCCACAAAGGGTACCTCTGCCCTATTCTCATCTAGCGGATGCGCGTGACTGTGTTTGCGTAGAAATGTGTATTGTGTAGTACCGCGCTCTTTACTACGAATTTCTTCTTTCTTTGCGACAAATTCGGGCTACGTTCTTTTACGTGTTATCCATGCTAATACCACAGAATAAGCAACTTTTCATACAGTAGGCCGACGGAGACGTCTAGACAGGTCAATCGTGCGGGGCTTGCGGGGTGAGACGGGGGAGTGGTTGTCCCGAGTTACATACAACGCCGTTCATAGTAACTCGGGACAAGTCT
Organism: Crambus lathoniellus; assembly: GCA_949710035.1. NCBI lineage: Eukaryota > Metazoa > Arthropoda > Insecta > Lepidoptera > Crambidae > Crambus > Crambus lathoniellus. Next base: position 10,134,515 of record OX453323.1, on the reverse strand, counting down.
TCCAGGGCTATCACGTCTTTATCGTTATAATTTATTTTCAAATTAATATTATGGTGCATACGACATGTAGTGTGAGTGCGAGCAAATCTTCATCTCGCTTATTAAAAAAAAGGCAATTTCCAAAATCCAAGATGGCGGCCAACTTTTTGTTTGCGGGCCGACTTTGATGAAACTTGGTTTTTGGTACAATTTTGATAAGAAAACAACAACACAATGTCAAAAATAAAAAAAAAGAAGAAGGCGGCCAACTTTTTTTTGTAAGCCGATTTTGATGAAAGGACATTGTACAGAATTGGCTTAGCGCGGACAGACCTTTCGGAAAATAATAAGATTACGATTATTCCTAATTATTTTTATCAGATTTTCTTACCATTTATTGGAGTGTAAATATGCATAATTAGAAAGTAGCATTTAATGAGTCTTGTTATTTGAGTATCCTTTAAACGGTTAAACAATGTTGCCATTTGACAAAATTATATTACCCTGTAAGTAACTTTATTTTTGGAAGGAGGTTTTTAATTATTTTAATGCAGAATAAAAATATGTAGCTGCATTATCTATAGGTAACATTCGTACCTTAATTATTTTACACAATATTCATATTTTAATTATAATAAATAGATTACTGGTAGTATGTTTAAAAGTTACAGACGATAATGTTATTCTCGGTATTGGCAACATTTTACAACTTCATATATAGTAAAGTGCAGTGAAGTGAACTTCCATTATTTATTGACTTCATTCATTCTACGACTGGCTCAAAAAGACTCGCTTCCAGAGCCGTAAAAAATAATATTTAAAAAATGATTCCTCCGGCCGGCTGTCAGTCAGTGGCAGGCAGCGTTGCCAGAATGAAGACTTTTTAAAGAACAAGTTTTTAAAAAGGTTCTTTCAAGTGTCAATGTTCAGGCCAAAGGTTGGGCCAACGTGTACAGGCGGCATTATGCCCCTCCTCCCCCTAGCCCCTACAGGATGGCCGATCATGTTGGCCGACCATGAAGGGCCATCGTGTACAGGGGCAGTTTGCGTTGCTCGCAGACGGCAATCACACGCCAACTCGCCCTGTACACGATGGCCCATCATGGTCGGCCAACATAAACGGCCTTCCTGTACTGGGGGCTTCACAATTAAAAGTAACATTTTACGTTACTTTTGACCCTCTCATGTTACCTTCATGTTATCGGCCCTGTACAGGATGGCCCATCATGGTCGGCCAACATGATCGGCCATCCTGTACTGGGGGCTTTACAAAAGTAACATTTTAAGTTACTTTTGACCCTTTCATGTTACCTCCATGTTAGCGGCCCTGTACACGATGACCCAACATGCTCGCCGACCATGACCGATTATGATGACCGACTATGACGGGCCATCGTGTACAGGGCCTGTTTGCGTTGATCGCAGACGGCAATCACACGCAAACCGGCCCTGTACTCGATGGCCCATCATGGTCGGCCAACATGATCGGCCATCCTGTACTGGGGGCTTCACACGACTCCATATTATGTTACTTTTGTTACTTTTCAAGCGGCCTGTACACGTTGGCCCAACCATTGGCCAATACATCGTACATTGACACTTTTAAACGAACAAGTTTAAAAAGGTTCTATCAAAAGTGTCAATGTACGATGTATTGGCCAATGGTTGGGTCAACGTGTACAGCCGACATTTGATTTTCCAGCAAACAAAAAAATACTGAACGCAGAGCGTGCGTCAGAAACTCTGTGCGGGACTGTAGCGTTTTAGGCGCTGTTTACAGTACATTTTGCTGTTCTAAGGAAAGTAAAGATTAGTTCGATTTTGACTTATCTGGCGCGCACTCTAGGAGGACAATTTTGTAAGGAGCACACCACTACTCACCTCTTTCGTTTGTTTTGTTTGTGTTGCGATTTCAAGTGATTTGTGAACTTGTGATTAAAACAACTTTGGCTGGGTTGTTTGGCATTTTTCTTTTTCAGCATCGCCAGTCGATTATTCAATCAACAATTATTACGATTTTTTCGAAGTTTAATGCCTCATTTGCATGTTGTCTTGGCTCGGCGAGCCTACACGAGCCACGAGCCGAAAACAAAGGCAGAAAAAGGCTGAGCCAAGGCGAGTCATCACAAACAGCCGTTTACATGCTGGCCGCTCGTGATGGCTCGCCCAACATGTAAACATAAACGTAGGTACCTTTAACACATGGAGCAGGAAACTTATTTTAGTTTTTGTGTAATAAAGTGCCTTATAAGTATTGTGTCATTTTCCACAATAAATAACGTAATGTTACTTTTCTCGTGAAAAAATCCTTTTTGAGCTGCCTCATGTTATATTTGACTATCTGCCACTGGCAACACTGAGTAGTGTGATTGACATTTGACACTTGCTGCTTGTCTGTCTGCTAGTTAACGGTGTTATTTGCGTTCTTCCTTGTTTTATTTGACTATCCGACTCGACCAACTCGACGTACGCTTTGATAATGGACTCCGATACTAGTACTACTCAACCTGACAACATTTGCCTGAATTTGGATTCTGATACCCCTGCTCAAATAGACCCCGGCCTGCCCATGGATTCCGATGATGATTTCTTTGACGATACTGGCTTGATTTTGGACACCGATACTACTGATAATAACGACCCCGGCTTGGATATGGACCGTGATCCTGATTACACCCGCAGCGATCAGTTCGATAATGATGATAGGGAATCCTCTATTTCGAGACATTGTATTAATTGTGGTTTAGATGTCACTGGTAGAAGAAGCCATGTTCTTATACTTGAGAACGTACGCATTTTAATACAACAATGGATTGCTCCGCAAGTGGTAAGTAATACATCACTCCTTACCATCTTTTATAAGAAAGGATTAGGACGAAATTCATTTGAGGTAAATGTTTTTGTTTCACTTGTTTACAGATCTTGTCAGACTCTGTTATTTGCCATTCTTGTTGGACTTTGGCATTGCGCTTTAATGCACAAGTACAACCATCAACAAGTAGTGGTCATCGTCGGCAATTGTGTGTGAACTGTGGACGTTCATTACTACGCATAAGGTCCCATTCACTCCATATGAATAGTGAAAGAGAGGCCCAAATCAGGAACTTCATTATGACAAGGATCTTGCCTCGTGAAGTAAGTATTTTTAATGTTTTTTTATTCTTAGATTAATGTGATCTATAGAGTGATTTAGAAAAAAAAACTAATTGTGTGTATTGCCTTTTTCGGTATATTGAGCTTAGTCAGAAAGCAGGCAGGCATAATTTAATGGGGTGGATTGTCATTACCTACCTCTTCTATTTAATATTCTAGTTCACAATAAACACATGTGCAGGTTCCATTATATTTTTCTTTAACAGAACCCCATGGTCAAGATATTAATTAATTAATATTAAATTGTTTTAGCTAAGGGAGAGTGACCAAATCTGTCATCCTTGCTGGCAGCAAGCTCATCGAGCAGTCACTGCACAACCGAGACCAGTAACAGAAGACACTATAACCTTACCACATTTAAAGCGAGCACCAGACACTCAGGGTCATTGTATCTTCCCGCACTGTGATTCTCCAGAGAGATTATCGATACCTCTGTGGTTAAGATTAAAATTATTTTCAGAACACGATTATTATGTGCCACAGAACTGTAGAATGTGTTCTTTTCATATTCGAAATGATAACTGGCATATACTCGCTACAATAGAAGAGCCAATACATAGTTTTACTGTAGCACATGTAGAAGATTTTGCTTCATTTGTCAAAGTTAAAAACCCAACATTAGATTTTTTAAATATGGATTCCATACCAGACGATTCCTTTTATTTTTATATTGGAATGTCTAAAGCACAATTTGCTACACTATTAGAAATACCCAGACTTTCAATGTTGAAAAAGGCCAAACTTGCACTCGCCGCATATTTAATTAAATTAAGGACGGGTAATAGTGATGAGAGGATCTCTTCCTTATTAAATATTACCCGTATTTCTTTGTGGCGATTAATGAACAATGTTCGTATCATTTTAAAAGAAGAGTTTGTTCCTAACAATTTAGGCATTAACAATTTGCCACATTCAGAAATTGCCTCACACAATTTATTAATCCCAAATTCTTTATTTGGAGGTGGAGCTGAACGAAAGCCAATCGTAATATTGGATGGAACTTACCTGTATGTTCAAAAAAGTTCAAATTACATGTATCAAAAACAAACATACTCTCTGCATAAATATAGGAACCTGATGAAGCCTCTCCTAATTGTTTGCTCGGATGGATATATTGTTGATGTGTTAGGTCCCTATCCCGCCACAATGTCAGATGCGACTATTATTATGAACGAATTTAATCAAGAAGATAGTCGATTAAGGCAGTATTTTGAACCTAATGATGTGTTCATATTGGATAGGGGCTTCAGAGACTGTGTCCCGTTATTAGAAGAATGCAACTATTCTGTTCACATGCCTGCATCACTACCACAGGGTGCAACACAGTTATCAACGTTAGCAGCTAACAAATCAAGAACTGTAACCATGGTTAGATGGGTAGTAGAAACCGTTAATGGTATTTTTAAGAACTCTTTTAAACTTTTTCGTGGAGAGTTTTTTAATCGTGCCTCAAATCATGCCATGACAGACTTTTTGATAGCTGCTGCGTTGATAAATAAGGTCCATAAAAGATATGTTGATAGAGATGATGCAGGTGACATCTTGATGCATGTTGAACAGAATATGTATAGAAACAACACTCTTGCAGAATTTGTAATTGAAAATAATTTAAATAGAAGACGGGCACAATTCTCTAATATTAATGTAAATGTGGACAGTATATCCTTCCCTCAGCTGTCCCTAAATGAACTTATACTAATATCTTGTGGAACATACCAAATTAAACAAGCAAGGTCATACTATGCAGAACATGTGAGAGGTGATGGTTCCTATACAATAGAAGTATGCAGAGAAAGAGCTAGCGACCTATTGAATGGTTATCCTTCGGCCAATAATTATTCGTTATTAAGAGGAAAAATACAAAGTAGGCATATTACACGAAAAGTATATATGGTATATATTTTGTATGATGCAAATGTAAATGCTAGAGAATCAATAAAAGAATATTATTGCAACTGCATTGTGGGCCGAAGGACAGTAGGTTGCTGTGCTCACATAATGAGTATAATATGGTACTTGAGTTGGGCAAGGTACCAGGATAATGTTACTCGACCTGCTCAATTCCTTGATAATGTATTATTGACGTATGAATCTGAATGAAATAAAACTAATGAAATTATGAATTGTTTTATTGAAACTCTTTATTTTGGTAACCTAGTGACCATAGTATAGTTATATACGACACTGGCGTCAGATTTTTTGGGCTACTTAAGCTTAGGTGCCTTAGCTCAGTCATCTGACATAGCCTAACGACTGCCATTTAGCGATAAAAGCCGGGCGTGCCCTCCGAAGCCCGAGGAGCTTATTACAGAAATACTACTAGCGGCAACCAATCCAAGTCATGCCACACTCGCCTTTGCTTGATATTGATGTGCATGATTGTTTTAATAGAAATGAAGACATTGGCAATCATCATATTTGGCAGGAGGGTTGTTAAATTGTGATTGTTGCATTGCAGTGCTCAAACAGATTGCTGCTACTGTCGTTAACTAGAAAAGTTTCCTAGATCACTCATAACCTCTATGGGATGAGATGAGGCATATTAATATTGTTTTATACTAGTCTATAACCCTATTTTTAAGTAATTTGCATATATTTTGAAAAATAAATAAAGTAAACATAACCTCAAAATCAGCTATTTTCAGCACCTATAACTATTTATCAGAATTAATTGATACAAAAAAATATATCATAACGTATTGTTCTAATAGTAATCTATCAGGTAAAAATACTTTTGGACGTATTGCAGCCTGTCCGCGCTGAGCCAAGCCTCCATACAATTTGTACAATGTCCTTTAGTTTCTGGTACTATTTTGACACGAAAACAACAACGCAATGTTAAAAGTATAAAAAAAACCAAGATGGCGGCCAACTTTTTTGTTAGCAGGCCGATTTCGATGAAACTCAGTTTCTGGTACTATTTTGACAAGAAAACAGCAACGCAATGTTAAAAATATTAAAAATCCAAGATGGCGGCCAACTTTTTTGTTTTGTGAGCCGATTTTGATGAAACTTGGTTTTAGTACCATTTTGACAAGAAAACAACAACGCAATGTCAAAAATAAAAATAAACCAAGATGGCGGCCAACTTTTTTTTTGTAATCCGATTTTGATGAAACTTAGTTTCTGATACTATTTTGACAAGAAAACAACAACGCAATGTTAAAAGTATAAAAAATCCAAGATGGCGGCCAACTTTTTTGTTTGCAGGCTGATTTCGATGAAACTCAGTTTCTGGTACTATTTTGACAAGAAAACAGCAACGCAATGTAAAAAACATTAAAAATCCAAGATGGCGGCCAACTTTTTTGTTTGTGAGCCGATTTTGATGAAACTTGGTTTCTGGTACTATTTTGACAAGAAAACAACAACGCAATGTTAAAAGTATAAAAAATCCAAGATGGCGGCCAACTTTTTGTTTACAGGCTGATTTCGATGAAACTCAGTTTCTGGTACTATTTTGACAAGAAAACAGCAACGCAATGTTAAAAATATTAAAAATCCAAGATGGCGGCCAACTTTTTTGTTTGTGAGCCGATTTTGATGAAACTTAGTTTTTAGTACAATTTTGACAAGAAAACAACAACACAATGTTAAAAGTATTAAAAAATCCAAGATGGCGGCCAACTTTTTTGTTTGCAGGCCGATTTCAATGAAACTCAGTTTCTGGTTCTATTTTGACCAGAAAACAGCAACGCAATGTTAAAAAATATAAAAATCCAAGATGGTGGACAAATTTTTTGTTTGCTGGCCGATTTCGATGAAACTCAGTTTCTGGTACTATTTTGACAAGAAAACAACAACGCAATGTTAAAAGTATAAAAAAATCCAAGATGGTGGCCAACTTTTTTGTTTGCAAGCTGATTTCGATGAAACTCAGTTTCTAGTGCTATTTTGGCAGGAAAACAGCAACGCAATGTTAAAAATATTAAAAATCCAAGATGGCGGCCAACTTTTTTGTTTGTGAGCCGATTTTGATGGAACTTGGTTTTTAGTACAATTTTGACAAGAAAACAACAACACAATGTTAAAAATAAAAAAAACAAGATGGCGGCCAACTTTTTTTTTTGTAATCCGATTTTTATGAAACTTAGTTTCTGGTTCTATTTTGACAAGAAAACAGCAACGCAATGTCAAAAAAATAAAAAAATTCAAGGTGGCAGCCAACTTTTTAATTTGTGAGCCGATTTTGATAAAACTCGATTTTTGGTACTATTTGGACAAGGCAACAGCAACGTTAAATTATATATACATAAATGTTACAATTACCACAGTATAACCAATTTTTTTTATATAGTAGGCCAACGCCCTTGAAGTTAGGCGATACCGACGTCTGTATAGGTATTTCCGTAACTACGGAAGGGTTGTAACAAAATTAAAATGTGGCAGGTACATTTTGGTGTATTGCGAAATAAAATAAAATAAATAATTATGGTTAGCATTTTAGAAGTATCAAAATAAAATATATTACATGTTTTATTTAGTTTCAGCTAAAATTGTATCTGTCTGTCTGCCATGAAATTTTGCAAGGTAAATTTGAACTCCTCCTGACGTTTGAATGGGTTGAAGTTTTGTTTAAGAAAAATATTCAGATTGGAAATAAGCCGATTCATATTTCTTAACCTTTAAAGCGCCTTCGTCTATATATCAAAATCATCCCATGTCATAATCATTAATTTCAAACTCTAGCTTAATATCAATTATTATTTTATTTACTTATTTTTTATTTTTTAAAATAGGGTTTATAGCTGTCAAAAACACAGTAAATTACGAAGGATGTTACGTCGTAATTTACTGTGCTTGTGTTAAAGCAAATTAATAATTAATTAAATCTTTTACTTGACATGATGATACTTGACTCTGTCTCAAGCTTTCAAATAAAAACCTGTTACATTTTAATAAGCGAAAAGAGAGAAACAAAAACAAAAAACGGCCACCATCTTGACCATTTGTATTTTTTTACAATGTGTTAAGAACAGTTTTCTTGTCAAAATAGTACAAAAAACAGAGTTTTATCAAAATCGGTCAACAAACAAAAAAGTTGGCCGCCATCTTGGATTTTAATTATTTTTAACATTTCGTTGCTGTTTTCTTGTCAAAATAGTACCAGAAACTGAATTTCATCGAAATCGGCCAGAAAACAAAAAATTTGGCCGCAATCTTGAATTTTTATATTTTTAACATTGCGTTGCTGTTTTCTTGTCAAAATAGAACCAGAAACTGAGTTTCATTGAAATCGGCCTGCAAAAAAAAGTTGGCCGCCATCTTGGATTTTTTTATACTTTTAACATTGCGTTGCTGTTTTCTTGTCAAAATAATACCAGAAACTAAGTTTCATCAAAATCGGCTTACAAAAAAAAGTTGGCCGCATTCTTGTTTTTTTTTTATTTTTGACATTGTGTTGTTGTTTTCTTGTCAAAATTGTACTAAAAACCAAGTTTCATCAAAATCGGCTCACAAACAAAAAAGTTGGCCGCCATCTTGGATTTTTAATACTTTTAACATATCGTTGCTGTTTTCTTGTCAAAATAGTACCAGAAACTGAGTTTCATTGAAATCGGCCTGCAAACAAAAAAGTTGGCCGCCATCTTGGATTTTTTTATACTTTTAACATTGCGTTGCTGTTTTCTTGTCAAAATAGTACAAGAAACTAAGTTTCATCAAATCGGCTTACAAAAAAAAGTTGGCCGCCATCTTGGGTTTTTTTTATTTTTGACATTGTGTTGTTTTCTTGTAAAAATTGTACTAAAAACCAAGTTTCATTAAAATCGGCTCACAAACAAATAGTTGGCCGCCATCTTGGATTTTTAATATTTTTAACATTGCGTTGCTGTTTTCTTGTCAAAATAGTACTAGAAACTAAATTTCATCGAAATCGGCCTGCAAACAAAAAAGTTGGCCGCCGTCTTCGATTTTTTAATATTTTTAACACTGCGTTGCTGTTTTCTTGTCAAAATAGTACCATAAATCGAGTTTTATCGAAATCGGCCCACAAACTAAAAAGTTGACCGCCATCTTGGATTTTAATTTTTTTGACATTGCGTTGCTGTTTTCTTGTCAAAATAGTACCAAAAACCGAGTTTAATCGAAATCAGCCTACAAACAAAAAAGTCGGCCGCCATCTTGAATTTTTTAATAATTTTGACATTGCATTTGCATTAATTTAATATCGCAATACCAATGTACCCACCCGGGGTCGTAAAAGGCCCACCGTCACATCTTAAAGTGACAACCCTTACGTACTTACGTAAATACTTATACAGGCGTCGGCATCGCCCAACTTCAAGGGCGTCGTCCAACTGTATAGAAAGATTGCTTAAACTGTGCTAATACTATAAAATTAAAATGTGTTTATTTGTTTGTTTGTTTGTCCGCCTTTGACGTCAAAACGGAGCAACGGATCGACATGTTTTTTGGTATGGGGATAGTTTGGGGGCTGGAGAGTGACATAGGCTACTTTTTTATCCTGAAAAAATATCAAATTCCTAACGCTAAAATCTAGTAAAGGGTCATTCCAAGGAAAACGCTTCCGCAATATATTTTCTTAAAATGCTGATTTTAAAAGAAAATGTGTCTAAGGATAATCTTAAAAGCCTATATTTTAATAGACCACCCTTAATTTCTTAATTTATTTTCGAATTTATTCTGTTTTTAAATATCAAAGTCAGGTTACTGTATACGATTGATGGTAGTTTATTTTTATCAAAACTCTCAACACCAAAACAAGAAAACTACTGTCAGATTGACGTTACGCTTTATTCACTGTTAGAAAGGAAAAGTTTTAAGCAACTAGTGCCTGAAATATTATTTGAATACTTTAATAATTTCTTAGATTTATTATATAACCTTTAAAGCATGCTTCTTACGTGTAACACCCGTTACAAAAAAAGAGCAATTGTTCATTTAGCGACTGAGTTAATGCACGAATCATAAAATGCAAAAATTAATCGTCAAGTAAAGATGTACGACCTGTAACACCCGTTACATGGAATGACCCTTTTTAGTGAGGGGAATGCATTTACGCATACCCCGCCTGCCTACGTTGTGCGGACGGTGGTTATGTGGGACTCGCCAAGAGAATGTTAGAAATACCCACTAAACCCCTCACTTTGCACCCACAGAGCCTACCCTGGTCTTGCGGGATCCGGAGCGGACGCTCTCGCAGTGACCACATGGAATGACCCTAAAGTTTTATTTTAGCCCCTAGTGCAGTGGTCAGCCCACTCGGCTGGCGATTGTTGAAGCTAAGAAACGTTCGCAATGGTCGGTCACGGGATGGGTGACCAAAAACCTTTCATCTCGAGCTCCTACGTGCTTTGGAAGGAACGTTAAGCCGCTGGTCCCGTTTGCGTTTGCGGTCTTTAATAGCCACCATTCCGCATTGGGTCCGCGTGGTGGGTCATGGCCCCATCACCTTTATTTATCTATAAGGGAAGGCCTGTGCCCCAGCAGTGGGGTCTTATAATGGCTGATGATGATGATGAAGACTTGAAGCTGTATTTTGTTTATGATTTAAAATTTTATGCATTCACAGTGCAATTATGTAAGTAAGTATTGGAAAAATTGTGATAGAAAAAATACCACCAGACCCAGAGCGTTGGTCCGGGCTTCCAAGGGGGAAGGTAAAAAAATACTATTCGGCTGGTGGTTTTTTTTTCTTTATTTGGGTAAACAAATTAATTAAAAGTGGTTTGATTATTTAAATTGTTTAAATTGAAAACTAATTTAGCGGCGCTGTGCACTTTTTGTGATGGGTAAAAAATGTTAAACTCGCGTCAGGATCACGTGACCGTCAGATCAAAAATTAGTAAGACGGACACGTGACCTGATCGAAAAACTGTTACAATCTCATTAGAATACGAAAGTACATTTCGCCACCGTTTCCAAAGTTTTGATATCTTAGCCCGCTTAGAAAACGGGCGGCACTGAAGCTAGAAGAAATCGGTTCAAATCTAGTCTTTATTTTTTATTTTTTTTGTGAAATTCCTTTTTTTTAATAAAGTCTAGGGAGTCTTTTTCACTTCTGCCGGCACTCCCGGAGTGCAACCCGTTTTTTTAACTGTCTTTTGCAGTTCACAACGAATCCATTTCAGTGTAAATGAATAAAACATTATTTCAATATTAAAGCTTAAAGAACAATGCCCTGAAAGTCCTCTGAAAGTAATTTTGCATTAAAAAACAAATAAATAAAAAGTACATACAAAGTACCTTTAAGAAGACAAAATAATTAACTTTAAATTATACTCCGCAGTGTCCTTTCGTATTCTTATGAATACAAAATAGCAATTTGAAAAACTCTTCTAAAAGCACTCGTGTCGAAGTTATTTTCGTACTTTGATGTTTTCTTGCATCCAACTTGCCAGCAAATCGAAAAATAATATGAAAAGTTACATGATTATTGCATTTACTTATTATGTTTTCAACAATGTTGAAATAATATTACTTTTGAGCTTTAGTGCCTTTTCACATGCGGTTACGGCACGGCGACCGTGCCGTGTTAAGGTAGAAATGTATGAGCTACATATACATCTTTCACATGGCTTGGCGACACACGGTCACGGCACGGTCGCCGTGCCATGTGAAAGCTGTCTATGTATCTGATACATGACTACTTAAGAGAGCGCATAAACCTAGAAAAAAAAAACAGATTACACCCGCGCGCTTGATGAAACAAGACATGCCTGTCACCTCGCGTCAGGTGCTATAGACAATAGAGCGTTCTGCGTGGAATAAGAACTTAGTAAACGCCAAATTAACATTAAGTAAAATAAATATTATTTTTGCAAATCGTTAATAGGTTCGCTAGATAATATAGTTTGATCACACAAACTTGTAAGCTTAAATAATTTTAGTTACTTGTAACCTTTAACTTTATAAGTGCTTATAACTTTGTAATGAGAAATAAACTATTTTTATTTATTTTTTTATTATATAATGTATTAAAATATTGGCTCAGTAATATGTGTGTTATTGAAAATAAATTGATTAGAGCTGAAAATCAGACCAGAATTTTGTGATTTTTTTATCGACAAAATGTATATTATTTTATTATGTTTTCACTTACTCCAGACCCTTTCAAGTATGTTGTAATATCTACAAACTTTTTTCCAAGTTATTCGTGGTTTTATTTGTATTGTAAAAATCAAATTTAAGACTGGCGATTTACCTTCCTACCCCCACTTAACACGGGCACGGCGACCGTGCCGTGACCGTGTGTCGCCCGGCTATGTGAATGTGTGCATGTGAGAAGGCACTTAGTTGATGAATTTAAATATTAGCGTAAGAGTAACTTTAAAATTACGAGGATATCCATAACGGGTAGTGGTTGTGAAAAAACATTGGACGATTAAAAAACCATATTTTAATAACTAAATTAACCTTTGACTTTGACTGAAATATAATTGCATTCCAAAAAGCAATTTTCATACAGACATTCTCGTTTTACAGATTTATAATTAAAATGAAGTATTAGAAGTATTTAGAGCAGTCGCCCGGAAAGCGAAAGGTCGTGGGTTCGAGTCCCATCGGAGCTAGTTGTGAGACGGGTCAATTTTTTCTAAATACTTCATTTTCCATTTTTCAGTAACAAAAATTGCATTGTGAATGCAAAAAACTAAAAATTAAAATAAATTAAAATGGTTTCTATGTCAGACAAACAAACTAGCTGAATACTGGACTATAGACTCGACCACAACATTTAATTTAATGTTCAATAAAGGCTTCACACAACTTCATATGGAATTAAAATCAAACATTGTTTTTAATTAACATAAAACAAGAATCAAGGTATTTTTAGGGGTACTTTTAGTCAAATGTAATAACTATGCTCGGAACAGACCGATGCGACCACGCATCTACGAAGCGGGTGCGACGCGAGTTGTTCGCGCGTCAGTCGCACAGCGGACGCTGTTAATACTTTTATCTCAAACAAATAAGGGACCCAGGGACTACTCTGAAACGCTAATCCGAAACTTTGGTTAGCCCCGCCTCGTGTTCAATTCACTCGATTCTGTCATGACTGGAGAGTGAGAGGGACGGGAATAACGAAATTTCGGATTGTGCGTTTCAGAGTAGGCGCGCTCTTTCTCAGGACGCGAAAACCCTGCGTCGGCGTCCGTCATGCGACAGATTCTCACGCTTCGTAGACTCTTTGTCGCATCTGTTTGCTTCATTTCAATCAAATTTAAACCGATTGTACAATCCCGGTGCAAATAACACCAACATAGTGACGTCATAATTTCCTTCAAAGCCCAGTTTGAATAGCCCACTGGCTAGCCGGTCAGGTCGCAGAAATTGGCGACCAATTATGGGTGATTTCGGCGAACAAATCAGTTGGACATTAAAACAGATATCCTCAGAGAGCAGCGGACCGTGTGGGGTTTCAATAACAGCGATTTATAAGCATCAATAGAATAAAAAGCGCGAACATCACAAGCTCAGCTAGCGAATGAGCTAGCGAGCTGGTGGGAGAAGCGAGGCGAATTGGTGGGAAAGGCTAACTCGTTTGTGGTGGTGGTTAAAAGAGGCTTATTTGGCACGTCTAATGAAAAGATGTTCGATTCGCTCTGTGTTAAGGAAAGTGTTGAGGCAGGATATTTCGCCAGGTATTCAGCGATAAGTCTTTTCTCCGAGCTAGGTGTCTGTGCTTGCTTGTGGACCGCGGCCCTAACTGTTAGATTAGAAGTTAGTTTTCTTTTTGCGTCGAGCGACCGACCGTTTCCTATTGAAACAATCGCTCATCCGGCAACCTTCTGGACTACGAGGGGAGGCAGGCAGTGAATCCTCATAGATGCCATTACAGCCGGCTGTAAGGGTTATGTCGGACTCTTACCGACTAAACACTGCCTGAAAACAGCTGTTACTGGAAAGTAATTCAGCTTTTCTAAGGCGACCACGCCCCTGGAAGGGAAATTGTATTTATGTAAGTAATGCATCTGAGAAACTCTGTAAGCGCGATTCATGTTTCCATACTATTCTTCAGTTCTGTTTTGACGTAGTATGATGTTAGGCTTGCGCGTCGATGTTTACATTCGTACTTTTCGCTGATCCTACATTTTTTCGATAGGTACTCGGCGTCTTGCTAATGTAGCGATGTCAGTGCGTCGCTAAAACAGTAAAAAAAAACGAATTAAACATATTAATTTACTTTGGTATCGGTCAATTGGGCCGGCGTTTTTGTGCATACGGCCAGCGATTGCGGTGATTAAAAACCACTTCCTTTTATATTCCATCATGATAGGGACGAATTTACGTACGTACCTACATTATATAACATTTATACTCACGCCTCTTTCCCACGGGGTGCAGAGACTATGGATCGCCACCTGCTACGATACTTGCACACTGCTTTCGCTTCTTTCACATCCATCAATTTTTTCATGCATGCCCGGCGATTTATGTATTATAAATATTATGTAAATAAATATTATGTTTTATATTTTTATGTATATTAATTGACGTAACTTCAAAGAAACATTAAGACACTGATCCCAGCTGCATTTATTATTACTTATATCCAACCGCCCATTTGGCTTATCCTAAAGGCACAAATCTACTAATATTTTATTCTGTACAAGTTTTTCGATAACTCTATACACGGTTTACATACAATTATAGATATTAACTCTTTTCATAAAAGTCGGGCCAGTGAGATGTAATGTGTTCAACGTTAAATTTTTCAAAATTTATCGATTTTGGAAACATTTAAACATACAGTTATACATAAAGTTTTTGTCATTAAAGTTAGATAAAAAAAACATTTCAGTTATGGTTCACCTCTGCTTAATCTTACTAGCTACTCGCTACCACTGAGGCCTCACCCTGCCAGCTGTAGTTGCTCGCTCTGACGTCGTACCGTTTGTGAATACAGATGAGCCAGCAATTTAGACCGAGTTAGATACACTCGGGCTTACAGCGCAGTTTGATATGATTTTAAAATTAATTCCAGTCTTATACTTTATGTGTGTGGCGTATAATGTACCGCTGATTAGGGTTGAATTGTACTTTTATGAGCCCGAGGGCGGTGGGTTCGCGTGTTTGAAGATTGCAGTTGTTAAGCAATCTTCAGTGTGGTCGGTTATGGGATGGATGACCGAAAATTTCCCTATGTTTATTTTTCGTGGCTTAGAAAGTTAGTTTAAGTCTTGGCTGCATTTGAAGTAGAAAGAAAGAAAGAAAGGAATTTATTTGCAAAACCAAGTGTTACAATCTATACATATAATAAAACAGAAACGGAAAAAAAGTCTGTACATGAAATATTTAAAAAAAATAATTACTGCTATGTGATGTGTACAGAATATAGACCCCAAAACGATAGATAATAAAATTTTTGTCTGTTTGTCTGTTTGTCTGTTTGTATGTTCGCTTTTCACGCAAAAACTACTGGACGGATTTTTACCAAATTTTGTGTAGTAATAACTTATAACCCGGGTCAACATATAGGGTACCTTTTATTGCGGGAAAATTTCTTTATATTAAAAAAACCGTTGATAACGACTGTTTTTATGTTTGCTTTTCACGCAAAAACTACTGGACGGATTTTTACCAAATTTTGTGTAATAATAACTTATAACCTGGGTCAACATATAGGGTACCTTTTATTGCGGGAAAATGTCTTTATATTTAAAAAAAGTTGACAAACTTATATTTCGGGCGTCTGTTTGTATGTTTGCTTTTCACGGAAAAACTACTAGACGGATTTTTACCAAATTTTGTGTAGTAATAACTTATAACCTGGTTCAACATATAGGGCACCTTTTATTGCGGGAAAATTTCTTTATATTAAAAAAAACGTTGACCAACTTATATTTGCGGGCGGCTGTTTGTATGTTTGCTTTTCATGCAAAAACTACTGGACGGATTTTTACCAAATTTTGTGTAGTAATAACTTATAACCTGGTTCAACATATAGGGTACCTTTTATTGTGGGAAAATTTCTTGACATCTTATAAAAAACGTAGACAAACTGACTCACATTTTGTATGAAATTAACTACAAATGTAAGTTTGTATTAGTTTTTTTAGTGATTAAACTATAAATTACCATTATTTTTTTACCTTTATTTGTACTGTAAGATCTGAAGTTTGCCAAATTTTATGATTCTAGGTCAAAAGTTTGTAAAAGTTTTTTTCCGTGATATTACTTAAGACATATAACCAATTTTAGGATATTTTCCATTATTTGTATAATTCAATAATGTACCTAATACCATGCTTAAGACAAATAATGAATTAATGATAATGATAATTTTTAGGGTTCCGAACCAAACTGGTAAAAAGGAACCCTTATGGTACGACTAAGTCTGTCTGTCTGTCACAGCTAGATATCTCGAGAACTACTATTATTTTAGGTGATAAGTAGAAGTTTATGTAAAGATTACAGGAAAAATAAAACAATGTCTCTAAATAGTAAACTTTTTCAGAAATCATCAACAAAATTATATTACTTCCACTATCGGTCAAGAGATGGAGCTGACCAAAAACTGCAATATTCTACATCGCGAATTCTCGGACGAATATGCCACACCGATGAAAACATTTTTACGTTTAAAATGTCCTCCTTCCTACATACTCGCAGGTCGCTTTGGGTTCACCCAACTTTGTGCTTCAGCACAGTTGTAGTTTTTTCAATTTTATAAAAGAAAAGATGGTACGGAACCCTCGGGGCGCGAGTCCGACTGGCTCTTGACCGGTTTCTTCTTAGTATATTTTATACCGGTACCTTTTAGACTGTGTACGGACCGGCGGGCGGCGGCGGCCCCACGAACGCCAAAGAACGACATCAGGCATTGCTCGCTTCACGTTTCTGGCCTTCGTAAATCAATCTAAAGCTAGGTAAAGGATTACTGGGAGCGATTCCAGTTCACATTCGGAGTTTCTGATCATCTGATTGAGACAGAGGGGAATACAGAACCTCTTTGATGGCGTTCGTTGGCCTTTGTTGGTCCGGTGTGTACGCAGCATTAGCACAGAATATGGCATTAGGCAAGCGCGATTCATCGTAGATCGCATCAAAGAACGCTTAGGGGCGTGATAGCGGACAAGCGCTAGCTTATCAATCAATAAAAAAAAAATGCTTTACAGTTTGTTATCACTACAAAGCTACTAACATGGTGGCTTCTTAAGTGCTATTCTGTTGCAGTGATAATGTTTTCATACGACAGGACAGTCCATTTTGACAGCTAAATTGCTTAAGGCGATACTCGGAAAAATTATGCTAAAGCGAGATAGCAATGAGAAAACGACGCGCGCGGGAGCGAGACCGATTTTGCCGATTACGCAAAAAAAACACAAAATCACTTCGTATTCAAAAACTATAGTGATTTTAAAAAAATGCTTCTATACGATCCTAAATATTATTGGTGTCCACTAATTAAACCAATTTTCAATAGTATATGTATCCCCATTTAAGAATAATCTTGATATTTCTTATTTTTAGAGGTATTTTCGAAAATAAAAAGTGTCGAGCCAATATCATAAAATCGTGTTTCTGAAACTATACGATTCTAGATAAAGGTATGAAGAAATATATATCTTATTACAAGATTTATAACAACTCTAACCGTCCTATAGTTTTATATCAAAGAGTCCATACTTTTTCCGAGTAGCGCCTTAAATTGCTTACTCTTGACGGCTGACACCCTGAGAAAACTCAGTTATTGTGATTTTAATGAATTAAAAATAATTAAACTATACTTGAATTAGATTTTGATTTATTGATTTGTAGATCAATTTGAATTGTTGGAAAACGGACATTCATTATTGTGATTTGATATACCTAGAAAAAAAATAGTAATTTATCGCAAGGCTTTAGGTCAGCTAAGAGGATGAGGTTACTTCGTGCTTTTGAAATCGATGAGGACCGTGAAGCTCGGTTAACAAGCAATCGCAAGCGCAACACTGAATCCCGCGCTTCCGAGACCTACACCCATATACACACACATAATACCTTGCGGTCACTGGAAGGAAGTGTAGATTACACATAAAATAAACAAATACAAAAGTCACTTTACCGTGCGTACGAAGTCGCGGGCAACAGCTAGTAGATCATAAATTAGAATAAGCGCTTAGGTACAACTTAAGTAACTTTGAACAGGTATAGCAATTTTTTCTTTATCTCTATTTTTTTTCTTAGTTTCTTCTTAGTTTGTATATTCCAACCGTCATTGGTGGAATATCATTGTACCCAATCCTAGGAAATCAAGTATATCTTAGATAATTAATTAGTAATATTACCTTCATTCTTACGGTTGAAATGATGATGATGATGATGATTACCTTTGTAAAGATTTTTCATCCGATAAATCGAATAAATTTATTAATCGGCTAGTAAATTATCCAAGGTAAAAACTAAAACAAGGATAATTTCTTCACCATTTCAATAAAAACTGTTTTACTCGTTTATTACACAAAAACCATAAACTTTCATGCCAAAGATTATAAAGAAAAAATCCTTGAAGTCAAGGATTTATTTATCGATTTAAGTGACAGCAATATCAAATGGGGCCTCGTTTGAATATCTACGGCATAACTATTTTTCTATGCATACAGGCGGAAACCCACCATGGCGCATGGTGTGCACGGGGACGCGTTGCAAATTAGCTGCATGGGTTTATTTGATTGACAACGTGGGTGAACGTTTCCACTGTAGCACAAGTTATTTAAATTTTTAATTTTTTGCATGCACAAAGCAATTTTTATTATTGAAAATGAAATATTTTTTGTTTGTGGAACGCGCTTCCTGAAGGTACCAGAAAGGCTCAGACTCTAAAATCCTTTGGAGATCAAGTTAGAAGTAATTTCCTCTCCCTTACTCATTAAATAAAATGATGAAAAATAGGGGGACTAATTTAAGATAATATGACATTTTGCGATTATAATTTTTATAAATTCATAATTGATAGACATTGTATTTGCATGCCCTGCCGGGTGAATGTGTCTCGCACTTATTTTATTTTATACCACGCTGTTAAATACCACGTTCTGGTAAATAAATTTTCTTTCTTTCTTAAAGTTTATGTATTATCTTATTTTTCTCTATTTGTCATTCTAGACTTATTCTATCCTTTTTATGCACCCTCTCTCCTCTGTTCTTTTGATTTATTTTTTTCTTTCGCCCAAGGTTGCCTGGAAGAGATTGCTATTTAGCAATAAGGCCGCCTGTTGTCTGTTTTCTCATAACTATGTCTCTTTGTGTTATCGTTTCTTTTTTGTGTGCAATAAAGCTTTTTTTATTTATTTATTTTAGCAAAAATCGACCCGTCCCAACGGAGCTGGTTGTGAGACAGGTTGATTTTTTCTAAAATACTTCATTTTAATTTTTTCAAGTTTGCAAAGTTTACACGAGCTTAGTACTTGTCAGTAGCTTGTCTTGATTAGTGACAATTAGTGAGAAGTAAGTGCCAACGACCTTGGGCATAGAAAAGTGTCCTAATTTTCCCGCTCGCTACCCGCACCAAAACAGCTTAAACACACGTTTCGTCAAAACTATGTATTATTTTAAAACGAAAAATGCTCAGTTTTAAGTTAAACAAGTTAGCAATCTTTTCCTGAAAGAAACGTGAAAATATCACTTGTAGTTTAGAAGCAGTAGCGTATTTCAAGTTGAAAACAGCTTCATTTCAATGGTTTTTTTTAATAGTATCTTAAAGACTATGTTTTTTTTAAATGCTCAGATTGAAGTTTATATAATAATAATAAATAATAATAATAAAAAAGCTTTATTGCACACAAAGAAAGAAACAATAACACAAAGAGAGAATGAGAAAACAGACAACAGGCGGCCTTATTGCTAAATAGCAATCTCTTCCAGGCAACCTTGGGCGAAAGAAAAAAAATAAATCAAAAGAACAGAGGGGAGAGGGTGCATAAAAAGGATAGAATAAGTCTAGAATGACAAATAGAGAAAAATAAGATAATACATAAACTTTAATGAGTAAGGGAGAGGAAATGACTTCTAACTTTATATATCAATATTTAATATATATTAATTCTGGATTTATCAGTAGGTATGAGTTTTAGGGCCTCAAAAATGATCGTTTCACGACTACATGCACCTTAAGACGGTGGTGTTAGCAGATGGTATTAGTTACCTGAAATCCATTACAAATGGATTGTCGCCGCCCTATTTTGCGTTATGTGTCGTCGTTTCGATTTGTCACTAAGCACTTGTCGTGGCTGTTTACAGAACACCTCAAGTGACAAGTGCTCAGCGAACAATTAAACTAATTAAAATTCTTTATTTTCAGTCCAGGGATCCATTTTAATGTTAGGTATAGTAGGTATAATGTTACTTTGGTGGGGTAGTCTTCTTGTCACTTATTCAGCCTGTTTACACGGTGGGTATTAGTGTAAGTGACAAGTACTGAACTATAGCTCCTAAGTCCCTGTAAACTCTGCATGAAACAAAAATATTAGCCAAGTACCCCTAGGACGAAAAACTGTCGTCCTCCTAAAAGGATTTTGTAGCAAACGGCGATAACGTTTCTCCACCCTCTAAACCTGAACATACAGCAATGAATTTTCGATATGTTGTTGAAATGCACGTTTTGTTTTTTTTTTATATTCATTGTAGATTTGAAAAAAATTGGATCTTTTTTGTTTTGTATGAAATCACTAAAGTGCAAATATTTCAAAATCTATGATAAATATAAAAAAAAAACTAAACGTACAGCCCTAATTCCTGAATGAAGAGTCAAAAATTTTTTGTCATTATTTCGACCTATGTTTCTTGGAGAAAGTTTTTCAATTACCGATTCTAAATTGATCTTAAAAATTTGTGCACTGATAAAAAAAACTGTATATTATACTACACATATATTTTCTTTCAAAACGAAGCTTGACGCACGTCCTTAGCCTCTCTGTGTGCCGCGGTGGGTTTTCGCCTTAAGCGAAGCGCGTTTCAGAGGGCCTACTCTGAAACGCAAAACCCGAAACTTCGTTATTCCCATCCCTCTCAATCTCCAGTCATGACAGAATCGAGTGAAAGGGGCGGGGCCAGGGGGGTGTCACTCCGCAGTTTAGGTACGTTCGGCCGGCGCGCCTGCCGGGCAGGCGTATGGCAGAAGGATGCCGCTCGGCTCGTACGCTCCACGTTCGCGCGTAGAACGATCGATCATTTCTGTGATTTTTGTGCACCGAACAATGACTTATAAATGTTCCTATAATCCGTATATAAGATACTGTTGTGTTTACGGGTGTCTAAATAAAAGAAATAACAAAAGAAACAACAAAACTGAACCCGCAAGTCGCTCGCAACCCTAACCAGCGAGCGAGCTGTTTGAGACATTCATAGAAATAAAAACGCTCGCGCGTAGATATTGGGTACAGTTTTGCTTGCATGCGCGAACTCTAGGTTATTATAACAATAGGTAAGCGATGACAAAGCAACCGGAATTGGACTTTATTTCCAAGCAGAAAGATTTATTTTTATTTGAATGAGCTTGCAGAGTGAGTCTTCTGTGCCTAGCACTATTATTTATTCTGTGGCGGGGCTAACCGAAGTTTCGGACCGAAGAGTACGGTCCCAGGGACCGTACTCTGAAACGCTAATCCGAAACTTCGGTTAGCCCCGCCCCTTTCACTTGATTCTGTCCCGACTAGAGCGTGAGAGGGACGGGTATACCGAAGTTTCGGGTTTTGCGTTTCAGAGTAGGCCCTCAGGAACGCGTGTTTTTTGCGCCCGTAGATGCCAATTGTTGCGTTTGTACTGATTCAAAGGCGCGCGTGAAGCGCGTTCGCAAACGTGCGTTTGAATCGATAGAAACGCGCGCACAAAGAGGCGGAGACTTTCACTTGTAAATAAATGGGTCTATCCAATAGATCTAGAGTCTAGACGCGTCTGTATCGCTGTAAATACGCGCAGTGACGCGCGTTTCCAGATCGCGCCGTGTGCTTAGGTTACAAGATTGCCTTCGAATCTCGTTTGAAGCTCGTAAACGCGCGTGATCTGCGCGTCCTCTTCGCGTTTAAAATACGCCGTGTGCTTAGGCTCTAAGATGAAATCAAAGAAATGAAAACATGCTGCTAAAATACGCCGTGTGGCCGTGTACAGCATGCACCGCGGTGTGTTTTGCCTTACGAATACAGACTGGTTATGAATTTCGTGCTTGATGTTCGGGTTTTATCGTACATCTGAACGACTGGCAAAGGATTTCTCGAGGTGAACGTTCTGCTATATTGATTGAATAAAAAAAGGCTAATAGGTAGATCGGGGAAAATATTTTTGGTAGATACAGTCGACACTACCACAATAGGTATTTTAGTTATGGTAGGAAAACGAAAGGAAAGAAAACACTGAAATAATGTTAAAAGGTGCACTAAAGCTCAACATGAAGAAAGCTACTAAGTACTAGGGGACGCCCGGGGTCTCGACCGAACTTTTACTTATTCTACTTTCTATATCAAAAATTTATGCTCTGTTTTCAACATTAATAAGACCAAAGATAGTATATGTGATGTCAATGTAGTATTTCTGATGGTCTAATAATCTAATATATCTCTTTGTAAATATATTTTAAGTTAATGGAAATGAATGTACTTACTTATATGAATATTTAAGTTATTTATGAATAGAAAAATGGAAAATGAAGTATTAAGAAAAAATCGACCCGTCTCACAACTAGCTTCTTTTTTCTAAATACTTCATTTTCCATTTTTCTATATTAAAAATTGCATTGTGAGTGCAAAAATTTAAAAATTAAAATAACTTATTTATGAATTATGAAAAAGTTACAAAGGCAATGAATGTATATTAAAAGTAACAATGAATACTAAAAATATTGATATTATTATTTTTGGCCCCACTCCATATTTGGTTCATATTATGCTTACATCATTAATGTCATCTAAACTTATAGTAAAACAAAAAAAACTGTTAAAGGAAGTGCTTAATAACGAATTATGTGTCGTCATTATCTCATTAAGATTAAAAACGCAGAAAATACCCTAATACGTTGATAAAGCACGGCAACAAAGTTTTAACGAGGGTTGAGGCAAATATGTCGTCACGCGATACATTAGCTCGTTAGGGTTGCCTTTTTATTGTAATGTAATAAAAAATGTGTTGGTATATTTTGTTGCTCACTTTTCTACGATTTCATCAATTTGTTTCGGGATCGTTTGATTCCAATAAACTTCCTTGATGACACAGTGAAATGTGACGTGAATGTAAGGTTGAAAGAATGATATTTATCAAGATTTAAAAATGTTATCAAAACATTGGGTGCCATATCTATTTATTTAGTTATATACTTAATGATAAATTTAATAATAATTACTGACAATCGAATTTTATAAATAAACGATCGTCTCAACAAACGCGAATGAAATAAAAGTTTAAGTAAATGAAATAAAAGTTTACTCTGAGAAAATTCTTGATTACTGTTTAAAATTGATAGGTACTTAAAACTATACGCATTCTGTAGTAGTTTAAAGTATTCTTAAGATACTAAACTTTCATATTAAATTTAATATTAGCTTAATCTTATTACTCAAAATTTATTTTGTTTTTATTTATATTTAATTTTAATTTATTATTATTTACATGTTGATGAAGTGACAGTGCCAACCCTAAGCACTGCCAGAAGTTATATAATATACCGAATCGTACAGACCTTAGCTTGTGAAGTACGGATTAAACAAATCCTATATAAATTATGTCATCAAATTACTGTGTTTATGTGTACTTAAGTATATTTATAGAGGTTTTTCTGTCTCTAATTGTGTTGTGTTGTTGACCACTGAAGTTTTGTGTTTATATTACCACCCCTTAAAAGGTATAAATAATGAAACTTTGTAAGATCGCGTTCTTGTACAGTTGAACTAATTGAATCGTGCGTGACCCACCTTTAAGTTCATTTTCTAACAGATATTAATATTCAATAACCTTTACGCAAAACCTCTTAGGTGGCGATTTTGCTCATGAATATGAACAACTTTTACTACGAGGCCAACTCTGAAACTTAACAAAAAAAATCAGCTGTTCCATACATTCTGGTCGAGTAGATATTGACAATTTGTATGAAACAGCTGATTTTTTTGTTGAGTTGCAGAGCTGGCCCCATAGTAAAAGTTATTCATATTTATGAGCACAATCATCACCTAAAAGGTATTGCGCTCATTCATTAACAAGTTGTATAGATTTGACGCTTTCAAATTGTTGTCAAAAGCCAAATGGATAATGATTCAATTAGCTTGACTGTACGTCCATCTCTGTTGTTGTCAGGATACACTTTTCAGGGTTATTTTACAATTTTAATTTACTACGAATTACTACGAAGGGTCCAGGAGTTTTGTGCTGAGCCCTTTTTTTTAGTTTGTCAGGGTTCTTTAACGTCACACCATGTGCTTGTCTGTTTGCTGTTATGTTTTTTTTTCTTACCTATTTTTCGTTGATTGTCACTGTTATTTGTCTGTATGTGTGAGGTGGTATGTTTCGTTAATAAATGCTTTTTCTTTCGTATTTCGACGCATATATCTAGGAGAAAGTTTATCATTTACCGATTCTGAAAAGACTTTAAAATTGGTGCACTGATTAAAAATTTATCCGAATTTATCCGAAAAGTGCCGAAACATCGGAAAAATCCATTAAAAACAACAAAAAATTTCCAATTATGAGTGAAATACACGCGTGATTAAATCCGTAAAAAAGTGGTTTTATTTCAATGGACATTTCGCTCGGAAATCTTTATGAGATGTGCTTAAGACTTTAAAGTTATTCCAGGATCGATCATTAAATTCTTATAGGATAGGTCCAAATAAATAAAAGCGATACAAGCTATAAGAGTTTGTTTTTAAAGACGGGAGATATTTCAGAGGGTGAAAGTAAACCACTATTACAATGAGACCAAATGCCTCATTGCGGAAAAAAATCAGCTGTTCCATACCGACCCCCCCCCCCGCGAATAATCCGGTATGAGCTATTACGGGGTTTTTCATGTTATGTGTTTTTAGGTATCTAGAAACTAAAATGAATCATGTGATTTTTTTACAGAATTTTTCTATTGATATTTACAAAGATATGAAAAATTGCGTGTCTGTTCCATTAAAATGCCTTAAAAAGTATTTTGAACGAATAATATTGTTTTAGATCTTTACGAAAAAAAATACCAAAAGCATTTGACAGTAAACACTTTTACGATATTATTCAGGTAAACAATTTATTACAGTAATTATGTAATAAGTAGTACAGGTTTTTTTATTTGATTGAATCAGGCGTCACTTTGCGAAAGTCCCAAACCATTGTGAAAAACGAAATATATGTACCTAGCTTACTTCCACAAAAACACAACATGCAAGATGCTCCGCCCGCCCGCAATAAAATGCACATGCACACCACGAAAATACCAGTACACAATACCTACATTTAGCAAGACAGCAATACACCTTGCACCTTCACCGATTAGACCACTCTACACGTGTTTCGCCCCAACCCATGGCATCCTCAGAAGATAGTTCGTGCGAAAGCCAACACCGAATTGATTCAATCAAATCTAATTGGTCTATTAATATAATTTACCTAATTGTGCCTGTTACAAAAGTTGCTGGTTAAAGTTCATCGCAGAAGACAGATTACCTCTATATAGTGATTTTTATAAACTTGTCAATCGTGAACTTCAATGGTAATACATTTTACGTCATGTGACATCCAGTAATATTAAAAAAGTTACAGTTAATAGGAAAAGAAAACCGATCTCAAACATTAAAATATTGTTTTCCCCTCAACAATGAAGAAACCCAGGTATGCAAAGTGTTTTTCTTAAACACGCTTTCTATCCTTAAACAAATGATTACACACCCTTAGAAAAAATTAAAAGAGATGATAGTTTGATTGATAAACGAGGAAAACATCAGAATAGACCACATTAGATGAAGCTACATACAGAAGACAGGATAAGAAACTCTATTAGTCTATTTCCCAAAGTCGATTCGCATTACACAAGTAAAGAATCTCTCTTTCTGGGGTCAGTCCCTCATGTCTAAGGATCGTGGTCAGCATCAGGGTTCACCGGTTCCGGTCCAGCACCTCTCTTACGACCGTGTGTATGGAGGATGACGAGACTTTTACTTGATCGGTCTTTTATCTTGTAGGTGAGCGACCGCGCGATCTCTTGCCTTCGATGCTCCCGACTACAATTAGTTGTTTTAGGCTGTCGTCACCTTTGCGTACCGTAGGACCGAAATTTGAAAGAATGCATTGCTGGAATGTGGTCGATAGGTGAGTTTTAATTTGGAGCTGGGTTAGGTAAGGGTTGATGCATTAGTGCGTTACGCTATCCAAGGTATTCTTAGCATTCGCCTTCAGCACCACATCCTTTACCTTTCGCGGGCCAGAATTGTCCATGTTACAACTCCATATAATATTAAACGGGTCATAGCATCCTTTGCCATCCCGTACGCCTTTTTATCTCCGGTACACAGCTGCAGTCGTTGCAGATTTGGGAGCCCAGATAAATGTAGTAGTCGACGATGCCTACGCCAGGAATGTTGCAGGTGACATTTGATAACGTTCCGACTCGATCCTCTATCATCACTTTAGTTATTTTTCTGTTCACTGCGAGACCAACGTTGCCACTCTCCACCTCGAGTCCATGGAATAGCTCACTCCTATCATCCATAGATAGTACGGTGTCGTCAGCATATCGAAAATTTGAAAGTCTCTTTCCGCCTACAGGGAAACCCTTCTCCCAATCTTCAATGGTCCTCCGTATGATTTGCTCACCATTTATGTTAAACAGTGCAGGGAACAAGATGCAGCTCTGTCTTACTTCTTGTTTAGTTGTAAACATAATTGAGCAGTCAGTAATCCTAACGAAGGAATAGGAATAGAAAATAATTTTCAACTTAAATATAATCTCATTCATTATGTTCTATCTTTAAGCCAAAGTGTTTTTTTAATGTTAATCATAACAATCATTAATTCATGAACTAACCAAAGTTGTTTCATTTACTAGAATATCATTTATTTCATGACAGGCGAATATGATAGTAATTGGCTTCTACAAATGTACAATAAACAAAACTATTTGCAAGAATAATATCGCAACACGATATTACATTACTGTTTGTAGTCGAAAATATAAACTTACACGAATAATATCGCAACCCGATATTACTGTTGCAGACGGCACTAGAAATTTACACGAATAATATCGTAAGAGACACTACTGATCAGAGCTTAACCTATACTAGTATAGTAAAATACATTTAGTTAATTTGTAACGAATACCTTGGTACTAATTAATTTTGGCTGAAATAACAAGATAGCTGAATTCCATATGTGATATAAAAAGTCTCTGATACTTATTTTTTAGTGGAGTTATTAACAAAAATGCTTCTTTTATTTTTTCTGAACATTTTGACTTTTTCGGTTACCGGATTATTCGCGGGGGGGAGGGGGGGGTCGATACGTTTTCGCCCATTCGGTACTGCACTTTTGTATAAAACAGCCGATTTTTTCCCATAGTAAAAGTTGTTTGTATTGATGTCTACTTTCACCCCCAGAAGTGTGTTCCAACTTTAAACAAACACCCTGTATAACAGCCATTTCAGTGTTCCAGTGATGGGATGACACAAATAGCCGAAGTGGAGGTGCGCCCCACCCCTAACTCTTCGTGTGTGCTCGGCCGAAACGGAAAATTTCCAAGTCGACGTTGGAGAAAAAACTCGAAGCTTTTGGGTTGTTATCGTATCTGAGTCGATAGAGTTTTGGAACGTCGAAGTTAAGGTTTTTAATCGTTATATTTTGCCTGTCAGTCTTGCAAGGGGAAAATTAACACATAAGTACATAAAGTTATCTTTATCAGAAGTAGATGGCTTCCTATCCTATCGTGCGATGAATTTAAATACTAGATAATTACACTTGCAATACGACTCTGGAATACACTCCCTTCTCATATTCAAAGAACGCCAAGCAAACTTAGTTTAAAAAAATCGGCTCGTGATAACTTTTTAAACTCTTTATCTGAATCTCATTAATCTGACAATTATTTAATTTTATTTTATAAAAAAAGGATGGACATATAACTATGTTTTAATGTGTGTATTTTATATTTAGCTTTAATTTATATTACAGTTGTCTATTCTAACCATTCTTACAAATTAATTTGACTGTTTCTCTTAACATCATTTTATGCACCGCATATGAGCAGCACCCAACTCTCTGGTTGACTGGTTGAGAATGCTTTTTGCCATTAAGTCCGCCAATTTTATATTGTGCAATGAAATTTAAACAAATAAAAAATAAAATAATTTGGTCGCATCGCTTGATTGCGCGACCATCAATTAAGTAAGACACAGTTGATATTATTGGCACGATCACACTAGCAGTTTCATCGGTCGGACGGTTCATTGCACAGGCGATAGCAATGCTTATGGTTGCCCACTGTTATCCATGGGTCTTCTCCAAAAAAGGTTACAATTACGCTTGCTAACTGGGGAAGATCGGAGTCACTAAGATTTTTGAAGACACTATTGCCAAATCTTCTGGTCTCTATAAAATATCATGTTAAGATTGGCAATAATAGAAGTAGTAAATAATGTACAGTAAATCACAGCAATTATCTAGCCCAAAGTAACCTTTGACTTAAAAATAAACATACTTACATATTTTACTTTGGTAATCATCGTCAGCTCAGCATCTACCTATTAACGTACACTGCTGGACATAGACCTCTCCATGAGCAGAATCGGAGGCTGCTCTCATCCAGCTCTTGCCAGCCACCTTGAGAAGATCGTGGCTGAACCTAGTCTTAGGACATCCTACAGTACGTTTGCCGTCCACTCTAGAACTTGTTTGCCCCAGAGGTTATCGATTCTGCGGCTCATGTGGTCGGCCCACTGCCACTTCAGTTTGCTAATCCGATGGGCTATGTAGATTACTTTCATTCTCTATCGGATTATCACGTTCCGGATTCAATCCGTCAGAGAAACTCCGAGCACAGCCCGCATAGCTCGCTGACCAACTTTGAATTTGTGAACCAGCCCTTCTTTTGTAAATGCATGCAAAATATACATTCATAGAAAACATCAAGACAGAGACAAATAGACATCTTCATGCACACAAATTTTGGTCTTATGCGGGGATCACACCTGTGACCCTTAGCGCAAAAGGCAGGTATACGTACTTGCCCTCTTTTTACTATAGCATCACGTAGTTTAGGTACTTTTACGACACCCACGAGATAAAAGGGTAAATTTCTATGGCGCACTGGGTGACACAGCCATTATTAAATTAGAAGTTAATTATTATAAACGCGGTCTCTAATTTGTAAAGGTGATTTTATTTCAATAAACGCTGACAATATACATGAAGCATTTGGTGTTATTTATTATGGGCCATATAATTTGTGTGATAGATAGAAATTAGTTTATTATTTAACTAAAATTACATTTACATCATTCACGTTATTAGCCTATCAATATTACCAAAGTTTCGCTTTTGTCTTAATTATTAAATTGTAATGACGTGTACGTATGTACAGTCCAATCAATTGAATCGTACGTAACTTTTAAAAACTTTAAAAAAACTCGAAAGTCGAAATTCAAACTTGTTGACACTGAGCTTTGAAAATTAAGTATTAGAAAAAATCGACCCGTCTCACAAAACTAGCTTCGATGAGATTAATTATTGTGAAACAGGTCGAATTTTTCTAATACTTCATTTTAATTAATAAAAATTGCATTCTGAATGCAAAAAAGTAGAAATAGATTGACACTGACCTTTATAGTTTTGTCGCTTTGAAATAAATTATTAGCAAAATGGGTCATGATCATGAGCACAGGCGAACCAATTGGGTTCGACTGTGCTATAGGTTAAAAATCATATTGCATTTTGTAAAATATCGAGCGATTACACATCGTTCCCCTGAAGTATTGCCAAGCTGAATAAACAGGTGTACCTTGTACAGCCGAGAAAGTTGGGTGTTCTACAAAGTTTGAACTAAGTACTACTTATTTGTTGCTAGCCTTTAGCTTGTGAAATTGCCTGCGCGTGAGACAGAGTCGGGGATTAGTGTGTAAAGAGTAGGTACGATTTTTATTACATGAATTTTTAAATAACAAACCACTGATTTAAATCAAAAACTGATAAATGAATTACGTCGGGAGGTTATACCTATTAATCAACTATAATGTTCGAAAACAATGTGATAGGTGCAAGCTAAGTTATTTATCACAATAAAAATAAAACATGATTTATTTGAAAAATCTGTTTTTTTTTATTAAAATATAAAAATATTTTTTTTAACCCTGATTAGGATACTACCTTTTGGAATGGAGCGTCACACATACATACAGCGTGCGGAGTGTGTGTGTGCGTACAAGGTGTCATTGTCGCATAAACGCAACTCCAAAAGGTCGTATCCTTATAGCATTTGAACCGTATAGTACTTTTTTATTTTCACTCGTTTCTTATATAGAAATATGTAATGCCCGAATACTCGTACGCTACTTATCTTTGGGAGCGTCTCACACATCGCCCTGTCACTTTAAATGTCATACGTATGAAAGAGATGCCATGATGTTTGAGACGCTCCCAAAGATGATTTGCGTTTGAGAATTCGGGCGTGAGTTATATAAAATGCAAAGAGGTTGTCAAACTCACTTTGTAGTAAGTACATCAATATGTACCTACCTTATTTCTAAATCAATATTTAGTTCAATCATTAGGTGGTCAATTAAATACTTGTAGAATATTCACCAAGTTCTAGAACAAAAGTAAGTAACACATACAAAGTTACAATCAATACGGTAACGTGACTTTGTGACTGTTAATTAATGTCAAGGTTAAAGTTCACGTTCTGTAAGTTTTCGTTACTCATTGACCGTCATTAAGTGTAATTTTATTAATCTATTTTGGTTTAGTTTTTAATTGTTCATAGTTTACTTTTACTAGCTTAACGTTCTTTGAATGTTGCGTCAACTCTTATTTTATTGCTTTATATTTTACTAGTGGCTCGCCGCAGTTTTATCCCGTGGGAATATCAGGATAAAATATAGCTTTCTAAAGGATTTTTAAAATCGGTCCAATAGTTTATTCGTTACAAACAAAAATACAATTTTCTCTTGATAATATTAATATGGATAAACAAACTAAGGAATCTACTATGTTTGAGCCACCATGTCATAAAAATAAATTATGTAAATCATATCATTTATTTATTATTGTTGAAAACAACATAAGACACTTGTAAATTTCTTGGCCAATATACAGCTCGCTGGTCAAATATTTGCGGCGGCCCTTCGCTTTTATCTAGGTATAGATTGGGCCTAAGAGTTTAGAAATCACCAAGATTTAAGGCTGCCACACACCAAAAGGTATCGCAGACGTGCTGTATTGAGTCTGCGTGCGTCATGATTTGTAAATAATATTTGAACTTGTACGCGTAGCCGACGGTGTCGCAGATGAATTGCGATGCAACACTGTCGGTGAATTCACTCGAAGGATTGCATCATTGAAGTGGCAGTGGGCGGGACACATAGCGCGGAGAACCGATCGCCGTTGGGGTGGAAAGGTCCTCGAATGGCGACCGCGTACCGGACGACGTTCCGTGGGCAGGCCCCCTACAAGGTGGACCGACGATCTGGTCAAGGTCGAAGGAAGCCACTGGATGCGGGCAGCGCAGGACCGATCGTTGTGGAGATCCTTGGGGGAGGCCTATGCCCAGCGGTGGGCGTAGTTCGGCTGACATGATGATGATGATGATGATGACTGTCGGTGTGAACCTACGCGCACAAGTTCAAATATTGAAAAATTGAAAATGAAGTATTTAGAAAAAATCGACCCGTCTCACAACCAGCTCCGCTGTAACTCGAACCCAAGACCTTTTGCTATCCGGGCGACTGCTCTTACATATATTTTTATATATATTTTTTCTAAATACTTAATTTTCAATTTTTCAATAAGTAATGCCCGAGAGGAGCAATTTTTCAATAAGAGGAGCCCGTGGCGCAGTGGATAGCGCGCTCGGCCTGCGATCGTTGAGGTTAAGCAACGTTCGCAATGGTCGGTCACGGGATGGGTGACCAAAAACTTTTCATCTCGAGCTCCTCCGTGCTTCGGAAGGCACGTTAAGCCGTTGGTCCCGGCTGCACTTGCAGTCGTTAATACCCACCAATCCGCACTGAGCCCGCGTGGTGGGTCATGGCTCATTCTCCTTATTCATCCATAAGGAAGGCCAGTGCCCCAGCAGTGGGGACATTAAATGGCTGATGATGATGATGATGGAATAAGTAATAAAAAATGCATTGTGAATGCAAAAAAATAAGTTCAAATATTACAAAATCATGACGGACGCAGACGCAATGCAGCACGTCTGCGACACTTTTTGGTGTGTTCCAGCCTTAAATTTCAAATAGGTACCGAACCTTATTGAACCGATAACAAGATAAATACCAAACGTTTAAAGTTTCTTAAACATCATACGCGCAAGTTAATTCCTATACAATTTGTTCACGATAAGGCAGAGTTTCCAACTCCGTGATATGCTCGCAGAGTCCTTATCTTACCAGAAAGTTCCAATTTGTTAGAAAGTTCGAGAACTCGTCGATTAGGACGTGGATTTTTCTAATGTAGGTATAGTCGACAACATATCAAGATAAACATATTAACGTTAAAAAGTATACCAAGTGCTGGGGGCCGATTCTCAGGCAATAGAGAAAAGTTCACTTTTATAAGCTCGAAATTCAAATATAACACAGTTTTTGTATTGTCAGAATTTCACAATCGAAAAAGTTCGATCGAAAACCAGTCGAACGCAACGAGTGGTACACCAATAGATGTTCGTATACGAACTTAGCTGTCAAAATGAATTTGTTGACATGTGGGACAGCTTACATTGTTTGAAACGTTCTAACTTTTCAATAGAAACCACAAACAAAATGTTCGTCATACGAATTACCACACTGAAAAAATATGAATGCCTGAGAATCGGGCCCCTCACTTTTCAATCATCAGATAATAGTTATCAGTCCTTTAAATTTTTACTTTTTTGCATGTACAATGCAATTTTTATTATTGAAAAATGGAAAATGAAGTTGATGATATTGCCAAATTTGGCATGTATGTTCCTTGGGAAGTGTAAGGGAGCACTAAGATAAGATTTTTGGAAATTTCTCCTCTAAGGGGGTAAAAGGTGATAAGAGTTTGAATGAATTTTTTTATTTCTACAATGGATTCAGTGGAAACTGTATATAGATTTTGCAAAAGATGTAAGTGAGCACTACTAAAGGATTTTTGGAAATTCACCCCCTAAGGGGATAAAAAAGGGGGCCAGAAATTGTATGAAACTCTTTATTTCTTCTATTTTGTGGCTCAAAGTTCAAACGCAAGAGAAGCTGCTACTACTAGACCGATTTAGACAATTCTAACTAACTAATTTAATAGTTTTTTTTTTTATTTAAATTCCTTTATTTAAATTAAAGGTCGTGTGAATATCTAACTCAACTCCACGCGGACGAAGTTGCGGGCAGAGTGCTAGTTTATAAAAAAAGTTAGCATAGATAATTGAATTTTCGCGAAAAACACCGATTTGTGAAAACACTGATGGATTATACAATGGTGATGAAATTTCTCAAACTGGAAAAAGTTAAGGCTTTCGCAGTTCAGAATCGGCGAATGTGAAAATAACCAGCCCGTAAAGACTTTTATGCTTTTTACTTGTAACTCGTTTAAGTGGCGACTCTTTGTAAAGGTTGACATAGTCATTAGCTCAGAATACTACTTGTGGTTACCTAGAATTTTATTACGGCGCCGGTGCCGTCACATAGTTGCAATGCTATTGCGAATAACGTAACCAGGGTGCCTACCATCAACTCTTATTGCGGTTTTGTTTAGGACCTAAACTGATCTGCTTCGCTTATTCATACCACGACAGCTTAATATCAATGACAGCGATTCAGTGATCATCCAATGACATTTCACAGCCGCTGACCTGTCATCAACTCTTATTTGACTTATAACTTGGCCAAGCTAATATGACACCTGCTGGTTATACCCGTCCCTTTCACTCACCGGGCATCACAGAATTGAGTGAAAGAGACGGGTAGAAGAAATAAAGACACAAATCGTTCGGTCATTCACATTTAGCAATTCATTTGCGTGCGATCCAGTTTTTAGAAGGTACGAAAGAAAGCAATTTATTTTAGGAACCTATTCTGCATCGCGCTATTTTTGAATCGCTGTCTTAAAGTTGATGGTAGGCACCCAGAACGTTGTCTTCGTATGAAGAAAAAAAAATATGTTAGGTAGTATGCATTTTAATGTCTACACCTCTTCACTAATACCTAAGACAAATGAGTGTTTACCAGCAGGCTTAACGTGTTTTCTGAAAATATAAGAAAATTTTTGGCCACCCATCCCATTACTGACCATAATGAAAGTTAATTAACAGCAACAATAGAGTGCCGAACGCTCTACCAACCTTTTTTTTTTGTCTATAGTAAGGGCAAATACAGTCTTTTCGTATACCGCTAACGGCATGTTGGACTCAGTCAGACAAGGCCTGTCTCTCGCCGCGCCCAGCCCTCCCGCCAAGCCTAATAGGCTTCGCGTCAGGGCTGGGTGGTTCTAACGGGCGGGGCAGGAGGAGAGAGCCTCCTCTCAATCTCCCCATAAGGTTACCCACTCCGGGTGGGCTGACCAGATGGGGTACGCTCTACCAACCTGCCCCACTGAGCTACTTTCATCTCAATGAAAAGTTAATTAAGTCTCCCATAAATAAAACAAATTAAGTTATAAATAGAATATATCTAATTTTATCGCTTGTTACGCAAATAGAATTAAGGCAATTTGTAAAGGCAAAGAGAGATTACAAATACAACCTTTAGGCTCAGAATAACTGAGCTAAAATTATGGTAAAATTTATTGTGAATGCATAAGAATAATTTAAAAATGTTTAAACTAAAATGGTCTTGCTTTTTTTTAATGCTAGACCATTAATTATTATATATTTCTTTCTTTCTTTCTAATAATTGGTTCCTAAATCGGCTTAGGTAGCAGCTATCACGTAAGTGGTACTCGTTAAACTAAACAAATTGTCACAATACAACTAAAGGTCACCACAGTAGGATAAGTGATACAGCATTTTAAATATTAGGTACTTACACTTAAATAAATTCTCTATGAATATTCCAAAAAAATCTGAAAAAAGACAATTTATTTTGTTTTGTTTTTCACCTGAATGTTTGACTCAAGTAGGAATCGTATTCATGACCTTAGCGTAGCGTACTACAGCTTGTTTAACTACCTATTTGTGTATTCAAAAGCTACATAAATAATATATTTATCTTTTCCATACTCCTACAAAATTTAGAGATACAGCTTCCGCAACAGGGAGAAGACACGATTTGTTGCTCCCGCACTGAATGAAAGGAACGTACGGGGTTGAAAAGACCTCTTATAACGCAGTGAACGTTTTAAACATCAGCCTTTACCTTATAAATTATATTCAACCTCCATACTGCCGCGGCAAATTCAAACACCCAAATATTATGATGTAAAATCAGCGTATGTTTATCGAAATCATGTTACTGTTTACACAGTGCTTTATGGTAGTCCGTTGCGTGGATCATTGTGGACATAAACAGACTATTTGGGTCACGCGTGCTATCGATCTCGACATGCAGGTTAGTACTGTGACAGAATTAGTATTTGGTTACTTTGGTAATTTAGACATTAATCAACTGAACGTTTGTTTTTTACTTTTTAAACTTTCATCGTCAAAACACTGTAAATATTACAAAAAGTGTGATGATCACGCCATGATCGCGGAGTAACTGATCTCCTGACTGATACTCCGTGATCATCGCGTGTAGGTACTACTGCGCCAAAATTTATTTATACTCGACAACAAATGAAACATAGTAAAAATCCCGCTTTACGTATTTTTTTTAATTATATTTATAAAAAATAATTTGTATGTGTTGGTCATATAAAATACTAGTCTTCCGCCCGCGGCTTCGCCCGCGTGTACTACACGACGTTATCCCGCGGGAAGCTGATATTTTTCAGGAATAAAAAGTAGCCTATGTCCTTTCTCAGGCTCTAGACTATCTCTGTACCAAAATTCATTCAAATCGGTTCAGTAGTTTAGGTGTGATTGTGTAACACACAGACAGACAGAGACGCATTTATAATATAAGTAAGGATCATTGGTGTTGGTACCCAATAATCGCTTTAAGTGGCGGACTTGACGTTTCACGGACCCGATGGCGTTGTAGTACTGACTCTACTTACTTCTTCTTCTTCATGTCAATGGTTCAAATTAATTAAATTGAAATAATTTTTCCTTTTTTGCATTCTCAACGGAATTTTTATTATTGAAAATATTGAAAGTGAAGTATTAAAAAAGGTGTTGTGAGACGGGTCGAAAATATTACATTCTAGTTGTTAACAGGCTAGTTGCTCTATAAATAATGTTAGATATGTTGTTAAGGCGATACTCGGAAAAATCGTGCTGAAGCGAGATAGCAATGAGAAAACGACACGCGCGAGAGCGAGACAGATTTTGCAGATTAGGCAAAAAAAACACAAAATCACTTCGTATTAAAAAACTATAGCAATTCAAAAAAAATTATCGATCGATGAGCGATCCTAAATATTATTGGTGTCCACTATTTAAACCAATTTCCAATAGTATTTGTAACCCCATTTAAGAATAATCTTGAATTTTCGTATTTATGAGGTCTTTTCGAAAATAAAAAGTGTCGAAGCAAAATCATAAAATCGTGTTTCTGAAACTATACGAATCTAGATAAAGGTACTTATGAAGAAATATATAATCTTATTACCAGATTTGTAAGAACTCTAACCGTCCTATAGTTTTATAACAAAAAGTCCATATTTTTCCGAGTAGCGCCTTAAACTAGTTCAAGCAATACCCGCGCCAGCGCCCGCGCTTGTCTATGTGTCTATGCGTTCAGACAAACGGCGCGCGCGCGTTTCCGCCCGCGTTGCTTTGTGGCCGAAGACTGATGTTCCCTGCTTCGTAGACGCTTGGTAGCGTCTCTGTTCGGTCAGGGGCCCGATTCTCAGGCATTCGAACTTTTTCAGTGTGGTAATTCGTATTTCGAACATTTTGTTTGTGGTTTCTATTGAAAAGTTAGAACGTTTCACACAAACTAAACTGTCCCACATGTCAACAAATTCATTTTGACAGCTAAGTTCGTATACGAACATCTATTGGTCTGTACCACTCGTTGCGTTTGACTGGTTTTCGATCGAACTTTTTCGATTGTGAAATTCTGACAATACACAAAATGTGTTATCTTCGTAAAATATTTGAATTTCGAGCTATAAAAGTGAACTTTTCTCGATTGCCTGAGAATCGGCCCCCAGGGCTTAAATTAAATCTTACGTTGTTTTCTATATTTTATTTATTAAAAACTTTATTACACAAAAACAATTTACAATTTTAATTACATTTCTTCGCAAAACCTAATGATAGGTTTGTCTGCGAGTTGGTAGGTAAGTTATTTACTGACGTATATATATATATATGGTTAACTCAAATACCTAAACATAACACCTTAATCAAATAATATCTTATTGAGGTCAATAAAAATATTTTCACTTCTCATGCTCGTAAAGTTCGTGTTTATGTTGGGTATAGGCTGCATAAAATCGCTTTTTATGCTCTAGTGCATAAAGTAAAATCTTCGTCTAAGTCTCAGACTCGTAAGACAAAGGTCGTCAGGAAAACAGTCACACACGCAATTTAAACTTCGTTAAATAAACTTTATGCATCATTCTGTTTCTTAAATTTTGTACATAATCCATGTTAAATTAATAAAACTAGGCAAAATTAATGAGTTTTCTAAGAAATAAGTATTTCAAGAGAATCATGGACTTCGATCTATGCTAAAGTCACTGTGCTGCCACTGCCACATATAAAAAAAGAAATAGAAAGTCTTCCCGCCAATATGGCGAAGTTTTTATTTTTTCTTTTATGCAATATTGTTATTTATTTTCCTCACACTCCTCGCCTATGGCTCGGGTGGATATATACGTCTCGGGTAAAATGGTACGTTTTATGCACTTGTTGTACAATCTACTATTATTCAAGTTGACTTTAAATAATAAGCTTCTTTGAATGATCAATATTATTTGCCCTCTTCAATACTATTTTAAATGATAAGAAGAACTACATCATAACAACAATACCTACTATTTTATATTTCTTTTAAATTTATTGAGCCATGTCCCCCATACAATATTTAAGTGAATTTAAGTGTTATAACCAACTAGCAATATAATTTATTTCATTTTCGCAGTTTATACGAGCAGTTCGTATAAATAATGAAGTTTGACCCAAATCTATTAGTAGTGGGCCCATATCGCTGGAAGGGCTCTATTAGGGGTGCCAAACACAAAAAAAACAACATTTTAAAATGTCTAGGTTACTTTTACATTAACGTTTTATAAGTGAAAGAAGTATAATTATAAACTGGCGTCTCCACGCAGTTTTACCCGCGTGGTTCCCGTTCCCGTGGGTTTATCGGGATAAAATGTAAACTATGTTACTCGGGAATATAGTAGCTTTCAAAATCGGTCTAATAGAGATTTGGAGTTAATACATTACAAACAAACAACCAAAAATCTAATATCCGATTTAAAGAGCCTGTGACAGTGATGAGTTTGATGACCGAAAATGTACCTACTTCTTCATCATCATCATCATTTCAGCCGTACGACGCCCACTGCTGGGCATAGGCCTCCCCCAAGGATCTCCACAACGATCGGTCGCGACCTTGACCAGATCGTCGGTCCACCTTTTAGGGGGTCTGCCCACGGAACGTCGTCCGGTTCGCGGTCGCCATTCGAGAACCTTTCCGCCCCAACGGCCATCGGTTCTCCGCGCTAACCTTGTGCTAATCCGTGCTTCGGAAGGCACGTCAAGCCGTTGGTCCTAGCAGCATTTGCAGTTGACACCCACGAATGAGTATTGGGTCAACAGTGGGAACATTAAATGGCTGATGATGATGATCAATCAAGTTCAAATTTGGTTAACTTTTATTTTTTTAACAACAACGGTGTAGCACTTAGCTTCATCACTCCTCATGTCAAGTGAAGATAAGGCTGACGGTGTAAACGCACTACTACCCGAATCCTTAATCACTGAGGAACTGGCTACCTTATCTCTTACTGTCGGAACATAACAATGCTTAAAACATCGTTGTTATGGCGTCAGACTTAAATAAGATGGTGGTAGCTAGCCAGGTGAACTTAGAACAAGTTCTACCACCAACAAAACCGTACAATATGTACTCCCCACTGGGAATCGAACTCGGGACCTCTGGGTCTGATACCCGTAGTGTGTACTACTAGACCACAGAGGCGGTTCAAAAAAGTATTTCATTTAAAATGAAATATGTGTCAACCCTATCCCAGGGCTGACATCCCGGGACACTCGAAATGCCCTCCAAGAGATTTGCCTTGTCAACCTCCGTCTCCAAGCGATTGTACTATTCACTGGTTAAACTCAGTGGAAAGAGCAACGGATATACGGACAAATGTGTGTATAAACTATATTTATAAGGAAACGCTGTATTTAGGGGCTTTGGGAACCGATTGCGTAGTTTTGTCTGATAAAACTTACGATTTCCTGACTGTATAAATAAACCATAGTTTTTTTTAACACAAACATTTTTTAATAAATTATAATCGATATCGCTACATATGTATCTAATAAATAATAATTCTAAGATCAGTCTGTTATTCTATGTCTACTTTGACTGAAATCTGTGTATTATCGAGAAAATCATATGAAAAGTTACTATTGAGTGTGTAATGTGAATTTTAACATAGCAATGCCATGGAAACCCAGTAGATACCTACATTATTTTAATTCTTTTGTATTTACAATTCTGTTTTTATTTCACAAATTATTACTTATATTGAAAATGAAATATTTCCGGGCGAATGCTCTGGCCAAAAAATTCCGTGGTTCTGACCGCTTGAGCTACGCGGACTCGTCAAAAATTGTGAAATAAACACAAACACAGTAGATAAGATAGCTGATCATAACGTTAACATTACAATCCAGGTCCTAATTGAGTACAATCCAGCCTGCCTAGCATGACCATAATTATATCACGCGATATGATATAGCACGTCATGCTGTCTTGCTTACCCCACTAAGGTGTAAGCATGATATAGGCTCTTTATCATGCGTCAATAGTCGATAAAAGGCCGCTCATGCTAGGCCGGCTGGTATAAGAAAAGCCAGCCTAGCATCCAAGACACGGATTGACATACCAATGTCTGGTGAATAATTTAGTCCGTCATTCCCCTGTAATTTAATACATACTTACATAATAACAGCCAGACACATCACAAATACACAATCTTGTTCAGTGTTCAAATCAATTTTTGTCCGTGGTGGGGATCTAACTCTCAACCACTCGCAAGAAAGGCAGTATCAGTACCACAGCGCCCGCCATAGGACCAATCAAAATTAAATTGTTTAGGCTTTCTAACGCCCGATTCTCAAACGCTACTCATCTTTAGGCACGTCTCAAAAATCGCTCTGTCGCTTTAAGTGTCAAAGTTATAACATCATGGTGTTTCTTTCATGAAAGAGACACCATGATGTTTAAGACGCTCCCAAAACTGAGTAGCTTTCGAGTATTCGAGCGTGAAAGTCTTAAAAATGGTGTCTCATTTGATGGACTTGACAAAGAATTAACTGTGTATTTACGAGAAAAACACAAAAAGTTACCATTTATATATTTATGAGCATTTTAAATCACAATTGAGACACGATTAAAACGTTAACATTACAATTGAGGTTCTGATTGAGCACAAGCCTGGCATCAACAGAGCCAGCCTAGCGTTCAAGACATGGGTTGACAGACCAATGTCTGGTGAATAATTTAGTTCGTCATTCCCCTGTAATTTGCTACCATGGTCTGGCTTAATAATTACAGGGATTTTTTAAAGTAGTAGTGAATGGTTTGATTTTATTTAATGGTTTTAATCCGAATTATTCCGATCTGTCACCCTGCTTTGTCCTCTTAGGAGGACAGAACGGAAAAAAGTTTGATCTGCCCCTCTCTTAGCAACAAGGGAACCGTTCGAAC
The DNA here is from genome assembly GCA_949710035.1 of Crambus lathoniellus. Lineage (NCBI taxonomy): Eukaryota > Metazoa > Arthropoda > Insecta > Lepidoptera > Crambidae > Crambus > Crambus lathoniellus. The sequence continues at coordinate 10,093,308 of OX453323.1, read as the reverse complement.
ATTTTCACTCCTTTAAAGGTTTTATCTGTGCCCACAGACAGATAGGGGACAGATCAAACTTTTTATTCCTGTTTGTCCCCCATATAATAAAAAAGAAATACTCTTGAAATTAATGCAACACTTTATAAGATATAAGCAACACGACATTTAATAAAATACTAGTGGTTTGGGCTTATATATATCTATTTAAATGTGAAAGTGTTTGTTTGTCCGTCTTTCACATCAAAACGGAGCAACGCATCGACGTAATTTTTTATATTATGGGGATAGTTTAGGAGCTGGATAGTGAGATAAGCTACTTTTTAACCAGGTAAAATATCACATCCCGCGGGATAAATTCGTGTATTTCATGCGAGGAAAGCCGTAGGTGGAAGGCTAGTAAATAATAAATGATAGCCCAAACATAAACACAAAATAACTTAACATTGATATTCCACGTTAGTTCTAAATGATTGGTACAAATTCACCCACTTGAACTTAATCCGAATACTCAAACATCCCAACAGATTAATGGGTTAACATTTATCAGTCCCTTGGCTGTTTTTGAATATTTTTCGCAAATCGTCGGGGCCATTTCTCTTAATGCGGCATCGGGTGGATATGACCTGATAATGGCTGGCATGAGGGAGGAAGAATAGCGTCATTTATAGAATTTTATAAATACATATTTATTTCCATGCCTGTTTGTTAGTGCAAGCAGGACAAATCTTGGAACTGAACTGTTAACCAGGTATCCTTAGCCGATTGAGCTGAAATTCCACTACAGGTTTGTTTTGGATGAAAATACAATATTACAGTCAACAAAATAGTTTGTCATTAAAATGTTAGAGTTAATTATTATCTCTTACATTTTAATGACAAACCTTTTTTCTTATCATAATATAGCCAGTTCTTCAATAATTAAAGATTCTGGGAGTAGGTATTGCGCTTCCACCTTCAGCCTTATTATCAGTTAGTATCAGGTGTGAAAAAGGCTTGCTACCCTGTTCTGAATAAAAAAAAAATGTTGAAACCACAGCGCTAAATCAGTATCATAACCTACAAACAAATCTAGGTAGGGTTGTTTGGTATGACGAGATCAATGATTTACTGGTTGTCTTTTCTGCCTGTCCATGGTTTATCGTGTGTGTTTGCGATGACTAGGTACATTGCTAATCCCACTAAATGTCTTGAAACAACGTGTGAGATACTGCTTTCGCTCATACAACATGTACGGTCGACGACCTCCGTGGCCGAGTGGTGTAGGCACCGGTTTGCAAAGTCTCGCTATCGCTAGAGTTTCCGGGTTCGATTCCCGGTCGTGTAAATATTAAAAACGAACATTTCAATTTTTCCTCGGGTCTGGGTGTATCGGTCGTGTATGTGGTAATACCCGTCGTTGTTTCTAATTTCCTTCATACTAGTTCTCAAATAGTTTGGTTTTAAAACAATGTAGGTATGTGATGGTGTTAAAGCTTTGTTTGTTTTTAAAGCCGTTTTCAACAAATTTTTATTTAAATTCTGGTAAAAGGTATGAACCAGCTGTTTTTTAAACATGACTGGACCACTACAGCCCCTGCTACATGAGCTAAAGCAGTATCCTAACTACAACAAACCTAGGTAGTGTTGTTCTCTATAATGAAATTAATGATTTTGTGTTTAATAGAGATAATAAAGTATTTTTTAGTTTTTTGCGTTTATTAAATTGCAATATTAATTATTGGAAATATTGACAATGAAGTCTTTCTTTCGAGTGTCGAGGGTAGTATATTTCACATTAATGAAATAAACGCTGAACTAAATGGCTAACAATGCATAAGAAGTATTGGATAGATAATAATCGACGCGTCTCCTAACGACTCCTTAGCTCAGTGGTCAGAGCATTCGCCCGGACAGTAAAAGGTCGTGGGTTCGATTCCAACCGGAGCTAGTTAAGAGTTCGATATTTTCTAATACATCATTTTAAATTTTTTCAAGATAAGAAAGGTAAAGATAATTGATCTTTCTTGCTACCACGCATGCCTATGAACTGATAATGTTGAAGCAATTTGTCTTCTCTGCCTGTCTATCGTTTGTCGCGTGCCCGCGGGCAGTTTCGACCCGATTCATTTGGTGGCCCCTGACTTTTGGCGTCGTACTCAAGATACGGCAAGAGTTTGATTTAGGTTGAAGGTCGGCCAAGATTGGATGGATCTTAATAGGTTATGTCCGCTAATTTTAGTGGATTGTTTTTTTATGCTTCTTGTCTATTGGATCTTAAGACTGAGTATTAAGGATTTAGTTGCTATGGCCGTGGTGTTTCGCGGCAGGGCGAGTCGCAGTGTTAGAACTAGAGTTGAGGTACGAATTGGACCAACCGAGAATTGGACCAACCGAGAATTGGACCAAATGCGCCTAAAGGATTAATATGAAGTTACTATTTATTCTATCTTGTCATTTAAGACGCTGAAACTAAACCTTTACACCAGGTGAAAATCTGTTGTCACTTAATGTTGTCTAAAATGATGACAGAGGCAATAACAGACAGGTTAATATATAAAGATAATGCCAGTATTAAATTAAATAGGTCGTTACAAATCTTCAAATTACAGCTTAAATATGATTAAAAAAGTTATTATAATGCGCGCATGAACTAAAAAAGTTCACTCAATTTGAAAGACGACTGCCCTTGAAATAATATTTTGGCTATAACGCGCCTCTGAAATAATTAGTTGCCTATTGAAAACAAAAAAATATGTCTCGATTACTTCAAATCTTATTTTATTAAGTAAAATTGGTGGTAATAGCCACTCCATACATTCCTTAATGAGGAAATAAATCAGCCAAGTAGAAAAGTGGCAGGCAATTGCGTTTCTCCCAAACCACGTCAGGTTCGGAGTGCTGCCCAGCGCCGACTGATCCCTACAATTGTGCCCCGCGTTCGTTACCCCACCTAAATGTTTTCCGGGTACGGGGTCAAGTTACGCCGGCGTTTGTTTTTTTACCCTATCTCTTACTTGAGCGTCTTTTGGATCCACTCCTTTATTCGGTATTTCTAGTTTAGTGACGTCATTTTTCAGAGTGTTAAATTATTTGGAGGTGTTTACTGGAAGTGAGATTCGCATTTTTCACCGAAAGCGGTGGAATGAGGCGTGAGTGGAAATAATAAGACCAAGTACGCTTGTTTTTTTCTGTTTCTTTATATTTTTCTTTCGTTCTTTTTTCCCTGTAGGTACTGAGTTCTATGTATTTGCTATGATGTAAAAAAAAACAAAATCAACATTTTAAATAAGTACATGATTATTATTATCTATATATAATTAGCAAACCATTACAAAGAATAGTTGAAATAATTAGCCGAGGTTTTAAATAAGAACCTACTTACCTAAATATTGAAAAAAGGTAGGTACTCCTTGTAAGTAATATAATTATAAAACTCTACGCGGCGCGCACGCGCTGAAATTTTTATAAATTCTTCACTTTACATGAATCAATTCACGTTTCTTACTTTTATGGCTGCCGAGAGAGTGCCAATTTTTAACCGACTTGAAAAAAGGAGGTTCTCGGTTTGACCTGTATGTAAGTATGTTTGTCCGCGATTAACTCGCGTTTGGCAGAACCGATTTTGATTCGGATTTCAGGAAAGTATTTGTTACATTTAGGAGAAGGTTTTAGTATATTAACCGACTTCAGAGGCACTAAAAAGTGTGAAATAAAAATTATATTGTTAAAAAATAGAACCGCCTTAAAAAATACCATCATAAAGTAAGAAATAATACCTCTAATATTGTATTCACACTAAATAACGTAAGTAAAACCCTTAAATAAATCATCGTCATTATCATCATCATCAGTCATTTTACGTCGCCACTGCTTTACGGCTGCTTTACGGAAGCCAGCTAAGTTTTAACCTTACACACGATCCGTGTTGATTTTTTCCGTTTGTATCGATACAAACGCCACGTTTTACGAACGCAACCAGGACGCGCGTTTGTATCGCGTTTGTATCGATACAAACGCGCGCTTACATTGCGTTTCATTTGCGTCAAAAAACGTGTTAAATCTGCCAAAACGCGATGAACACGACCACGTCATCAGCGCGTAAAAAAACCGTATTTGTAAGGGCCCTAACCGCTACACAACGGGCTCCTCCTTTTAAATAGTAATATATATATAGCTAAATGCAAACCTCTACCCCAGTTGCAACATCTCTATATGGGTAAAAATCATTTAAAATGACCATTGTGACAAAAATGAAACAAAAATGATACCGTAACAAAAATGAAACCCGTAACAAAAAATAACAAAGCTGAAATATTAGGGTCTTTTCACAAGTCACATAAAACTGATTTATTTTTTCCAGGAACAATAAAAAGCATTATTTTTATGATTCTTTTAATAAAAAAACACTTTTAATAACAAATAAAATGTTTTAACTTTCATGAACACAAAGGCTTCATTCATTGGTAGCTGATTGGTAAAATCAATAACAATGACACTTAAACTCTGTACAGTCACGATCAATAATATGTAAAAAAAAACATTTATGGGCATTCTGGTCTTTCAGCCTCTGTCTATAAGGACGCTGTCGTTCAGCTGCTGACATCGGCATTCTAAAAAGAAAAATATTGAAAAATTGCATTGTGAATGCAAAAAAGTAAAAAAATAAAATACGAAAAATATTGTTAGTAACAAACAAAATGGACAAATAACCAAACAGCACAATAACAGCATGGATACTACGTAATTAAAGTCTGGAAATACATAAAAACACAGATTAAACACATAACCCTCATTTTGGACATCACCGAGTTTGGGTAAAAAAAAACAGTCTTGCGAATACGGCTTTTGTTCATTTTTGTTATATCATTTTTGTTACGTGAGAAAAAAACATAACAAAAATGAACAAACTTACTACTTGGAATAGAATCGAAAATATTTTAAGCCAAACGAGAACGTCATGAGTAAAAGCTGTTTGCATTTCAATCAAGATCGAAGACAAACCGTCTATATGAATTGATTAAATATATAAGTATTTTCTTACCTGCATAGATTGGTAGACAACAAAAATGATGAATCAAAATTGTAATTTCCGCTCGGAGACAGAAAACCACGCGTTCACTCACTTTTTCATGCGATGACAAAATGACCGACACATAATCGCTTTTGGCATCTGATTGGCTAATTAGAGAGCAAGTGTTGCCCTCTGGTAAACAACAAATAATACTAATTTATCTCGTTAGAAAAATGAATAACAAAAATGAACACATTATTGGACATTTATTTGAGGACTAAAATTTATTTATAGAAATAAGAAAATAAAATAGTTTAACCCGATATCAGCGACAAATCATATGTCTTAAACAAAAAATAATCATTTGTTTGAATTCTGTTTTTTATTATATTTATTTAGGTGTACTTTGTAACGCTAGTCACGCAGAGGACAAATTATTTTGTATGGAGAAAATCCGGGCTCGGAGCGAATATAGGAGTATATTTGTTAAATACTGATAAGGTACATTGAAATTTATATATATTTATTTAAGTAATGTTTCATTCTACTAACGTGGGTACTCATTGCTTTATTTAAAAGAATATTTTGTAAAATATCGCGCGTGGACAAATTTTGATGTCAAAATGGTCATTTTAAATGATTTTCACCCATATAGTTCGAAGCTATAAATCAACTTAGAGGCATTACGTGTTGAGCTCTTGGAGATACCCTAAAATATAGTTGTGAGGAGTACATAATACACTGACCGGCAAATAAATGGGTCACCGCGTTATGTTCATAAGTTTTTAGTAAAAATTTCATTTTTATGACAAGCTTTTTTGCTGACTGTACTTTAATATCGTATTGTCATCTAAACCAAACCTGTATACAAAATTTCAGCTCCGTCGGACACTGGGAAGTGAGTCAAATTAAGCTTGCAAGATTTGTCCTACACTAACTAACTAACATGGCAAGTTAATATTAAAATAAGTTTTTAGTAAAAAAATAATTTCTATGACAAGCTTTTTTGCTGACTGTACTTTAATATTGTATTGTCATCTGAACCAAACCTGTATACAAAATTTCAGCTCCATCGGATACTGGGAAGTGGGTCAAATTAAGCTTGCAAGATTTGTCCCCTACTAACTAACCATACTAACTAACTAACTAACTAACTAACTAACTAACATAGCAAGTTAATAAAAAGCTTGTAAAAAAGCTTGTAAAAAGCTTGTAAAAAGCTTGTAAAGTTTGTCATAAAAAATGGCTGCTTATTAATATTTTTTAGTCAAATCAAAATGTATAACTAATTTAGGTAAGTATCCATATTATCTAGGTACTTATATTATAAAGAGCAAAAGATTTGATTTTTTTGTTTATTTGTAATGGATAAGCTCAAAAACTACTGGATTATTTTTAAAACTTCTTTTAATTAACTACTTACTTTAAGGTAGGTACTCTAGATGTTATAAAGGGCAAAAGATTTGATTTACTTGTTTATTTGTAATGGATAAGCTCAAAAACTATTGGATTATTTTTTTAAATTCTTTTAATTAACTACTTAAGTTATTCCTGAGTGACATAGGCTGTGTGTTATCCCGATATACACTCGGGAACGGATACCACACGGGTAAAACGTAGGGAGTCACTGGTAAAATCATAAAATACACGTGGATAAGGGTAAGATGGTAATAAATAATGGAATACAATAAACCAACCGACTAAAAATTCCTAAATTTACCGAATTTACCTTAAAATATAAGGTTTGGTTGCGTAAAAATAGGTTTAGGTTAAGTTAGATTGGCGACTAACGGCCAGAATTAATAACCTATCCACAGATAGGGATAGGTGCGATCCAGATTAGTTGCTATGCAAGGCTTGATATTAACATAGAATTAACGACAGTTGCCAGGGGTTGCTAAGTGTTGCCTAGCAACTAATTTGGTCGCACCTATCCCTATCTGTGGATAGGTTATTAATTCTGGCCGTTAGACGCTCACCTAGTATTTTTGGTGGTAAATAGTAGATTGTACAATAAGTGCATAAAACATACCATTTTACCCGAGACGTATATATCCACCCGAGCCGTAGGCGAGGATGGATAGTCAATTCGAGGGTAAAATGGGTTTTATGTACGAGTTATACACTCTGCTTTTCACTTCGAGTGTAAGGAAAATAAATTACAATATTGCAAAAAAGAAAAATAAAGACTTCGCCATATTGGCGGGAAAACTTTCTTTTTCTTTTTTTTTATACGTGGAAGTGGCAGCACAGTTACTTAGCATAGATCGTAGTCCATAATGCTCTTGAAATACTTATTTCTTACAAAACTCATTAATTTTGCCTAGTTTTATTTATTTAGTAATTTAACATGGATTATGTACAAAATTTAAGAAACAGAATGAAACAAAAATTTTATTTAACGAAGTTTAATTGCGTGTGTGACTGTTTAGCTGACGACCTTTGTCTTAGAATCTGAGACTTAGACGAAGATTTTACTTTATGCACTAGAGCATAAAAAGCGATTTTATGCAGCCTATACCCAACATAAACACGAACTTTACGAGCATGAGAAGTGAAAAAATATTTTTAAGTCGATCGGTTAATTAATTACTACCCATAAATAATAACAATCATTTATTTCAGACAACTTAAACCTTACATACTAACATACATGTATTATATCTTACTATCGTTAAGTATTTATTTACACATATGGAAGGCGAGACAGTTAGACCAAAAATTCACTTAGCTTAGTCGCACTCGGGCCACCGACCACAATCACAAAACGCCGCCCCCTACCTATTTTCTGTAGTTTTCAGACATTTTATTATAAGCTCGCCGCACATTGTTGACCAGTGTGTGTTGCCAGTTATGACTTATGGAAGCGAGACGTGGTCTTTTACTAGAAGACTCAAGGTCTCCCAGCGAGCAATGGAGAGAGCGATGATTGGTATTTCCCTGCTCGATCGAATCAGAAATGATGAGATCCGCAGGAGAACTAAAACGACCGACATCGCTCGAAGGATTGCTCAGTTGAAGTGGCAGTGGGCGGGACACATAGCGCGGAGAACCGATGGCCGTTGGGGCGGAAAGGTTCTCGAATGGCGACCGCGAACCGGACGACGTTCCGTGGGCAGGCCCCCTACAAGGTGGACCGACGATCTGGTCAAGGTCGCGGGAAGCCGCTGGATGCGGGCAGCGCAGGACCGATCGTTGTGGAGATCCTTGGGGGAGGCCTATGCCCAGCAGTGGGCGTCGTACGGCTGAAATGATGATGATGATGATGACATGGTTGACGCCCGTCGCCGCCTCTAGTCGTCACTTGTTTCTTCCCGAAATAGGCACGCTAACGCTTGCTCGGCCACGCGCTATACACTTCGCGCGGACCCAGCGGCAGCCGGCACTGAACTGTGAACTCGCGAGCGCCGCGCGAATCGAAAATCACTTAAAATTCAATTAAAAATAAAATAATAAAAAAAAAAAATTATGACGGCCGGAATCCCTCGGCTATTCAAACACAATTATTTTCATATGTATTTCATTAACTAAAACCAAGTATACTGCAAGTAATATGATATTTGAATTATTATTAGACGGATGTTTGGGATTTTATTTGACACAGTAAAATATCAGCAATCGAAAAAAAACGGCCGGAAGCACTAGACAAATAACTGTAAAATAACATATATTTTTTCCAAATTTTAAGTACCTGTGATTTGCGAGTAATCCATAATTTAAGATACCCTACTTTCGGGAATGCTTTGTGGCTGTCGCGTGTGGATCGTGTGCGGCGACGGTTATACTTATAACACATGATGCAAGCGTCAAGCATTTCTTCTGGAAATAAGGCCCCAAGATGTTTAAAAGATTTTTTAAAATTGGCATGTATGGAACCATCGCCACTAATAAGTACACTGGTAGTGGTAGTAATAAAAAGTTCGTCACCGTTAGGTCTATTTTCTTTTGTTCAGTCACAATGTCATAATTAGTCATCCTTACCCGTTAATCCTAAGGGCTGTCAATAAAATTTTAACATAAAATATCGGTTGCCATGATATAGTTGCTATGGTAACTATTGATTTCAAGAAATACAAATCAAATAATATGTCATTGCATTGACAGAAACTGGCAAATAACTAGAACATAACTTTCTAAGTAGCTTTGTAATTTAAGTAACTTTCTAACTTTTTAAGTAGGTTATTTCTTGTTGTTGTAGTTTAAATTCTTATGTGTTTTCTGTAAGTATTTTTTTATTTCGTTGTCTTGAATGTCTTATGTAACATGATAGTAACATAAGTTGATACGTAAGTATAAGTTTTAAATTAAATTGTATAATCGAAACTTTATTTTTTCATGTCTAATTTAATGTTAATATTCTTAATTTTAATTTTATAGTTTTGGATGTCGTGACCACCTATAATAATAACACTTAGCTTGAAAGTTAAACGTCTTGTATTTTTATAAAAGACGTTACGCTAAACGTAATCGTGTGAATGTGTGTGTGTGTGTGTGTGTGTGTGTGTGTTTATATTTCCAAACAAGCAAAAGAGTAAATAAAACAAGAAAGCATCTCCCGCCATTTGGTCAAACAAAAGAATCCGCGAAGTCCAACACAATCACACCAAAACAATCGCGAAACTAATAAACCAATAATCGATGATACGCAACGGGGGACGTAGTGTCTTCCCGCTCACACGTATGGGGTTGGCGGCTCGTTATTACAAAGGCCCTCGAGGTCACTTGTCCCTGTCCCCTTTTCCTGTTAAGTACTAGACTAAGTATTGTATGAGTTGAGATTTTCTTGCATTGATTTTTTGAGTACCACAGCGGTTTTCAAAAAACGGTTGTGCAACATTTGCGTGGGTTTGGAAAGAAAAACTTTATTTTATTTTATTTATTTATGGCACAACAAACAACAGCTACCTTCACAGATTTTTATAAATAACATATTATTATAAATGTAACCAACCCCGTTGTGTGTTCCCCCGGGGACACAGATTAAGAGATTAAAATTTGCAACTATGACAAAATGTTTTTTTTTCTGAAATTTTGTACTTTTCATTACTTATTTAATTTAGATGTAACATGCAAATAATGATTCTATTATATTTGCTGACTGTACTCGAAATTGTTGAATTGATACTAGTTATCTCAGATCATATAATATCTACTATAGTTATAGTTACAGATGTCTGTCAATGAGTCATTTATAACTCGCGTTTCGACATTTATAATATTAGTATGGATGAAGATGGAATACTTACTGGTAAGTAGTATTTATTCTGTACTCTATGTTTTTTATTTGAATAATTGTTTTAAATGTCATATTTGGTCACATAAACAATAGTAATGTAACTACAAGGTAACTTTACAAAGTCCTTTCATTTGAAAAGACTGGTTTCCTGAAGCCAATCTTGGGCTTATTTAACAAACAGCCAGAACTATTCTCATTATGACTGCATTGTAGTTTCATGGTTTCCCATACAAATGGCTACTAAAACGGAAGTGCCACTCAAATAGACATCAAATCTAATTAGGTATCTATTTGGAAACCATTACAATGAAACAAATTAATGGTTTATTTTCCACTTCATTATTGTTAGGGTTCCTTTGAGCTTTGGTGGAACGGTAACGGATTTTTATAACTTGAAAAATCATTTGAATCATTTAGTATTCACTAATTTAAAACTTAATAAAAGTGGAGCAATTTGGATCAATCACTGCTTTTAATGCATTATGCGACTAAACCGTTTTTAACCGACTTCAGAAATTGAAAAGGAGGAGGTTATCTATTCGTCGCGTTTTTTTATATACAGGGTAAATTTTTAATCAGTGCATAAATTTTTAAGATCGACTCAGAATCGGTAAGTGAACAACTTTCTCCTAGAAACATAGGTCGAAATATGACAAAAATTTATTGACTCTTCATACAAATCGGACTGATCACGTGATCGGTTTAGTATGGGAAGTCCAAAAATTTTTGTCGTATTTCGACCCATGTTTCTAGGAGAAAGTTGTTCACTTACCGATTCTGAGTTGATCCTAAAAATTTGTGCACTGGACAAAAAATTTTCCTGTATATGTATGTACACCGATTACTCTAAGACGGCTGAACCGATTGAAATAATTCAAACGTTATAAGATCAGGTTCTTTCCCAAGTTGGTCCCATTTTTTAAATTTTGAAATCGGTTCAGCAGTTTTCAGAAATTCTTGAAAATACCGTCGTTTTCGTTACCACTTTATGTGAATTTATTACGTATCTTTAGGCATAACTCCTGTGTTTATAAACCGATTTAAATGATTCTTGTTTGATTGAAAAGGGGATACCTTAAGGTATTTTAACCGACTTCAAAAAAGGAGGATCTCAGTTTGATCACATACCTATTTACCAGAATACACGTAAATTGCCTGCATGATGCACTAAAAACAGTGAAATAAAAATTATTTTTATAAAAAAAAACCGCCTTCAAAAAAATGACATCAAAAAAGTAAGAAATAATCCCTCACCAAATAACGTACCTAAGTACTTTGAAGTTGGGCGGGTTTTAACAAAAACAACAAAAAAATATTGTAGGTAACATGTTTCACGCCCGACTTCAAAGTGTGTACTTAGGTACGTTATTTGGTGAGGGATTATTTCTTACTTTTTTGATGTAATTTTTTTTTCTATCTCGTTTATGTGTCAACCTGCACGAACCACAACCACACCACATCGCAGCTACAATATGTGGCAGGTACGTGTGAATAGTGTTGATGCAACTTTTTGCAGTTGCGTTGCGGTTGCGTTGTGGTTGCGTTGTGGTTGTGCGACAAAATGTCGTTGACGCTAGTAGTTGTGATGTGGATGTGGCTGGTCGCTAGTTTGCAGCGTCGTCGCTGGAGGTTGCGTTGTGGCCGGTATCACCCACGCGGTCGATAATGACTGCAAAATGTGGTACGTGTGAATTGACTATTCATTTCCATTACAACACGTGGTGTGCCCACGTGGTGTGGTTGTGGTTCGTGTGGGTTGAGCCTATACGACAACTACGGCTCGTTTTTGCGAGAGAAACAGGCCGGCAGCGGGGGCGGTGTAGGATCCTATCACTTGGATACCAGTATCCTACGACGATCATTTTTTCTTCGTATGATACTGATTACCAAACTCTGGTATCATACACGGCCGAAGGGGGTTACTTGTATTGCCCAGTTTTCAAAGTTGCTCCGTATTTCGTAGCCGTATCTCAGCAGCAGTTTGCTACATTTTGCCATCGCTCTAAATTGCTTGATGTGGTCTTGACGTCAATAGCTGACGGGTATTGACAGGAATCGAGCAATTTTTCAATAGTACATTATCATCATCATGTCAGTCGAACGACGCACGCTGCTGGGCATAGGCCTGCCTTAAGGATCTCCACAACGATCGGTCCTGCGCTGCCCGCATCCAGCCGCTTCCCGCGACCTTGACCAAATCGTCGGTCCAGCTTGTAGGGGGCCTGCCCACGGAACGTCGTTCAATACGCGGTCGCCATTCGAGAACCTTTCTGCCCCAACGGCCATCGGTTTTCCGCGCTATGTGTCCCGCCCACTACCACTCCAATGATGCAATCCTTCGAGCAATGTCGGTTGTTTTAGTTCTCCTGCGGATCTCATCATCAATAGTCCATAGATAAACCATAATGTGTGGTTACCTGTACCTGTATGTGATGTCGTCCAATATAATTTATTACTCTCTACCTAAGGCTATTTCTATACAAAACTTAATGTCACCGCCAATACAGCTAGGCGAAATATGGTTTTCTTATTTCTTTTGCTAATATAAAGAATACTGATTACCGAATGCGGCACGAATTATTTTAGCTTATGTGGTAGGCTAGTGTTCGTGAATGCCCAGCATAGTTGGAGTAGGTTGTCCATAATTCAATGGCAAACTTAGAAAGGACAATGACCAAAAATGGTCTAAAAGTCCTGTAGCCGGCCAGTTTGTGCCGATAGATACAATCCGCGATCGTCGATACAGTGACTGTACTCTGAAACACAAATCCAAAACTTCGGATAGCCCCTTTCATGTCATGTCATGACTGGAGAGTGAAAGGGACGGGTATAACAAAGTTTCGGGTTTTGCATTTCAGAGTAGGCCCTCAGTATCGTGAATTATGGATTGCGCACCAAATTCGTTCACTTGGATTGCGTGAGGCACGTCCACACCAACCGCTTCTTTTATTTAATTACTAGCTTTCCGGTGATGATGTTTTTCCGGGATAAAATGTAGTATATGTTTCTCTCCAGGCTACAAAGTATCTGTGTCTCAAATTTCAGACAAATCCGTGCTGCCGTTTTGGCGTGATTGAGTAACAAACATCTAAACATCCAAACATCTAAACATCTAAACATCTAATCATCTAAACATCTAAACATCTAAACATCTAAACATCTAAACATCTAAACATCTAAACATCTAAACATCTAAACATCTAAACATCCAAACATCCAAACATCTAAACTTTCACATTTATAGTAGGATAAGTAGTGACGGCAAATATCATGTTAGGCATACTAAAAGGCGTGTTAGACTCAGTCACCTTCCTCGCTTAGACTCTATGTCTTTCAGCTCCGCGCTCAGACCTGGTTCTGGGACATTCTAACCTCTCCCTAGCCTCCCGACAAGCTCGAAGGCTTGAAAGGAGGTCAAGGAGAGGGAGATAGCCCCCCATCCCCAGTCCCCCATAGGTTGCAAACTCAAAGTGGGCAGACCAGATGGGGAAATTGAGATAGAGCACCCTTACTAACAAAACCCTTACTACTTGCACTTCGCCATCTGTTTTGATCACACCGACTGCGGGGGGCTCTAGGACACCCCCAGCGGCCTGACGGGTCCCTGCAACACCAACTGCTCCTATACAGCACTTAGCCCTCATCACATCCGTTGTTAAGTGGGGATAAGGCTGAAGTTGGAAGTGCACTACTCCCGGAACTCTCAATCACTGAGGAACTGGCTATCTTATCTCTTACTGCCAAAACTTTTTCTTTTTTAGAAAGCCTCACGGCTTTTTGAACGGCGAATGTTCGTAAAGGAAATATTTTGACATTGACACAAAGAACCCTGTAGTTAGTCCGTAATGGACTTTTTGTTGTACAACAACAAAACTCAGAAACTTATTTGCTTACTATCACCACAATCAAAAGCTTTTTAACCCTATCAAACATTCTTCGTCGGCTTCAAGGTTTCATTATTAAACTCCTTATCAGGAGTTTGTGGTTAACCTACTGAGCTTGCGGAATCTCATGCTATTACCTTCCCTTTGCCGTTAGTGTAAAGCTTATTTTGCCTTGAGGAGTATTGCGAGTAATCTGAGAAGGAAAATTGAACGCTAAGTTTGTGGTCGTAGCGTACATGTTTGATTACGTTAGCTGTTTAATAAGGCACGCCTGGACTGGACGGCGCCTTTAATAAAGGTTATCGATCATATACGTAATTACCTACTTGTCCTTACTTCTATGTTGTTTGCGACAAAACAGTATGTACTGTTCGTTTCCCTGGAAGTGTAAAGTTGAACTGAGTTGTTTCGTTGGATTGTTTCTTCTAAAAGCTACTGTAAAAAGGATGAAAAAAAGATTACGAACACTGGAAATTAGAATCTGAGGGAAAGTTTGAGAAACGGTTCTCTTTCAATTTTATCACTCGATAAGTTCGACCCGAAATGAAGTAAGTAAGTATAATATGATAGAGGAGAGATCAGAGTGGATGAAACTTTCATCATGAAAGATAAGTAAATAAAATACTAGACGCATCTTCTTGTATCTCACTCTCTTCTTCGGATCGACCTCGCGCAGATTTTGTTTACATTACTTACCGTCATTCGTTCTGACCTGTCTCATTCATTGTCGTCACAACCGCGCGGTTTCCATTATGTCTGAACAAGGCTTTAAAACCATATAATTTGTGAAGTTCTTAGAGTATGAGACCAGAAGTAAATTCTTTCACAACATTCGTTTTGACTCCTTCGCTGCTAGCACCCAGATTCCAGCTTTTCGCGAACTCCTGATCGTTGGTCGGAAAATTTTAGCACTTTAATGCCAATGAAGTACGGAATAATAAGCGGAATTTATCAGAAAACCAAATACATCTTATGTATCTCTCAGAGTTAATAAACATTAAGTTGAACAAGGCCTCTCTTTGTGAATGCAATATTGTAAATTACCCAAATAACCTACGTATATGAATGCATCCCAAACCCCAAACATACCCAGCTTCCCAGCCTTGGACAAAGGGCCCACCGCTGGGATTACCTATTAACGCTGTAAACGCAGCCATTATGGAGGTACGTGATATTTTAAGTTAATAACACAGTATAAACCCTCTTGTAATAGAAATAGGCAGTGGTTTTAGTGCGAGCGTTTGATGGCACACGTTCATTCGCTCCCATTCATCATTCTCTCGTTCACTCAGCTGAATGATGGTCTCTTTAGAGTTTTATGAGAGCGTCGACGGGTTTCGTACGTAAAAGCCTAGAATTTGTGCCATTGAAATTTGAAGCGAAAATAAAGTATCGCGGTTTGGGTGCGCTGTCTTTTGTTTTTTTTCGTTAGTTTGTTTAGGTTATGTTAAGTGCGACAAGGTTTGACTTATTTTTTTATTTAATTTTTTACTTTATACTTACTACAAACTACAAAAAAAAAACAGAACAAAAGGCAGAATCAAAGCAAAAAATTTTACCATGGATGGATAGGTTATATAAAGTGAGTGTCTTTAAGGAATAAGGAGAATGGGTCATCATGACCTACCACGTGGACCAATGCGGATTGGTGGGAAACGCAGCCTGGACAAACCGCTTAAAGTGCCTTCGGAAGCATGGAGGAGCTCGAGATAATACATTTTTGGTCACCCATCCCGTGACCGACCATTGCGAAAGTTTTTCAACACGATATCTGGGCAAGCGCGCTAACCACTGCGCCAGGGGCTCATCATCAGGTTTTCTTACTTCTCTGCAATTCAGTACCAAGAAACACGATAAACTGTCTATGTGGTAATCGTTCTATATCTCCCGTAAAAATGCTACAGGGTTGTCAGTGATGCTTTCAACGATTAAATTTTAGTTCCTTAAAAGACCGAAATTTTTCTAAATTCTCTCGTCGTATCCAGCTCGCATGGGCAGCGTTTAGGAAGCTCCGGCATATATTTGCGTCCGAAATACCTCAATGTCTCAAGACGGAGTCTTTGACCAGTGTATTTTGCCAGTAATGACCTATGGAAGTGAGACATGGTCTTTTACTATGGGTCTCATAAGAAGGCTCAAAGTCACCCAGCGAGCAATGGAGAGAGCGATGCTTGGTATTTCCCTGCTCGATCGAATCAGAAATGATGAGATCCGCAGGATAACTAAAACCACCGACATCGCTCGAAGGATTGCATCATGAAGTGGCAGTGGGCGGGACACATAGCGCGGAGAACCGATGGCCGTTGGGGCGGAAAGGTTCTCGAATGACAGCTGCGTAACGGACGACGTTCGGTAGGCCGGCCCGACCTTGTATACAAGGTGGACCGACGATCTGGTCAAGGTCGCGGAAAGCCGCTGATGGATGCGGGCAGCGCAGGACCGATCGTTGTGGAGATCCTTGGGGGAGGCCTATGCCCAGCAGTTTGGCTGACATGATAATGATGATGAAAAGACCGAAAGAGGCGCTCGCTGTTTAGTTTCATACAAAAATCGTGCGTGGGGTCCGTAGGTACTTTTTTAATGACAATAAAATAACCCCATTCCAAGACATGACTAAGCTTACTATACCGAGATGACACAGCATCAGTTTCGTCTCCGAGTTATCTGTGTAGTTTCCAAACGCAAGTCATCCAAAGATATAGGTATTATTATTCCACTTATTATAAATGAACTTTGAGACAATACCTCTCACATTTTCCTTTAGATGAAAAGATTTTAACGCTATCTCATTTTATACGAATGTGTTGTGAACTGGTTGTGAAAGAATTCCTTTCAGATAAGAAAAATTGTCTTAGAATTTTGGGAAAACTGTATGCTGTTATAATAAAAACTGTTTGATATTATCACACCAAAACATTTTCACCTGTTCCCCGTGGAACAACCGTTGGTCTAACCGTAAGATGTTACCAGACACCATAAGGATAGCACTGTCAAACAGTTTATCAGATGAGATCTCATGTACCTACTTAGAGCCAAGCTCTTAACTCTTCACGCCCTAACTTTATAAGCCCATCCTTCAGAAACTCTACACCTTAGTCAGAACATGGCTTGGCCGGTTCGCTACCGTTACATCGAAGTAAGATGAACTATTACTTACTGTTCATTTCTTTTAACGTTAGACAATAGTTCTTGTAGTAGTGTTGTTTGTTTGTTTACTAACTTACATACCAAATTTCAACTTTCTAGAACCTTACAGGAAGTATCCTTGGAATTTAAGTGAGTGAATAACGGTTTCTTAGATATTTCTTGCTGCGACTTTTAAAAATCGGGAGTTTGAAGCCGCTTGCCAGATTTTTAAGTAACTTTGCCGTAGCTTTTCAAGCTTCTTAAAAGCTTGTAATTGACCTAAACTGAGTACCGAAATTATTCGCAATTTGAACACGGAGCAAGATTCAGAAAGGAAAGAAAGCAAGCAGGTAGAAAAGGTAAAGGTTAGAAGAATGCAAAATTAGACTTTGATGACTTTTTATGTAGTTTTAGACCAATAGTCTATCGGGCTCAAACAAAGGACCAAAATTTAATTATTTTTAAATATCTCAATGTTTAGTCCTTTCACATTGAAAATTGATCCGCGATTTAACGCATGTGGATCACATTCCCGCCGGAATATAGAGCTAAAAAGCATATTATGTCCTATTCTGGTAATTTTATCCACGATGGTGAAGCACTTAGCCTTATCACACCTGATGTTCAGTAAAGATAAGGCAAGGTGGAAGCGCAATACCCCCGGAATCCTCAACTACTGAGAAACTGGCCTTCTTAACTCTAACTGCCGGAATACAACAAAGCTGAAAACATTGTTGTTATGGCGTCAGGCTTTGATAAAATGATGATAGCTGCCAGGCGGTCTTCGAACAAATCCTTACACCAACCTATTTTTACATAATATGTAACCTTGCCCCACTGGTAATCAAACCCGGGACCACTGGGTCTCATACCGGTGGTGTGTGCCACTAGACCACGGAGGCGGTTGAAACTTGGAAATCTTCATGAAATCCGTTACCTACATAAAACAAACAATTAGAACCACCACTGTGATCTAGTCGTTCACTCCAACGGGGACAGACCCAGAGGTTTACAGTTCGATTCCTAGGAGGGGTTTTTTATATTGTATTCAGTTTGGTAGGTGGTAGGAATTGTTCTTAGTCCGCCTGGTAAGCTACCACCGTCTTATCTAAGTCTAACGCCATAACAATAATGGTTTCAGCATTATTGTGTTCCGGCAGATGAGATAAGATAGCCAGTTACTGAGTGGTTGAGGATTCTGGGAGTAATGCGCTTCCACCTTCAGCCTTATCACCACTTAACATCAGGTGTGATTGAATACCCCGTTGTGTATAAAAACCACAATCATACAAGCTAACTCGCTGTCGCCACTAATAAGACCCTCGGCGTAAGGGTTACATGCCACCGTAAGGAGCGCCGCCGTTGCTCGGGTTATGAGGTGACACCTTGTTGCAGACGAAATCTTGATATGACACTTATTGTCCTCGGGTACTTTTATTGGAAATTTTGTTAAATGACATAAAAGTTTGATATTTAAAACGTTGAATTTAGGCGATAATCTATATATATAAAAATGAATCCCTATTTCCCTTGGTCACGACATCACGCGTGAACGGCTGGACCGATTTGGCTAATTTTGGTCTTGAAATGTTCGTGGAAGTCCAAGGAAGGTTCTTACGGTGAGAAAATAGGGGAGGAGGGGGTAAGTGGGGGTAGAGTAGAAGTAGGGTATGGTAAAGGTAGGGTAGGGTATAGGTAGGGTAGGGTAGGGGTAGGGTAGGGGTAGGGTAGGGGTAGGGTAGGGGTAGGGTAGAGTAGGGTAGGGTAGGGGTAGGGGTAGGGGTAGGGGTAGGGGTAGGGGTAGGGGTAGGGGTAGGGGTAGGGGTAGGGGTAGGGGTAGGGGTAGGGGTAGGGGTAGGGGTAGGGGTAGGGGTAGGGGTAGGGGTAGGGGTAGGGGTAGGGGTAGGGGTAGGGGTAGGGGTAGGGGTAGGGGTAGGGGTAGGGGTAGGGGTAGGGGTAGGGGTAGGGGTAGGGGTAGGGGTAGGGGTAGGGGTAGGGGGTCGGGGTAGGGTAGGGATAGGGGTAGGGTAGAGGTAGGGGTAGGGTAGGGTAGGGGTAGGGGTAGGGTAGGGGTAGAGTACGGGTAGGGTAGGGTGGAGTAGTGGGTAGGGCCACGGGAACGAAGTCGCGCTGGGTCAGCTAGTAAATAAATAATAATAAATAAATAACTTCTTACATTCACACCAATTATCTAAGCCCATGTTAATTTTATTAAGAAACTGTATCATGGAAAACTTGATAACGGTTAAATATATACTTAAATACTTTTTGTTTGTAAATACATACTTAATATACATAGTAAACACCCAGACCAAGACAAATAGACATGTTCATGCACACAAATATTTGTCTTGTTCGGGAATCGAACCCGAGACCACTGGCGCAGAAGGTGGGTAGCCTACCCCTGCGCCAAATCGGTCGTCAAATAATGTAACGACTTATCTAAGTATTTATTGTAAAACAAACGTTCCTTTTTTAAATATTGGACACCATCACAACACATTGTTCCAATACCAAACTAACAGTAAGTATTGTTATGGAAATTGGAAGAAAAGACCGACGGCACCACATACATCCGGACCCGATGAAATATTGAAAAGTTCGTGCTCAATAATAAGGCCGCCTTTTTCTATGCTTTTTTTTTATGTGTTCTTTCCATGTAATTGATTTATACTTGTCTGCAATAAAGTGTTTTTTATTATTTATTTACAAATTTTCCGGTAAGCTAATCTTACCGAAAATTCGTTCAAATGCTAAAAGACAATAAAAAATCACACTTTAACGTTACCTGTGTGATAAAACCGATAAAGCGCAACATTAATTTTATCAGCAACACTATCAGCGTTCACAAAAACCTATTAAACCCACACAATACCTATCTACATCCTTAAGCACTGTCGTTCGTGATTTAATCACCCTTTTTCTATCTAACGGAAGAAAAAAAAACTTTAATGTTCGTCCAAACGCGCAATAAAGGCTACAACACATTAGGCCCAGTTAGCGGACGAGGCAATCTACCGGCTAATTTGATAGCTGCAGACAAACTGGCGGACATTAGAGAGAGGGCTGAGTGATAAGCTGAAGCGATTTATGGTAATGGCTGCTTTGTAAGTGGGAGGTTTGATTTTATAAGTATCGACGGGCCCGTTAGTGCAGTGGAAATGGTCATACCCCCTGAGTCAGGGGTCGTGGGTTCGGCAACACCTTCCATTTTATTAAAATTGCCTCTTCCTTGTCACTTTGCAGACTGACACGTTACTAAGGCGGTTCTCACACTTCATACTGGCCACGCCGCGTGTTCTGCAGGCGTCATGCAGTATTGTGATACTTCTAACGCAATCTGCGCCCCGATCGCGGTAATCTTATGAAGCATTAGTCAGGTGTACCATGCAGTTGACGTTCACGCGACGTGCAATACCGTTTTTGATAACGCGCGGCGTTGACAGTGCGACAACGTTTTCTGTTCCGGTGATAATCTTTGGAACTAAAACAGTTTTCATACGACAGTCTATTTTGACAGCTAATTTCGTATTGCAAGTGGCTCCTCTGTCACGGATGTCACCGGAACAGACAGGATTGTGGGACTTATAGGTTTGCGCGACGTGTGCGTCGTTATGTCATTACGGCAATACGAAGTCAAACGTCATGACGCAAAAGTGGTCAAGACGCGCTGCATAGAATTACCGCGATCGGGGCGCTGGCCGTGATCAGAAGAAAATTTTTAGTCTCAACTGACCACCGGTGATGAGATTTGGTGGTAAGATGGTCCAGAGGGGTTTACGTGGCAATTTGCTGTCATTTCATTACAATCGCCTCTTCCTTGTCACTTGCACCACCTGACACATTAGAGCCCACCACGCCCATCGCGTCATGCAGCACTGTGTCACTTCTGACACATAATGTGACCGTTTCTGTGTCCATTTGCTTTTTTGTCCGATTCGTCGAGGGCATTGTGGTGTTACACTGTTTGGTCGTAATGACTACAAATTGAATAGTGGGCAAACACGGTAGGATTTTATACGATTTTTAGCCCAAAACTACAGTTTATACAGGGTGTTAGGGGCACCGTTGCAAAAACTTTAACCATGGCTTCAGACCATCATGCTGAACAACGTACAGCAAGAATTTTTGGTAGGAAATGAAAAAGCGCGCTCCTCGCCGCTAGAGGCGCTGATACAGTTTTCATACAAATTGACATAAATACGGAATCGCGATAGTTTGCGTTTCCTTGACATAAAAACTTACACTAGCCCTACAGTATCTTGGATGCAATTTCACTAAAGTTTGAAAGTCCAGTACGCCTAGTGTAAGTTTTTATGTCAAGCAAACGCAAACTACTTCGATTCCGTATTTATGACAATTTGTATGAAAAATGTATCAGCGCCTCTAGCGGCGAGTAGCGCGCTTATTGCTTGACATAAAAACTTACACTTGGGGTACTGAAGCACTGGAAAGGTCTTATTAAGGGGGTTCGGTCCTATTTAGTGTTTAGGTGCGTCGGTCTCGTTTTTGTCATTTTAATAACGTTTAATTTGTTAAAAATCGCCGGGCATGTATGAAAAGATTGATGGATGTGAATGAAGCGAAAGAAGTGTGCAAGGATCGTAGCAGGTGGCGATCCATAGTCTCTGCCTACACCCGTGGAAAATAGGCGTGAGTATATGTATGTATGTATGCTTCCACCTTCAGCCTTATCGCCACTCAACATCAGACGTGATGAAGGCTAAGTGCTACACCGTTGTGGATTAAAAAAAAAATGTATGTATGTATGTAATTTGTTTCTTTTAATAACATAGGTAGTTTTTAAATACAATTGTTACTAAGAGAAATGGATCATGTAATCTGAATCAATAAAATTAAATGAATTATTAACTTCCTCACATTGATGGATTAAACGCTTTATAAGTACCTACTAGACGAAGAGGTTCCTGACGCCTCCGTAGCTCAGAGGTTAGAGCAGTCGCCCGGTTAACTAAAAGCCATAGGTTCAATTATTTAAGTTGGAAGCTATATAACTAGTATAGTTGAGAGGCATGTCGATTTTTTCTAGTGCTTATTAACCACATAGTTTTAAATCTCAATTTTGCTAAAAAGGCCTGCGTGAACTGTCATAAACTGTTAACTTAAAAATAAAACAGGTTAATTTTAACTTAAGCACTTCAGAACTTAAGCACGACTTAAGCAACTTCTGAAAAAAATAAGATTGTAGCAAAACTGGCATGTTGTTCAAAAGAAACATTACTCATGTTAAAAAAGGCCCTGCCCATTTGAGCATAGTACGAATATTATGTTAATTATTCATACGACAAAGAAATTAATTGCTTTAACATGCAAACCTGTTATTATACGTTTTGTCGAGAATGGTACTTTACTTAAAGTTTCTCAATGAAAGTACAATTATTATGATGTAATAAAATGTATTGTTTACTTTTGGTACTTAAATATTTTTCTTATACTTTTTCTTATTTATTTTGTCTAGATATCACATGAAGCTTGAAATGTTAAATGAGTTTGTAAAAAGAGCTATTATTTATTTTTAATTTATCTCAAGTTTTTGAAAAACATTATGAATGCAACTAATAAACATGACCTATGGATTGGTTTATGATCCAAATAGCTTTTACTATTATTTTTAAATGATTAATGATTTTATTATTAACATCTACATTCTAGGACAAAAATAATTTGTTGTTCACCCCTCTAAACAACACACATCAAACATTGCTTCACTCACAATCATTCTATGCGTTCACTGCAATCAATCATCATTCATCGAATGAATTTATTCATTTTCTCTTTCAAAACAAATCCGTTATAAAACCGATGTTCATGTATAGGTGGCAAAAGTAACTGAATTATGATGGACTACCTATCGCCGAGAGGAAAAAAATTCAACTAGATTATTCGGCAGAATTGATTTAAGGCATTTTTTTAAGCCAGGCTCAGCGCAAACATAATGTACAGGAATTTGTATGGTTTTAAATCGTTGTGTCATGACTTTAGTAGGTTTTTCATATTCCAAAATGGCAACACTAGCTAACAGCCGTCTTTTGGCGCCATTTTGTTAAGTTATAGTAGGGTATTATAGAGTTGGTGAGGAGAGATTGACTTGAGTTGTGACGAGCGAAGTCTTCAACATAGCTTCGACGGCATTAGATCTCGGAACAATTTTTTCTCTACAAAAACTACTGATATTATACGTTTTGAATAGTATAATATTATAGAACAGGTAGTATAGAATTTAATTAGGTCATCATCATTAAGTAATTGTCCTCACTGCTAGGACACAGGTCTTCTTTAAGGATGGATTAAAGGAACTCTCACATTTAATATTTTTACAAGGAAAATAAATTGAGTTCATACAATGACATCTGACAGCATCACAAAAAATGAATTGATTCAGAAATAAGTAGCGCAGATCACAAGAAAAACATTTCATGTAAAATGCTGCCAAGACGACGGTAGGGGTCGGGGTAGGGTAGGGATAGGGGTAGGGTAGAGGTAGGGGTAGGGTAGGGTAGGGGTAGGGGTAGGGTAGGGGTAGAGTACGGGTAGGGTAGGGTGGAGTAGTGGGTAGGGCCACGGGAACGAAGTCGCGCTGGGTCAGCTAGTAAATAAATAATAATAAATAAATAACTTCTTACATTCACACCAATTATCTAAGCCCATGTTAATTTTATTAAGAAACTGTATCATGGAAAACTTGATAACGGTTAAATATATACTTAAATACTTTTTGTTTGTAAATACATACTTAATATACATAGTAAACACCCAGACCAAGACAAATAGACATGTTCATGCACACAAATATTTGTCTTGTTCGGGAATCGAACCCGAGACCACTGGCGCAGAAGGTGGGTAGCCTACCCCTGCGCCAAATCGGTCGTCAAATAATGTAACGACTTATCTAAGTATTTATTGTAAAACAAACGTTCCTTTTTTAAATATTGGACACCATCACAACACATTGTTCCAATACCAAACTAACAGTAAGTATTGTTATGGAAATTGGAAGAAAAGACCGACGGCACCACATACATCCGGACCCGATGAAATATTGAAAAGTTCGTGCTCAATAATAAGGCCGCCTTTTTCTATGCTTTTTTTTTATGTGTTCTTTCCATGTAATTGATTTATACTTGTCTGCAATAAAGTGTTTTTTATTATTTATTTACAAATTTTCCGGTAAGCTAATCTTACCGAAAATTCGTTCAAATGCTAAAAGACAATAAAAAATCACACTTTAACGTTACCTGTGTGATAAAACCGATAAAGCGCAACATTAATTTTATCAGCAACACTATCAGCGTTCACAAAAACCTATTAAACCCACACAATACCTATCTACATCCTTAAGCACTGTCGTTCGTGATTTAATCACCCTTTTTCTATCTAACGGAAGAAAAAAAAACTTTAATGTTCGTCCAAACGCGCAATAAAGGCTACAACACATTAGGCCCAGTTAGCGGACGAGGCAATCTACCGGCTAATTTGATAGCTGCAGACAAACTGGCGGACATTAGAGAGAGGGCTGAGTGATAAGCTGAAGCGATTTATGGTAATGGCTGCTTTGTAAGTGGGAGGTTTGATTTTATAAGTATCGACGGGCCCGTTAGTGCAGTGGAAATGGTCATACCCCCTGAGTCAGGGGTCGTGGGTTCGGCAACACCTTCCATTTTATTAAAATTGCCTCTTCCTTGTCACTTTGCAGACTGACACGTTACTAAGGCGGTTCTCACACTTCATACTGGCCACGCCGCGTGTTCTGCAGGCGTCATGCAGTATTGTGATACTTCTAACGCAATCTGCGCCCCGATCGCGGTAATCTTATGAAGCATTAGTCAGGTGTACCATGCAGTTGACGTTCACGCGACGTGCAATACCGTTTTTGATAACGCGCGGCGTTGACAGTGCGACAACGTTTTCTGTTCCGGTGATAATCTTTGGAACTAAAACAGTTTTCATACGACAGTCTATTTTGACAGCTAATTTCGTATTGCAAGTGGCTCCTCTGTCACGGATGTCACCGGAACAGACAGGATTGTGGGACTTATAGGTTTGCGCGACGTGTGCGTCGTTATGTCATTACGGCAATACGAAGTCAAACGTCATGACGCAAAAGTGGTCAAGACGCGCTGCATAGAATTACCGCGATCGGGGCGCTGGCCGTGATCAGAAGAAAATTTTTAGTCTCAACTGACCACCGGTGATGAGATTTGGTGGTAAGATGGTCCAGAGGGGTTTACGTGGCAATTTGCTGTCATTTCATTACAATCGCCTCTTCCTTGTCACTTGCACCACCTGACACATTAGAGCCCACCACGCCCATCGCGTCATGCAGCACTGTGTCACTTCTGACACATAATGTGACCGTTTCTGTGTCCATTTGCTTTTTTGTCCGATTCGTCGAGGGCATTGTGGTGTTACACTGTTTGGTCGTAATGACTACAAATTGAATAGTGGGCAAACACGGTAGGATTTTATACGATTTTTAGCCCAAAACTACAGTTTATACAGGGTGTTAGGGGCACCGTTGCAAAAACTTTAACCATGGCTTCAGACCATCATGCTGAACAACGTACAGCAAGAATTTTTGGTAGGAAATGAAAAAGCGCGCTCCTCGCCGCTAGAGGCGCTGATACAGTTTTCATACAAATTGACATAAATACGGAATCGCGATAGTTTGCGTTTCCTTGACATAAAAACTTACACTAGCCCTACAGTATCTTGGATGCAATTTCACTAAAGTTTGAAAGTCCAGTACGCCTAGTGTAAGTTTTTATGTCAAGCAAACGCAAACTACTTCGATTCCGTATTTATGACAATTTGTATGAAAAATGTATCAGCGCCTCTAGCGGCGAGTAGCGCGCTTATTGCTTGACATAAAAACTTACACTTGGGGTACTGAAGCACTGGAAAGGTCTTATTAAGGGGGTTCGGTCCTATTTAGTGTTTAGGTGCGTCGGTCTCGTTTTTGTCATTTTAATAACGTTTAATTTGTTAAAAATCGCCGGGCATGTATGAAAAGATTGATGGATGTGAATGAAGCGAAAGAAGTGTGCAAGGATCGTAGCAGGTGGCGATCCATAGTCTCTGCCTACACCCGTGGAAAATAGGCGTGAGTATATGTATGTATGTATGCTTCCACCTTCAGCCTTATCGCCACTCAACATCAGACGTGATGAAGGCTAAGTGCTACACCGTTGTGGATTAAAAAAAAAATGTATGTATGTATGTAATTTGTTTCTTTTAATAACATAGGTAGTTTTTAAATACAATTGTTACTAAGAGAAATGGATCATGTAATCTGAATCAATAAAATTAAATGAATTATTAACTTCCTCACATTGATGGATTAAACGCTTTATAAGTACCTACTAGACGAAGAGGTTCCTGACGCCTCCGTAGCTCAGAGGTTAGAGCAGTCGCCCGGTTAACTAAAAGCCATAGGTTCAATTATTTAAGTTGGAAGCTATATAACTAGTATAGTTGAGAGGCATGTCGATTTTTTCTAGTGCTTATTAACCACATAGTTTTAAATCTCAATTTTGCTAAAAAGGCCTGCGTGAACTGTCATAAACTGTTAACTTAAAAATAAAACAGGTTAATTTTAACTTAAGCACTTCAGAACTTAAGCACGACTTAAGCAACTTCTGAAAAAAATAAGATTGTAGCAAAACTGGCATGTTGTTCAAAAGAAACATTACTCATGTTAAAAAAGGCCCTGCCCATTTGAGCATAGTACGAATATTATGTTAATTATTCATACGACAAAGAAATTAATTGCTTTAACATGCAAACCTGTTATTATACGTTTTGTCGAGAATGGTACTTTACTTAAAGTTTCTCAATGAAAGTACAATTATTATGATGTAATAAAATGTATTGTTTACTTTTGGTACTTAAATATTTTTCTTATACTTTTTCTTATTTATTTTGTCTAGATATCACATGAAGCTTGAAATGTTAAATGAGTTTGTAAAAAGAGCTATTATTTATTTTTAATTTATCTCAAGTTTTTGAAAAACATTATGAATGCAACTAATAAACATGACCTATGGATTGGTTTATGATCCAAATAGCTTTTACTATTATTTTTAAATGATTAATGATTTTATTATTAACATCTACATTCTAGGACAAAAATAATTTGTTGTTCACCCCTCTAAACAACACACATCAAACATTGCTTCACTCACAATCATTCTATGCGTTCACTGCAATCAATCATCATTCATCGAATGAATTTATTCATTTTCTCTTTCAAAACAAATCCGTTATAAAACCGATGTTCATGTATAGGTGGCAAAAGTAACTGAATTATGATGGACTACCTATCGCCGAGAGGAAAAAAATTCAACTAGATTATTCGGCAGAATTGATTTAAGGCATTTTTTTAAGCCAGGCTCAGCGCAAACATAATGTACAGGAATTTGTATGGTTTTAAATCGTTGTGTCATGACTTTAGTAGGTTTTTCATATTCCAAAATGGCAACACTAGCTAACAGCCGTCTTTTGGCGCCATTTTGTTAAGTTATAGTAGGGTATTATAGAGTTGGTGAGGAGAGATTGACTTGAGTTGTGACGAGCGAAGTCTTCAACATAGCTTCGACGGCATTAGATCTCGGAACAATTTTTTCTCTACAAAAACTACTGATATTATACGTTTTGAATAGTATAATATTATAGAACAGGTAGTATAGAATTTAATTAGGTCATCATCATTAAGTAATTGTCCTCACTGCTAGGACACAGGTCTTCTTTAAGGATGGATTAAAGGAACTCTCACATTTAATATTTTTACAAGGAAAATAAATTGAGTTCATACAATGACATCTGACAGCATCACAAAAAATGAATTGATTCAGAAATAAGTAGCGCAGATCACAAGAAAAACATTTCATGTAAAATGCTGCCAAGACGACAACGTATGATTTTGATTTGATTTATGCCTCACACTGGCAAAAAGATATCAGATCTCATGTAGAGCCAAGCTTTTCGGCTTCGGCTGTTTAGTTACTACAATAACTATTGTAACATAAAAGTAATGAACAGTAATAAATTTTTCACCTTAGCGAAACGATATTTTGCCTTAGAAGTAGAGTTTGTGAAGTTAGGGTTTGTACCCTTGTGTCTTGCCCCCATATATACAGAACAAACATAAATATATGCATCCTGAATAGTTTTTCGGAAAGCGATCGAACCTGTGACTCCTGGCTGTATGGCTTGACGAATACCACTACGTCATCGCGTTAGTGTGTTTCTATAGATTGACAGAACTCAAAAATTCCGACTCGCACTTGGCCGAGGAGGTATAGTCACCACTACAATAAAACACTCGGCATCACTTTACTGAGATAGCGCATATTTTATTCATTCCACACATCATCCAGCCGTCGTACTCGACAAAATGGCCCCAGAAACTCTACCTACGGATAATAAACATTGGTAGGTACCTACTTACTTGAGAAAAATTGAAACTGCAGTTGAGGTATATTTTTATGGCTTTTGGTATGAAGCTTGGACCTTCGAAAAGAACATAAAGAACAGCCAGTTCCTCAATGATTGAGAATTCCGAGAGTTGTGCGCTTCCACCTTCAGTTTTATTACCACTTTACATCAGGTGTGATGAAGGCTTAGTGCTACCTTGCTGTGTATAAAAAATATAATTATATACAAAGGTAATGGAGGGTATGCTGTTTTAAGCAAAGAGTTTCCCACGCACGCCATTTTTTTACTGAGGGGAATGCGTTTAATCCACGAGCGCTGTGTGGACGGTGGTTAAGTATGTGGGACTCGCCTGAGGCTGCTTCTTGATCCCCCATCAAGTGACTAGTACTCGATAGGGGATCAGGAAGGAGGAAATTCCCCGCTCATTTAATTTAATTTGAAAATGTAATAATAATACTGTTCATAAATATATATATAAGTAAGTATAAAGTCATATTGTTATGTCCTTACAGGGCTCATGTGTATGCTCTAAAAACTTAATATAAGATCTCAAATGTACCTACCACATGAAATGCAATAAATAAATCATAATAATAAAACTTGTATTGTGAACGACATTACTACTACCACGCAAAAAAAACGGAAGTCCTACTGTCCGACAGTCTTGAAATGAATACTCTGATAAAGTAGCTCCATTAAAAATATCAAAAACACTTGCCAACCCGGGTAAAATACCCAGGTACCGTCACCCGGTTAATTAGACCGTTTAATCCGGGTATAATATAAAGATACCATTCTTTTGACCGGGGCCTTTGTTAACAACCTAGATAAGCCTAAACGTGTGTATATAACTTAATTACTTTTGTAATTAAACATCATGTTTTAAACATTATTGGTTTAAGCACCTAAGGCTGTATCGTTTTAGTCATGACTAAAATGCCACTTCTGCCAATATATTTTGTGTATTAGACAGCTTTAAAATCAAGATATTATAGCTTTCTTCCCAAAATATTTGCATTTTGGTTTGAGTCAAATAATCTTTTAAGTACAGTCGGGGACAAATTCGGTGAACCACATCTTACTTCTTTTCGTGTGGCTGGCGTCTCACCGTTCAGTTGCAGTCGCTATCAGTAATTGCTTATGCATTGTACTACTCTAGTTTAATACATAAAAAAATAGTAAAAGGGTCTGCGCGTGAATGGCGAGGCACCAGACATGTGAAAAGAAGCAAGAGGTGGTTCACCGAACTTGTCCTCGAGTGTACTTGCAGAAAATTAAATGAGTTGTAAATATTTTCATGACTTTTGACTTTCGAATCTAACATTATTCAATGTGCTGTTGCGAAAACCCAGACGACCAAGATGAAAACCGGATTAAAGCGAATGTTCCTAGGGATTCAAGCAAAGTACAGTACAATATTTTTTTTTTAAAACATACCAATATAGGAATGTTTAACCTGAAAAAGTTTCTTAATTCGTTGCTATCTTAATCGTGATGAGCCTGAATTATACCATTACAAAACCAATATATATATACAAAATTGAAACAAAACCTTAATAACTTCTTATAGGAACCCTCAAAAAACCAGTTCCTCAATAACAAAACTAGAATCTCATATATTCACCGATGAACAAACATGTGTGAACTGGGGAGGTTGATTTTTTCGTTCCCACAACGGCCCAGTGGGTCCCGGGGGAAATTCGCAGGCTGGTCTAATAGAGCTTATTTTTTGGGCCAATTCAAAAGAGGAAGCGATTTTGATTTTACTTGGAATAAAAAAAAACAATCATCGAATTTAAATTATTTCTTAGACATGCTTTGATGTCTCTGTTGGCCCGTCATGACTGAGGTACATGTTCATCGTTGGGTGGTTGGTCCACACCTTGCGCGGATTATCTGCCTCCAACGGTCGCTATCCAACATTAGCGTCAAAATGGCGGCGCCAATGTCAAAATGTTAACATTTTCATATTCAGTCTGATGTACTACTGGAAGTCTACTACTTATTTGATACCTTACGTAAAAAATTACTACCTTTCTCCTTCTTAAGATAAAACAATTAAACGTTGGTCCCGCCAATTGAACGTCGAAAGTGGCGGTACCACCTGAAACAACAATCAAAACATCCGAGTAGATAATCACTTACAAAATATTTTTACTACCTATAAATTACCTCATACAACTCTAATCTAATTAGAATTATTCAAAGAAAAATCAGAGATATAGACTAGAACTCCTGGTCTCGCCATCATGACGTTTTTATGATTTGTAAAAATCACGCGATTTCATAGTTTTGAATATAATTAGTATCCTCTACCTAACTACCTAATTGCTAACTATAAATAAAGCTTAATAATTCCCATGTTAGCCTATATTTAAATAAATAAATTTATTCATTGATTAATTAGTAAGTTAACCGCCTCTGTGGTCTAGTAGTTCACACCAACGTTTGCAGACCCAGAGGTCACGGGTTCGGTGCCCATTGGGGGTATATATTGTTCGGTTTGGTTGTTTGTAGGACTTGTTCTTAGTCCGCCTGGCTATCTACCACCATTTTATCTAAGTCTGTCGCCATAACAATGATGTTTTCAGCATTATTGTGTTTTGGCAGCTAGAGATGTTCTTCTGTGATTGAGGTTCCCGGGAGTTCGCGCGCGCGCGGTTCGGGGAGCGCGCTCGTTCCACCTACAGCCTTATCACCATAAAGGGTGTTAGAATATGATAATAAGTAATAAACTGTATAAATTATAATAATAACTGTTCAACTTTTAAGCGTATTGGTTTTTGACTAAAACGCTGAGCACTTATGGCTTTTACCTGTTTCCATAAAAGTTATTTGTCATATACAGATAATGAAGTACAATAGTAGATTGTACAACAAGTGCATAAAACGTACCATTTTACCCGAGACGTATATATCTACCCGAGCCTTAGGCGAGGATGGATAGTCAATTCGAGGGTAAAATGGATTTTATGTACGAGTTATACACTCTGCTTTTCACTTCGACTGTGAGAAAATTAATAGCAATATTGCAAAAAAGAAAAAATAATGACTTCGCCATATTGGCGGGAAGACTTTCTTTTTCTTTTTTTTATACGTGGCAGTGGCAGCACAGTGACAAATTTAAGAAACAGAATGAAACAAGTTTATTTAACGAAGTTTAAGTGCGTGTGTGACTGTTTACCCGACGACCTTTGTCTTAGAGTCTGAGACTTAGACGAAGATTTTACTTTATGCACTAGAGCATAAAAAGCGATTTTATGCAGCCTATACCCAACATAAACACGAACTTTACGAGCATGAGAAGTGAAAAAATCTTTATGATTCATACATTCAATAATTCGAAATCTATTAACTCGCAGCACATTTTATTATCTAGAAGAAATTAATAACACTGAGTTAACAATAAGCACTATTGCCTTCGAGCGTAAAAATTCATGAAAACTGTTCTTTTTGGTCCTTCAAGAATTTAACCACGGTTCAACCATGGTTCTTATTAGGGCGCTGCTCGGAAAAAGTATGGACTTTTTGATTTAGAACTATAGGACGGTTACTGTTGTTACAAATCTAGTAATAAGAAATATATTTCTTCATACCTTTATCTAGATTCGTATAGTTTCAAAAACACAATTTTATGATTTTCTAAAAATTCCGAAAATACCTCTTTAAAATACGAAAATTCAAGATTATTCTTAAATGGGGTTACTTACACTATTGGAAATTGGTTTAATTAGTGGACACCAATAATATTTAAGATCGTATAAAAGCATTTTTTTTTAAATCGCTGTAGTTTTTGAAGACGAAGTGATATTGTGTTTTTTTTTTGCCCAATCTGCAAAATCTAATCTTCAGCATAATTTTTTCTAGTATCGCCTTAAATATTAGCGGATTTTTTCTGTAGTCCGGTTAACCGTACCAAGGAAAAAGTGCTTTTCCCGTAGGTCGGTCGAACGTACCAAGGAAAAAAAATACTACCAAAAAAATAAAATAAAAAAATAATAAAGGAATGGAAACTTGTTATCGGATATGCTTAAATACTTTTTGTTTGTAAAATATACAACTAGACCAAGACAAATAGACGTCTTCATGGACATATATGATTGTCTTGCCCGAGAATCGAACCCGGAACCTCTGGCGCAGAAGGCTGGTATCTGCGCCAAATCGCACGTCAAATGCAACTAAACTTGTGCATTCTCCTGCGAAAAGCATACAATATAATTTAACTGTATTCTACAGCAAAAAATTTCACTATATAACGGTTGGAAAAATAATAATATTGAAAAATTTAAAAATTAAATATTAGAAAACGTCGATACGTCTCACAACTAGCTCAGATGGGACACGAACCCACGACCTTTCACTATCTGAGCTGCTCTAACCACTGAGCTACGGAGATGCTGGAATAAGCGACGAATTTATCCAATACTTCTAACGCGCTGATAGTCAGCGTTCATTTCATCAATGTGTAAATATTACTACCCTCACACTCGAGAGAAATACCTTTCCAGATATTTGAGAAAAAAATAAAATAAAATAAAGTCATTTTAAATAGTAGTATTACCCATTCACTATAGAATTGGTCAGTGACGCTATGAATAGAATTTCATCTTTATTGTAACAGCTGTCATTGAAATTCTGTGATACATTTTGTTTCTGTGCCTTTAGTTTTTTTCATACTGCGTAAGCATTGTCCTTTCAACAAGGTATGAGTGCTATGGAATATCCCTGGATATAAAAATTTATGGGATGACATCAAAGCTATCCGTAAAATATTCAAATAAAAAAATGTAGGTAGGTACCTACTTATAAGAGGTCAGTTGATTAGGGAAAAAAACATAGAATTTGGCTAAGGCGAAATACAATACGAGGTACGGATTTATATTTCTTTAAAAGCTTTTCTCTTTAAAGGAAAGATGGAAATTAACCTTGTTATTGGAAAATATTTGATAAGATTCCTGTTCAAATTATTTGCTTTACCTAATGACTTGTGAGTTTTGATATTTATCGAGATTTTTGTTCTTAGAACGACTTGGAGTTTTTACACTATTCGTTTACAGGCGGTGTTTTCTTTGAATTCATCCTAATGTGTTATGATGTGCTGAATATTGTTAACATGATGACTGACTGGAGGAGCCCGTGGCGCAGTGGTTACCGCGCTCGTGGTCCTGCGATTGTTGAAGTTAAGCAACTTTCGCAATGGTCGGTCATTGGATGGGTCACCGAAAACTTTCCGTGCTTAGGAAGGCACGTTAAGCCGTTGGTCCCAGCTGCATTTGCAGTCGTGAATACTCACCAAACCGCATTGGGCCCGCGTGGTGTGCGTGGGTAATGGAATGGCCCATTCTCCTTATCCATCGATAAGAAGGCCAATGCCCCAGCAGTGGGGACAGTAAATGGCTGATGATGATGATTACTGACCGTAGTGTATAATATTGATGCTGTAATGTAACAATCGCGGCGAGTTTGATGTAGGTATAGGAAAAAGCGAAGGCTGGCTGTACTAACCATGCGAATGCTCGCATCAAAATTCTTTACGATTACGATTCGCCAACTTTGGAAAGCGAAGATATGACATAGGCGGTAAAATAGACGTATCGTGAGCTTTTTTCATAACGAACAAGGTGCATGAGAGGAACTGCATCAAGTGATGCTTATGTCTAAAGTCGTTAATTTGTATCTTAACCATGATATCAAAACAACTTTCTTTTAGGTACAAATGTAATAACTAGTTTAACGAATAAAAATATATTTTTTTGATATTTGTTATTTGATTTGATATGTTTTATTTTATTGTAAGATAGACTAAGTTGTTTTCTCCAGAAGAGTTTATAATAATAAAGAGTCGTGGTGTATCCTCGAGCAGAACCGAATTATCGATAAACCGTATCGATGAAATAAAATCCAGTTCCCGCGCACCTGTGATGCGAAACGAGATTAGAGGGCGCCTCTCGTATGTTGTTCTATATTGCGTTGTGTCGTCGCTGTTATGTCGGAGCACGCTATGCAATTGTGTATTTCTTGTAGTGCTGTAATTTGCAACTATCGATAGGTTTTTTTACATTAATAATTTACTTTTATACGGTTTCGGGATATTCATGTTGTACATAGACAAATTAGATGAAAACTACATTTATCATATTTTTTATTGCTACAAAAAACTACTTTTTCTCTATATAATACCATAAAAGTAATTTGTTTAGTAAAAGTCATGTTAATTTTAATAATACGAGAATATGTCATGAGCTATGATTTTCCAATACCAAGCTGCAACAGGTAAATAGTAAACCAATTGCAACATTATCACCCATCACTTAACCTTCTCATTGTATTTGGATAACCCAAGGGGAGGTTCGCACTTCTACCCACTATAAATTGATTTGATGGTCAGTCTGTGCGAAAATAGTGAGTAACTAAAAGTTATTTTTATGTCGCTAATTTAGTTTTCGCATTTAAAGGAGATAAAATTGAAGTACGATAAATATATGTTACAAAATTGTATTGAATTGAATTTATTACTTTTTACGGTTTAATCACGCGTATATTGCACAGATAATTGGTAATTTTATAGGTATATACAAAATTATATTCTATGATTTTTAGATTATACTTGCAAAATTGTATATTCGAATTTTATCAATAATGGAACTAGAACTCTATCGATCTTTACCCCATCCCTAGCCTGCTCGCTTGGAGAGCGCTCGAGAGGGTTGTGGGCTATGTACGTTTCATTTGTCTCGCGTCTGCCTGGATTGCCTACAGGTCTGCCTACAAGACTGCTTAGACTCAGCGCGGACTAGATTTTGCTTTGTGTGTTTTTAGCAATGGAGCTAATTATCACGTTCTGGTTTTTAGTAACTAAAGTAAATTTTAAACTGTTTTTAACCTTTCCTCATAGCCAATATCGATTTTTGAAAGCAATACACAATTTACGTCAGGTATACGGGTATTACGTCATACATGGATAATTTATTACTATGTATTAGATTTTGTATATCGTTAGGCTGTATTGATTGGCTGCTTAACGTATTAATTGTATTTTTGTTTTAAACAACAAATACACATCACCCGTTTAACCAATAATTAGCTTATTGGTTTAACGGGTGATTTGTATTTTTGTTTTAAAAACAGTAGATTCTAATAATTAATTACTCCATCAGTCATTTAACATGACTCAAGACTCAATGACTCCGTCAAAATGACTCCATATCTTTTTCGCTTCAATAGATTCTATGTTAACAAAAAGTTCATTATCAACACCTTTACTCGTATATATAAAAATCTATACTACTATACTATTAATATTATAAAGAGGAAAGATTTGTATTTTTGTATGTAACGAATAAACTCAAAAAGTACTGGACCGATTTAGAAAATTCTTTCACCGTTAGAAAGCTACAGTTTTCCCGAGTGACATAGGCTATATTTTATACCGATATTCACACGGGAACGGGTACCACGCGGGTGAAACCGCGGGCGGCCGCTAGTGTGCTATAAAATTGTATTGTATTGTTTCGTTACACACCCCATATCATCACCCTTATGTCCCATGGGATCAACAGAGACCAAGGATTTCCAATTCTAACAATACAGACGTTATTTCGGGACTTCCCGCTTTTGTCAATATTTTCATACAATGTTGTATTAATTCGGAGGCCAATGTCAATGTTGTATTGCTGCGATCGTTGAGGTTAAGGCTGCGATTCCCTAAATAGGGTATTTTAAATTATGGATCACTCGCAAATTGCAAGTACTTAAAATTTGGTAAAAATATATGTTATTCCACAGCTATTTATCTAGTGCTTCCGGCCATGTTTTTTTGATTAGTGATATTTTACTGTATCAAAAAATCCCAAACATCCGTCTAATCGTAATCTAAATATCCTATTACTCGCAGTATACTTGGTTTTAGTTAATGAAAAAGATACGAAAATAATTGTCTTTTAATAGCCGAGGGATTCCGGTCGTCATAAGTTAAAAAAATTTATTATTTAATTTTTCATTGGATTTTAAGTGATTTTCGATTTGCGGGGCGCTCGCGAGTTCACAGTCCGCTCGAAGTGTATCGCGCGCGGCCGAGCAAGCGTTAGCGTGCCCATTTCTGTCGGGAATCCTCGCCTTAAGCAACTTTCACAAAGGTCGGTCACGGGATGGGTGACCAAAAACTTATAATTTCGAGCTCCTCCGTGCTTCGGAAGGCATGTTAAGCCGTTGGTCCCGGCTGCATTTGCAGTCGTTAATACACATCAATCCGCATTGGGCCCGGGTGGTGTGGCCCATTCTCTTTATCCATCCATAAGGACGGCCAGTGCCCTAGCATAGAGGACATTATATAGCTGATGATGATGTAGGTATTAATTTCATGTTATTTCTACCTTTTTGTGACCTATTGCTTGACAATCTCTGTGATCGACCGCAATTCGATCTAGCTTTCCGACCGCGGCTTCGCCCGCGTGGAATACACGACGTTATCACACGGGAATGTGATTTTTTCCAAGATAAACAGCCTATGAAATTTGGTACACAGATAATTTGTAGCCTGGAGAGGTCCAGGCTACAAATTATCTGTGTCCCAAATTTCGGCCAAATCAATTCAGCCGTTTTGACGTGATTGAGTAACAAGCATCCAAACATCTAAACTTTCACATTAATTATAATAAGTAGGAAGAATCAAGTGGAAGTAAACAGCAAGAAACAAATTCTTGACCTTTGATATCTTATTTACAAACTTTTTTTAACTTAATAATTTTTTAATAGATTTCGCATATGAGTCTTACCGCAAAATACTAGTTTCCTCAGTGCTATTATCGGTTCAAGATATCGACTTATCATCAATCATTTTCTGACGTTCAATCTTATTACGATGAAATTTCCCATCGGCTACGTTCTTTTTACTAATATCTTTTTAATTTTGAGTATCTACCTAAATAGTATAATATTTGAAGTATTTAGGTATATTTTTGTTGTAATTACAGTTAAACGAGTACTCTGGGGGGTTGTTTGTACCCCCAGCGGCGACGACGCCAGTCAAATGTATGGATCATAGAACACGGTATTTTTTATCTTTTCATCTTCTATAGTTAGTACCTACAGTTTACCTTCAAACGAACATAGGAACGTGTGGCAAAAAGTGCGCCTATACACGCCTGCATGCGCTTCCGAAAACGAGCTTACACGCGCGTATAAAACGCTAGTCTGAAAGCGCTCTGAGACCTAAAACAAATGAATTGGGTATTTGACTATTGTTGAAATGTAGATATTTAATTATGACATTTAGAAATATAACATTATTGAATAAAGAATGTGAAAAAAGAAATTCAATCTGTATTAAAACAAGCGAATTGAGAGCTACATAATTGTGACTCTAGCTATCTGTTTCTAAAAAGAAATTTTCTATGGCGAGAGTATGGCGCTATAGAAATATGACGTCACATTTCTATAGCGCTGTCCTTGTCTAATTAGAAAGTTTGATGCTCTATAACGCTGAAAATATGCAAGATATTTGATAATAAAATACCTAATATGTTGTGTTGCTACTAATTCAATGAACATTTTAAGTCAATAAAACAATTCAGTCAAATACCCAATTTAGCTTGTTGTTTCTGCAATGCGGGCCTCGACATATGTTTTTATGACATTGTTTTCACGAACTCTTCGTTGCGTCGCGTCTTAGCCGCCCACCTCGCCTCGGCCTAACGCATAATAAAGGTTAGTTTACAGTAAAATTAATTTATCTTCAGGATTAACCCGATTACAATCAGTGCTGTACCGTTTGCCTCCAAACGTGTTAGCGGTCGGATCCCTCGAGGGCTGAATCGGTAACGAACCTCTCATCAACATGCCCGAAGATCACACCTTTATTTGCTTGACCTTAAAGTTGTTGTTTCTAGTTGAATTGTCGCAATTGTACCGGATACGATACACTACAGTCTACACGGTAAAAGAGCTGAAGAAGGCCAATTTAGTGCCAGCGCGCACTTGTGATTTTTAGTCGACCGATAGTTTAGTCGGAATCGTAAGACGATCGTGATCAAACTGTCGGCCGATAGTTGGGCGATAGTTTAGTTGAATGTAGTGCGCGCGCTCACATAATCCTTCATGCACATTACCTACCGGCCGATAGTTGTGCTGTGCGATAGTTTGATCGTACAACTATCGGCCGATAGTTTGATCGGTCGATTTTTAATCGTCAGTGCGCGCACTGCCATTTAACTCTATTACTGAATCCGAGAACGATCAAACTATCGCCCGATTAAAAGTCACAAGTGCGCGCTTTCTCTTAATGTTATAATATCGTATCGAAATCTTTTAAAATAAAATAAACCCTTTTGTCAGTGATACGTAATGTGCTGCACATTGATAAATGTAATACTTATTTAAGATTTGTTTTTCTTCTGTAAAGAAAATTAACCCACCACGCGGACACAATACGAATTGGTGTAGGTATTGGTCTGCAAACGCAGTCAGGCCAAGTGCGCTAATGAATAGTCAGTGCCCGTAGTGTAAGTTTTTATGTCAAAAAACGCAAACTATTTCGATTCCGTATTTATGTCAATTTGTATGAAAACTGTATAAGCGCCTCTAGCGGCGAGTAGCGCGGTTATATAGTTTTCATACAAATTGACATAAATACGGGATCGAAATAGTTTGCGTTTGCTTGACATAAAAACTTACACTCGGGGTACAGATCGAAAATTCGTAAGACGGACACGTGACCTGTACCCCGAGTGTAAGTTTTTATGTCAAGCAAACGCAAACTATTTCGAATGCGTATTAATGTCAATTTGTATGAAAACTATATAAGCGCGCTACTCGCCGCTAGAGGCGCTAATACAGTTTTCATACAAATTGACATAAATACGCATTCGAAATAGTTTGCGTTTTTTGACATAAAAACTTACACTACGGGCACTGTACCCCTAGTGTAAGTTTTTATGTCAAAAAACGCAAACTATCGCGAGTACGTATTTATGTCAATTTGTATGAAAACTGCATAAGCGCGCTACTCGCCGCTAGAGGCGCTGACATAAAAACTTACACTAGGGGTACTGATCGAAAAACTGTTACATATAATGTAATTAGAATACGAAGGCAAATTTCGCCACCGTTTCCAAAGTGTAATAGCTCAGTTAGGAAACGGGCGGCATTGAAGCCAGAAGACCTCGGTTCAAATCCAGTCCGTATTTTTTTCTTTCTTTTTGTCAAATTTCTTTTATTTTTTGTGAAAAAGTCTAGGGAGCCCTTTTCACTTCTGCCGGCACTCCCGGAGTGCAACCTGTTGTTTTTTTTTTCTAGAAGACCCGTTTAAATCTACCCTGTGTCCCAAGGACGTACCCAGGGGGGGGGGTCCAGGGGGTCTGGACTCCCCCCCCCTCCCGAAAGTGTCCATTATTCCGCGGGATGAGCGGGTGGCGGGGCGTCCTGACGGCTATCGCAGACACAGATTACTGTCTGTAATATAAAAACCTTTCTAGAAAGCAACCACAGAACAGAAAAAAGGCTTTCCTGACTTTTGAAGCCGCTGCCGAGAGAGAAATGCGACCAAGCACCTACCCAGGATTTATTTCCGAGACCCCCCCTCCCCCGAACAGACCCCCCCCGACAAAAAATCCTGGGTAAATCCGTGCTTGCTGCGTCCGGTTGCTATTGAAAATGTATCCAGGATTAATAGCTTACCTGCGAAGCAAAGAAAGGATAAGTGTCGCCGATCACGAGCCACACGTGGCAGCCACAAACGGAGCGGCTACAAAGGTAGCTGAAGCACGCGACAGACTCTTGTAGCCGGCAGTAGACACTTGTGGTCGGTGGCCGCTACTTTTTACAAGATTAACTTGCCATGTTAGTTAGTTAGTTAGTGTTACGCCCGAATTCTCGAACGCTAATCATCTTTGGGAGCGTCTCAAACATCATGGCATCTCTTTCATACGTTTGAAATTTAAAGTGACAGGGCGATGTGTGAGACGCTCCCAAAGATAAGTAGCGTACGAGTATTCGGGCGTTAGTTAGTATTAGTGGGGGACAAATCTTGCAAGCTTGATTTGACCCACTTCCCAGTGTCCGATGGAGCTGAAATTTTGTATACAGGTTCGATTTCAGATGACAATACAATATTAAAGTACAGTCAGCTAAAAAGCTTGTCATAAAAATGAAATTTTTACTAAAAACTTATTTTCACTTCTCATGCTCGTAAAGTTCGTGTTTATGTTGGGTACAGGCTGCATAAAATAGCTTTTTATGCTCTAGTGCATAAAGTAAAATCTTCGTCTAAGTCTCAGACTCTAAGACAAAGGTCGTCAGGTAAACAGTCACACACGCAATTAAACTTCGTCAAATAAACTTTATAAATAACTAACGTATTTCATTCTGTTTCTTACATTTTGTACATAATCCATGTTAAATTATTAAATTAATAAAACTAGGCAAAATTAATAAGTTTTCTGAGAAATAAGTATTACAAGAGCATTAAGGACTACGATCTATGCTTAAAGTCACTGTGCTGCCAATGCTACGTATAAAAAAAAGAAAAAGAAAGTCTTCCTGCCAATATGGCGAAAACTTTATTTTTTCTTTTTTTGCAATATTGCTATTTATTTTTTAATTTTTAGTTTTTTGCATTCACAATGCAATTTTTGTTACTGAAAAATGGAAAATGAAGTATTTAGAAAAAATCGACCCGTCTCACAACTAGCTCCGATGGGACTCGAACCCACGACCTTTCGCTTTCCGGGCGACTGCTCTAACCACTGAGCTACGGAGTCGTTACGAGAAGCGTCGAATTTATCCAATACTTTTAACGCACTGAATAGTCAGTGTTAATTTCATCAATGTGGAGATATTACTACCCTCACACGCGAAAGAAATACCTTTCCAGGTATTTGGCAATCGCTAAAGATGATATTACTATTGCAACTTATTTTTTAATTTTTAGTTTTTTGCATTCACAATGCAATTTTTGTTACTGAAAAATGGAAAATGAAGTATTTAGAAAAAATCGACCCGTCTCACAACTAGCTCCGATGGGACTCGAACCCACGACCTTTCGCTTTCCGGGCGACTGCTCTAACCACTGAGCTACGGAGTCGTTACGAGAAGCGTCGAATTTATCCAATACTTTTAACGCACTGAATAGTCAGTGTTAATTTCATCAATGTGGAGATATTACTACCCTCACACGCGAAAGAAATACCTTTCCAGGTATTTGGCAATCGCTAAAGATGAAATTACTATTGCAACTTATTGCAATTTTTGTTACTGAAAAATGGAAAATGAAGTATTTAGAAAAAATCGACCCGTCTCACAACTAGCTCCGATGGGACTCGAACCCACGATCTTTCGCTTTCCGGGCGAAAAAAAAAAAAAAAAAAAAAAAAAAAATAAGTTGCAATAGTAATTTCATCTTTAGCGATTGCCAAATACCTGGAAAGGTATTTCTTTCGCGTGTGAGGGTAGTAATATCTCCACTTTGATGAAATTAACACTGACTATTCAGTGCGTTAAAAGTATTGGATAAATTCGACGCTTCTCGTAACGACTCCGTAGCTCAGTGGTTAGAGCAGTCGCCCGGAAAGCGAAAGGTCGTGGGTTCGAGTCCCATCGGAGCTAGTTGTGAGACGGGTCGATTTTTTCTAAATACTTCATTTTCCATTTTTCAGTAACAAAAATTGCATTGTGAATGCAAAAAACTAAAAATTAAAAAATAAGTTGCAATAGTAATTTCATCTTTAGCGATTGCCAAATACCTGGAAAGGTATTTCTTTCGCGTGTGAGGGTAGTAATATCTCCACATTGATGAAATTAACACTGACTATTCAGTGCGTTAAAAGTATTGGATAAATTCGACGCTTCTCGTAACGACTCCGTAGCTCAGTGGTTAGAGCAGTCGCCCGGAAAGCGAAAGGTCGTGGGTTCGAGTCCCATCGGAGCTAGTTGTGAGACGGGTCGATTTTTTCTAAATACTTCATTTTCCATTTTTCAATATTGCTATTTATTTTCCTCACACTCGAAGTGAAAAGCAGAGTGTATAACGCGTACATACATGAAACCCATTTTACCCTCGAATTGACTATCCATCCTCGCCTACGGCTCGGGTGGATATATACGTCTCGGGTAAAATGGTACGTTTTATGCACTTGTTGTACCATCTACTATTTAAGCCTGGCCGCACACGGGTCACCGTAAAACACCGCCACCGACCTCTCCTGTAGTTTTCATACGTTTTATATGAACGACGACGAGACGCCGCTCCGGTAGTCTACACTTGTTTCTTCTTCCAGCTTCACCCTCCAGAATACCAGCGCTGTTACAGTGAGCAATGTTGCACACTGTAACA
The DNA here is from genome assembly GCA_949710035.1 of Crambus lathoniellus. Lineage (NCBI taxonomy): Eukaryota > Metazoa > Arthropoda > Insecta > Lepidoptera > Crambidae > Crambus > Crambus lathoniellus. Next base: position 10,050,310 of record OX453323.1, on the reverse strand, counting down.
GCATAAGCTGAGGAGGGTCCTGATTGGCTCATTATCGCCACGAATTAGGTACGTTTTTTATATAAGTTTGTTATTAGGTATCTGTGTTATGTGTATATTTTCTATTTTTTTTATTGTATGTGCTTTATGGGCCAATAAAAACGCTTACTTACTTACTTACTTCAAGTGGCGGCCTTTGTGGCACGTGTGCGGGGACGGTGAGATAAGAAAATTAAATAATTAAGTTTTGGTCACCCATTCCGTGACCGACCATTGCGACCAAACTTGAAAAGTAATCCCTAAGTAAGTCTATGAAGACCAAATAAAATAATAAGTTTTTAGTAAAAATTAAAATTTTATGACAAGCTTTTCTGCTGACTGTACTTTAATATTGTATTGTCATCTGAACCAAACCTGTATACAAAATTACAGCTCCATCAGACACTGGGAAGTGGGTCAAATTAAGCTTGCAAGATTTATCCCCTACTAACTAACTAACCTGGCAAGTAAAAAAAAAGCTTGTAAAAAGAACTCACTCAATATCCAACACTCATTGTGCTCTTATAAAGATTATAACCAGCTTTTCCAGCACTTTTGTTCCTGAAATGAAAGAAATTTCTCGAGAAATTCCAGTACATTTGCTTAGCAGATAGCTACCGGTGTTAAGGTGGAATTCCAGATCGGAATCTCGCTTACACAACGAAAAAAACGTGAGCAAAATGTTTAGTTGGCTATCTGACTTCGTTCTTTCAAATTAAAGTTCAAATTAAATGAGACTTAAATACTTCGCATTGAGAAAGCTTGTTTTGACTAGGGTTTTAGTGTAATCTTTATAATTTTATCTAATAAAAAAAACAATAGAACTATAATCAGTTGTCAAAATGTTTTGCTAAAGCAAAACTCGAGAAAGGCTGAACGGATTTAGATGAAATTTTACTTGCGTAGAGCCGTAACCCGAAGTAGGTTATTGGATGTTTCATTTGATGATAATTTTGTCACGGGTGATAGAGTGGAGTGAGGGAGATGGACGTACTTCCCCGACTTCAAATACAATTAGGATAAGGAGATGATGATGATGATTCTTACGGAAACGGGAACCTTACAGGCTAAGCCGCTGATGAATGAATGCGTTGCCCGTAAAAAGGTCTATGTGTAAAACATATTTTTTTTACCATTTCGCTTTATGATGCGACATAGACCCTTAATCCGCAAAAAAACGCATTTTGACCACAATGTATGAAATAGACCCTTTTACGGGCAACCCATTCAAATATGAACTTATAAAACGTCAACTCTACTGGTTCATAACACCGATTTCGGACCCAGAAGTCCCGTGTTCGATTCCTAGTGGAGGTTCATAAATTGTATTCGGTTTGGTTGGTGGTAGGACTTGTTCTTAGTCCGCCTGGCTAGCTACCACCATCTTATCTAAGTCTGACGCCATAACAAAATTTTTTTTCAGCATTATTGTGTTCCGGCAGTTGGAGATAAGATAGCCAGAGCAGTTGAGGATTAGGAGTAGTGCGCTTCCACCTTCAGCTGTATCATCACTTAATATCAGGTATGAAGCTAAGCTGTAAGCCAGCAGCATTAACTTGACCTTAACTGCTTGATTGCCATAGTGTCCCTGTGATATAGAGTCTTAAGGCGTTACTCGGAAAAAATGGACTTTTTGACTTAAAACTATAGGACGGTTAGAGATGTTACAAATCTGATAATAAGATATATTTCTTCATACCTTTATCTAGAATCGTATAGTTTCAAAAACACGTTTTTATGATTTTGCCTCGACACTTTTTATTTTCGAAAATACCTCTAAAAATACAAAATATCAAGATTATTCTTAAATGGGGCTACTTACACTATTGGAAATTAGTTTTGTGTGTGTGTTTAGTGCACACCAATAATATTTAGGATCGTATAGAAGCATTTTTTTAAAATCGCTATAGTTTTTTGATACGAAGTGGTTTTGTGTTTTTTTTGCGTAATCTGCAAAGTCGGTCTCGCTCCCGCGCGCGTCATTTTCTCATTGCTATCTCGCTTTGGCATAATTTTTCCGAGTATCGCCTTAAGACTTAACTTCAGGTATTTTGTTACAAGTACAATTTTTGATAAAATATAGAAACTTGGAAGTTGAAATCCGATGATTTTCCTTCTCATAATCACACAAACAAATTAAACCACTAATCTAATCAGCTATCCAAAGCGTTTTAATTAAGAAAATTTACGTATTACCCCCACTATGACGCAACGGATCCGATTCCGATCCGTGGGGTGGGGGCGGATAATTTCCGAGAGGACAAATCCGCAGTAAAATCGACGTCTTATGTCTGTGCGGACGTGATGCGAATTAAGAAATGCGATTCGTTGTAAAAAGGCTATGGAAGGCGATCTGCGAGGCTTACGGGAAGCTGGGACGGACAATTGCTAATTTTTTGGCTGGATTTTGTTTGGCAAGTTGTCGACGACAATCGTTGGTTTTCCTAAATAGAGAGGAGTTTTTGGCGCTATTTTGTTGTTTTTTTATTTTTATCCACAACGGGGTTGCACTTAGGCTTCATCACACCTGGGCCCCGATTCTGCTAAATTAGGAAAAATCACCAGACAACTATCATACAGAAGTCATACCAACGAACTACCAGAGTCAATTGGTATTCTACTAAATTTGTTTGGTTTCACGACAGGATGACATCTGGATGACGACAGGATGACGACAGGATGATCATTGCATTAAAGTTACATGATAGCATGCATGATAGATGCATGATAGGTGACATGAAATGTGTCAGTTATTTGCTTCATTATTCTCTTTCGGAAAAGGCAAAGAAATAAATTTTATACAGCCATTGCTTCCTTCAAGATTTACAATATTTTTTTTATCAATAAACGTGCTGGACTTGTTTTTTAATTGCATTTTTTTTAAATAATTTTTACAGGATTTCGAACAAAATCTAAAAGGGTTTTGTGCCTATTTAGGGTTCCGTAGTCAACAAGGAACCATAGTTTCGCCATGTCCGTCTGTCCGTCTGTCCCCAGACTAGCTAGAGTCTTAGTACTAGAACATACTTATAAATCACCCCGACAAAGTGGTGAAGTAAAAATTTATAAATATATTTTTTTTCGGTATTCTCCTCTACACGTGAAGTGGCCGAAGTGGGGATGTATTTTTTTTCTTGTCTACCCCATAGTGTGGGGTGTCGTTGGATAGCAATTTTAAAAATATTGCGAGTTTGTGAAAACAGTTTTTTGATTGAAGCATCCATTCTTCGGGTTATATTGAAGTTTAACTAAATATACCTAGCTATTATATTATAACATACCTTCAACATCACGGGTATCCCATCACGCCTCATCTCATTCGGAATAAGTGGAGTGAGGTCCTCCGCCAACTCCCTGACTCCAGCCTTCGTCAGTCTAAATGTGCGCACAAATTCCGCGTCCGGGAGCAAAAATGGGTCAACATTATGACGTAATGTCGCGCGATCTCGCCGTCGATTTCGTCGCTGTTGATTTCTTTGGTCTTGCCTATCAGCGATTTCTAATAATCGCCGACGTAAAATAATGTTTGATGGATTCATCTTAACGATAATTCCACCAACAAACGTGAATAAACTAAAGAAACACAATAGTTTTAATTTTATTTGTAGTCTTCACCTTTCTACAGACGAACAATTTGATTGACTAGCTTACTTTTGCAAAATGACAAAACAATGACAAATCAATGGTCGATCATCGGTATTTGCAAACGTCAAATAAGGAGTAGCATACCGATTAAACGACAAGTGATTGACCATTGATTTATCATTGAACAATAGACTACCGATTGGTTGGATAGTATTTCATTAGCCGACCAATGACCGACCAATGATCAATCATTGAACATTCTTGGACAGTAGACTACCGTTTGAGACTTTGGCGTCCAATTGATTTGTCATTGAACTACCATGCATTTAGTAGAATCGGGCCCCTGATGATAAGTGGTGATAAGGTGGAAGCGCACTACTCCCGGAATCCTCAATCACTGAGGAACTTGCTATCTTATCTCTAACTGCCGGAACACAAAAATGTTGTAAACATCATTGTTTTGGCGTCAGACTTAGATAAGATGGTGGTAGCTAGCCAGGCGGACTAAGAACAAGTCCTACCACCAACCAAACCGAATACAAAATGTACCCCCACTGGGAATCGAACCCGGGACCTCTGGGTCTGAAATCGGTGGCATGAACCACTAGACCACAGTGGCGGTTAAGAGTTTAGTTTGACGGCCATTTTAATATTTGCACCAAATGGCCATTTCTGCTGGGTTTGATACAAGTGGTGTGTACCATTAGACCACAGAAGCGGTTAAATGTGAAGGTAGAATGGATATTAGTATTTATTCTGCGGCCCTGGTGAGCAAGCGACAAGTGCCTAGCTTCAAACACGGTGTGGTTTTCAGGCCGTCAGAAATAAACCCGTATAAAAATAATATATCAAATTAGTTTCTATAGTATTTTTGTCTCAATACTTGTCCTACAAAATACTTGAAAACGTATCATATCATAATAACCATTCAATTATCATAATCAATAAAAAAAATGTACTTACTTTGAATTTTTTTTATCCTAGATAAGCGCGTGTAGGTAACAATAACAGTTACATTAGGTAGGTATAGTAGTTACAAAATTATTAGTAGAAATTGAAATCAGTACCTACAAGTTTTCACAGAACCAGTATATTGTACTTCCCATTCTCATCTAGACTGCACTTTTGCACCGGTTTTGTTTGGCTCACGAATGAGAAAAAAAAGATCCTTATGCCGAAGACGACTTATGAAACGTAGGGTTGGCGTTTCGCAGAAAAATGCAAGATAGTAATCCTACTAATATTAGTAGTATATAACAAATGTGAAAGTATACAGCTTTGGATATTTTTTATTTCAGCCAAAACGGCTAAACGGATTTGGCTGTGGGACACAGATATTTTGTAGCCTGGAGAGGAACATATAGGCTACTTTTAATCCCGGAAAAATATCGTGTATTCCACGCGGGCGAAGCTGCGAGCGGAAAGCTAGTTAATTATATTTCATTAAATCAGTCCATTATCAATTATCAATGAAAACAAAACATATAGTTGTGATATGAAGTAGTTAAACTTTTTGGGTTAATAATATTTCAGAAATAAGAAGACTTATTATTGTTATCTATATTTTTGCATAAATCATGTAGATAGAATGTTAGGTTTTGCAAAGAATCATTAAAACATTTTAAGTAAAATCTTACATATTTTTGATTGGTATGTGTCAAGGTCTCAATTATATTTAAATGGGTAATTCAAAAATCGACCTGCCTTCCAACTGGCTCCACGCAGAAAATTTATAAAATATTTGAAATATAATTAGCATTGCAAATATTTTTTTATTAAATAATTAAATTGTTATGTGTCAACCCTACACCGAAGCTACCGTGTTAAGAGGCACGCAATAAAATCGCAAGACTGCCACTGCGGCTAATTCCAAGGAGGCTATTTCACGACTCCGTAGCAGATATAGTTATAACTGGATGTGATGAGGAGCTGCGATTGGGCTGGTTAAGCGGGTTTCGCATAGGTCAGTCACGGGATGGGTGACCAAATTTCTTTTTGATTTGAAAGAAAGAAAAGAATGAAAAAGCATTTATTGACTACACACAACTTACATGACAACAGTTATAGAACTAAACACAGAACAAAGTATAAAGTGTGAAGCCAAACGGGCATCGAGTTATATATCAATGCTAAAGAGCCCTTATTTTTATTAATATCTATGAAATGACTATGCGTTTTTAGCTGTACCTACATATAGTTAACGCTGATCATTTAAAGATATGACCAGCGGATTTTGATAATTTCATGAAATACGACTATCTATTCATGAAATGATCAATCTAATAATCTTTATTATTATTTAAAAAAAATATAAGTACCGCCTTCAAAACAAAAAACTGAAAACAAAAACTCACTTCCCAAAACACGTAAAAATGAAAAATAAAAAAAAACATTCAATTGATAGGACGAAAATGCGCGACTTTTTCTAACTAATCTTGGAACTTTCTGTGCCCGTAGTGTAAGTTTTTATGTCAAAAAACGCATACTATTTCGATTCCGTATTTATGTCGATTTGTATGAAAACTGTATCAGCGCCTCTAGCGGCGAGTAGCGCGGTTATACAGTTTTCATACAAATTGACATAAATACGGAATCGAAATAGTTTGCGTTTTTTGACATAAAAACTTACACTAGGGGCTCTGAACTGTTTGAAGTCGGTGTCAAGCCGAATGAAAGTAACAAGAATCAATTTCCCCTAGATTCCACCATCAGCTCCTAACTTGGTTACAATGGAACCAACTCAGGAATATACTCTTTCGAATAAAAGAAGAATTATCGAAATTGGTTAATATTTCCCGAAGATATCGAAGCGTAAAGCAAGAACGAAGACGAAAACAATGTGTTTTTTCAGGATTCTGAAAAAAACTTCCAAACCAACTACTGTAAATTTTTCATGGGACCAAATTGAAACTTTGGTCTATCAGATAAAAAAAGAATTATCAGAATCGGTTCACTATTGGCGGAGCTATCGTGGAACATACATATTTTTTGAAGTCGGTTAAAAACAGGAAAACTTTGGTTAATTGTTTGTTTGAAACATAAAAACTACTTGAGCCATTTAAAAATTCGGTCAGCATAAGAAACCTACATTCTTCCGGAGTGACGTAGGTAGCTATAACTTATTGTATTCCCACGGGAACGGATACCACGCAGGTAAAACCTCGCAAAACCCCTAGTCTCTCAAGTAAGTATTAAAATAAAACCACTTTTTACGGATTATATTGCACACATAATTGTAAATAAGCTTTTTGTAAAAACTTCGTTTTAATGACAAGCTTTTTTGTTGACTGTACTTTAATATTGTATTGTCACCCAAACCAAACCTGTATGCAAAGTTTCAGCTCAATCGGACACTGGGAAGTGGATCAAATTTAGCTTGCAAGGTTTGACGAACGGACAAGCATACATACATACATAAACTGCAAGTTAATTAAAAGCTTGTAAAAGTGTTATTTCAATGACCATCTGCGTACACTGCTCAGTGACAAACATCGCCGGGCATGTATGAAAAGATTGATGGATGTGAATTAAGCGAAAAAGTGCAAGGATCGTAGCAGGTGGCGATGGCGATCCATAGTACCTGCTTTCCCCCTATGGGAAACGGGCGTGACTATATGTATGTATGTATCTATGAACATCTGCGCAGAAATTTAAGATGTGCTCATAAGTAGGTATGTTTTAATTTTCTTAAAAAAAGGAGGCTTAACATCGGCAATCACTGCGACTTCAAACCTTTCTACTCTATTAATCTTTAAACAGTGTTGTACACAACACATCAATATTTCATTTACCAAATGAAATTACCTAAACACGGTCCCTAGTGTGAGCATATACTCTCATGATTGTAATTAATAACGTACTAATTACTTTGATACTGAGCCGTGTTAATAAAGGTTAGCTTACACTCGCTGTGTTTAGTTAATAATGCCTATTATAAGTTAATCGGTGGTGTGCTTATATGTATAATTTTGGTGGTGACCTGGAGTTTTGGCAGATGCAATATTAATTAAAACTATTGAAATGTCTGAAAAAGAACCCTTTTTTTATTTTGCCAAATAAAAGAGTTTGTTTTCGTCGATCTGGATATTTTATTTATGGTAGTAACTTTGTCCGCGTGGATTATACGACGTTATCCCTCAGGATTTTGATATTTTCCGGATAAAAAAGGCCTTATGTCACTCTCCAGCTCTAAAACTATCCTCATACTTTTGCGTTGCTCCCTGTTGCTCCGTTTTAACGTGAAAGACGGACAAACAAACAAAGAAACACACTTTCAGATTTATAATTTTAGTACCTACGGATTTAGTTGGCTTTTTAAAATAAGTTACGACTCCCCTAATCTTATGTTACAGCTGAAAGTTTAGCATAACTAATTATCACGAGTCCCTAGACGGATGTAGTTTACTGTAATTCAATAACTGTGCGCAACTAACATTGATGAATCCAACATTCTACTACATTTGATTTATTACTGTGCTAGTGATAATTTTCATACTAACAAAATTAAAGAACTGTATATGCAATAGGCGCTTATTTACAATTCACTTCGTACGTAACACAGTACCTTTAGCATGAAAAACTATCGTAATGGTCATCGAATCCTTCCTACTTAATATTATAAATGTGAAAGTTTTGTGTCGATGTTTGGATATTTGTTGCTCAATCACGCCAAAACGGCTGAACGTATTTGGCTAAAATTTGGGACACAAATACTTTGTACCCTGGAAAAGAACACGACTTTTTATACCGGAAAAATATCACATTCCCGCGGGATAACTTTGTTTGGTCCACGCGAGCGCATCTGCGGGTGGATAGCTTAGGCTACTTTTTATCCCGGAAAAAAATCACATAACATAACGTCGTGTAGTCCACGCGGGCGAAGCCGCGTCCGGAAAGTTATAGTTTTAATATATTATCTATTCATCTATATATCTATACATCTATATCTATTCATCTATACAAATAAATAAAATAGGAGTGTCTGTTTGTAATATTAAAATAACCGCTTTTTACTACATGCATATGCTTATATATACGGTACATATACCAAAATAACATTTTTTACAATTTTTGTCTGTCTGTCTGTCTATCTGTCTGTCTGTCTGTCTGTTTGTTCCGGCTAATCTCTGAAACGGCTGGATCGATGGACGGATGGATGGAAAGAGGTGATGAAATGAAAAATATCACATTCCCGCGGGATAACGTCGTGTAGCCCACGCGGGCGAAGCCGCGAGTATTTCAATAAAGAGGAAACATTTTTGAGTTTTCGTTTGTTCGTTTGTTTGAACTCAAAATCTCCAAGACCGATTTTAAAAACTCTTTCACCATAGAAAGCCATATTGTTTCAGAGTAACGCGCAGGCTATATTTTATTCCGCTATTCCCTGGAACGTGAACCACGCTGGTAAAACCCGGGAAGTCACATTATCAAGAGGAAAGATTTGATTGTTTGTTTGCATTGAATGGGCTATGAAACCTGTGTTTGAAACTATTGGACCGAATTAGAACATTCTTTCACCATTAGAAAGCTACATTCTTCACAAGTGACATAGGCTATATTTTATCCCGCTATCCCCAGGGGAACGGGAACTACGTGGATAAAACCGCGGGAAGCCATTAGTAATAATATTATAGAGAGGGATTTTTGTTTGTTGGAAATGAATAAGATCAAAAACTACTAAACCAATTTTAATATCATTTACCATTAAAAAGCTACTTTCTTCTCGAGTGACATAGGCTATAGGTACCTACTTTATTTCGATATCCCCACGGGAACGGGTAAAACCGCGGTAAGCTTATAGTGATAAGTTAATACAAAGGCTTAAATTTTACGCGAAATATTATTCGAATTTACTAATATGAAATTGTTCTAGAGAATACCACCAGACTTGCGAGGTTGTTTTTCTTTCTCATTTTTTCCTATATTAACAGAATTGCTTTGTGAATACATAAAAATAATTAAAATCAAAATATAAAACTATAAAAATAATCAATCTTTTCTTTTTGTACGTGTACATACACTACAATTTTTCCTATATTTGCAGAATTGCATACAAAAAATTGAAAAATCTCAATTAAAAGCAATGACGTTTTATTAATAGACACGTTACACTCGAATAAATTGCATTTTAAAATGGCGAATTTCGTACTACACGTTAAAAGAAACCAAAAACAAGCACAAGTTTTCAAAATATATTTATCTCTTCCTAACAACAGGCATTTCCGCATATCTATCTCTTTTTCACCAAAATAATGGAGACATACACAAACCCCTCTGTCAACAATTATTGCAAGCACTGTCTTATGTGCCAGTTTTCTGTCTCTTTCATGCGTTCACAAAACTTTACAACCTTACTCGCTCATGCATGTCGAACTGGCAACAGCGCAAAAGTCATCACTAACTATTTACAATTTAATTTAAATTTATAATTTCAATAATTACGTATGAAATGAATCAATTTTCTTGTCTTTTAAAGATCCGGCATAGTTTTTGCAACTTCTCTAAACACAGGAATGCATTAAGTTTATTATTTGAGGCGTAATCGAAAAATTGTTGCAGCGCGTTGACACGACAAGGGTCTGTGTATGACTGATTAAACTTCGGGCAATTACCTTACTTTTTCGTCGCCACTTTTTAGTTCAGATAACGTATCTACATATAAAACATCATTGATTAAAAGAATCAATATTTTCTTTTAACAAGCTTTTTATTAACTTGCCATGTTAGTTAGTTAGTTAGTGGGGGACAAATCTTGCAAGCTTAATTTAGCCCACTTCCCTGTGTCCGATGATGGAGCTGAAGTTTTGTATACGGGTTTGGTTAAGATGACAATACAATATTTAAGTACAGTCAACACAAAGCTTGTCATGAAAATGAAATTATTACTGAAAACTTTTATTATTGTACGTGCACATACCTACTATCATAGTAGACATGTCGTAGCACATTATCTTTATTTACACTTCTTACAACTCTTTGTCTTATACATTTACGACCTCTTTCGCGCCTCGTTCGAGTATTTTGTCGCTGTGACACGTATCGTGTGTCGTCATGTGATATTCTGGCTCTGTGGAGTGAAAAATGTTCTCCCCATATACAGGGTGAGTGTCGGAACGAATTTCGTTGTCGAGCCGTTCACCTGGGTGAATAAATATTAATACATTATTTATTTGGTTTTCTCCTTGTTTGTTCGGATTTGATTTGTGAAGAGAAAATCTTTATTTTTTCCAATTCGTGCAAAAGAGCTAGAATATTAATTTTTGTTTCTTCTGAGTTACTACTGTTAGTAATAGAAGAATTTCATGAGATTGACTTCTGAGTAACTATATTGTCAGAAGTCCGTTTTATGGTTGCCAACGGGCAAATATATGGCTATTTTGAAACCACTGGCCAAACTTTTAATCAGAATCGGTAAGTAAACAACATTCTCCTAGAAACATGGGTCGAAATATGACTTTTTTTTTACTTTTCATACAAATCAAACTGGGGGCCAAGTCTGCTAACGTTAAGTCATAATCGTGTCTCAATCCTGTTTCAATTGTAGATGGTAGTGCTTTTTTACACACTAATTACAAGAAATGTGTACTATTTTACAATACTACTGATGGTCACACTACACACTACATTCACATCCCATCAAACTGACATAATTCTTATATCTAGTGTGTAAATAAAGCACTACAATTGAAACACGATTGAGACACAATAATGACTTAACGTTAGCAGATTTGGCCCCCAGATCACGTGATCGATTTACTATAGGAAGTCCAAACATTTTTGTCGTATTTCGACCCATGTTTCTAGGAGAAAGTTGTTCATTTACCGATTCTGAGTCGAACTTAAAAATGTGGTCAGTGGTTTTAAAATAACCCTGTATAGTTATAGTCATTTCAGATTAGTTATAAGTATAATTCATTCATTTTTCTATGTAAATATTTCATTCCATGAAAAAAAAAAATTTTTTTTAAATTTAATATAGGTTGAGGTAACAACACTTATGAACGTCAAAGAAGCTACGCCATCGGTTCGCAAATCCTACGGCGGGAGACCTTGCGAGAAGAACCGGCAAGAAACTCGTCAAGGGTACGTTAGTAATATTATAGTATTCTTTGTCAAGGGCAATCTTTTTCATATTTATGCAGTCCCCTCGTCGATCACTAACACGCACCTTTACGTATAATTTTTTGTCTACAAAAGGTGCATTAATTTAGTTAGGTAATACAAAAAGAGGATAAAATTAATTTCGGTATTTTGATTATATAGTACCTATAGAATGTAGCTACAGTCGAACTAATTAAATCATCACCCATTTTGCTAATAATTTGTTTGAAAGCGTCATTACCACAGCGGTGACACTCCGTGTCCGTGAGAGTTCGAGCGCCGGTGACGTTTAGCCGACGCTAGGGTTGATACCGAAATGGAATATAGACTTCTGCCAAAGAAGGTTACGCTTACGTGTAGGATGTTATATAATTTGTGTAAGAATATTTAGGTAATGAAAGACACCTTCAATTTTCAATCAACTTTTATAGATATTTTTATTAAATATCTTTACAAATGGGAAATAATAAAATTTCCGACAAAATAAAATATGAACGACATTGAATAAAATACTCAAATAAGAAACCGAGCAGCGTTATATTTTGTTTGCGAAAAATTTACTATGCTAGCGACATTTTACGAATGACTAGTTTCGAGTCCAAAATACTTTATTAGAATATGTTCAGGAATACGTAGGTATATCTCGGTAAACAAGTATCATTTTGGTGAAACCGAAGGTTTTGTCTGTGCAGTTATGGATAAGGTTGTGATGACGAATAACTACCGAAAGTATATCCTAAGGGATGGCACAGTGGATATATTTTGCTGAGCGTGCCATCGTCCGGGTGAATCCCTTAGACATATAATCTCCGGTTGTTCTCGTCTCACAAACGGCGAGTATTTGCATAGACAGAACCATGGATAATACACCAACAACTTGCTCTGAAACATAATCTTGTGGCATCCGAGGTGCCGTACTACAAGTATGCACCAGAACAGGTTCTTGAAAATAGCCATGCCACATTGTAATCATCTTTGGGATCGATCTATCATTACAGACAGGCAGGAATATTGTAGCATTAGCTACAATACAACAATATCAGGCTTATTAAAGCCTGATATTGTGTTGATAGATCGACATGAACGCCACGCAATAATTCTTTATGCCGCTGCTCCCCATGACGTGACAAGATGACGACAACGTTGGGAAAGCTGAAAAAGATAAAGAAAACAAATATCTTGATTTAGCTCACGAGATTGTTGACATGTGGGACATTGATTCAGCAATTGTTGTTCCGATAGTCATATCTGCCCATGGTCTGATAGCCAAGAGCCTCGATAAACACCTTAAGAGGCTTGCGTTAGGTGGATGGATCGGGAGTCAGATGCAGAAGGCAGTACCTACTTTTGTACACGGCCCGTGTCTGTCTCTGGATCCTTAACCATCGGTAGCCGGGACCCTGATCTTGCTACCGTTGGGAACTGCATTTTTGTATTTTTAAATGTTATATTTTTTAATGTTTTATATTGTAAAAAATGTATGTTCAGAAATATAATTTCGTAAGTGTATTTTAAATGTAATAAAGAGAATAATACTAATCATATATGTACGTAAAATAAGCTACTAACAGTTGGGACACAGTTAATGTGTCCGAATAAAATACTAAATCGTCCAAAGAAAATACTAAGTTAGCGACAAAAATACTGAGTGAGTGAATCAATAATCGCCCAAATAAAAATTTGTCCTCTCAATAATTATTTATTATCGACTGATTTTTAACAACTTTCACATTTTCTGGCTTTCTAGTAGTTCCTATTTGAATGTATAAAGATTGCGCCAGCCCTCGGCCAAGGCATTCAACGACTGCCTGTTCCCCGCCCCGCGCGCCTCTCACGGCCCCCGCTCACATCCAGACACCCACACATAGCCGCAAGCGATTTTACGTGCACACATGCTTAAGTGTCGTTTCTTTTCGCGTAAGTGTATATATTCTTTGTCATTACTATGGAGGTAATTGTCAATGTCAACAAGTTTGAATGTCGACCTTATAGAATATTAATATCTGTTAGATAATAAACATATGTGGGCACGATTCAATTAGCAGGACTGTACATTAAAATATACAATCTTTTTAGCTTGATTATATTAGAACAGGTAAAAAAAAACTATCGCTATTCAAGAAACTCCCAACCCAAGTACGTAGGTAGTGTATACCGAAGTTTATAACCTAAATGAATTTAGAACCTTCTGGGCGAGACGTGACCGAAATATCTTTCAATATCAATCGGCCCTTACTGCAGTTGTGAATGGGACCTAACTGCCTTGGATATAAAGTTTAGTAGGCGTTAACTTGAGACTTTAGGATCTGATACTCGAATCTAGGTCAGTTTGCGGCTGACGGTGTTATGGGGAATCGGTCGTATTTTTTTCATTAAGTCATAGAGACCCTAGTGGCTTGCCGCGGTCTCGCTAAAACTCATTTTTTTTGTTTAGCTAAATTTCCGGAACATTAATGCCGAAAATCCTAAATAAAAGCCAAAAATATTGTAAAATAACAATAAAAATGCGCTTCGCGATTATTTAATCCATGTTGTCTTTATTAGATGTGGATGATACTAAATTCACCGGGTCCACAGTGAGGTACTTTGATACATTAGCGTGCACGTGATTTCTTGTATCTTTGACCTTTATCTTTATTTATAATCAAGATTAAGAGAAAGACAAGACGGACTTTTAGATTATTTGTGTGATGTTATCGTAACTTTAAATTGCAAAAATGGCCCTCAAAGAAAATCCCTCATTACTTTGTATGTTTGTTGGATTTTCAGTAAGTACCTAAATCCCATTTTAGGAAATCAGTTAGTGCTATCGGTTCCTCAATCGGACCCCTAGGTCAGTTCGTATGACTACTAGGTTCCAGGTTACGCGATAGCAATCACGAACGAAGGAGGAAATGATTACTATAATAAGTTACTTTTCATTGTAAAATAAGCATATTTTCTATGGAACCTTGTGGCACTTTAGTGACCTGCCGATTGCTAAGATAAAATAAGTATTGTGTGCTAAGTTTCAGGTTGTTGAGATTGACTTATTTAGATTAAGTATTTTTCATTTACGTCAAGTTATACTTGTCGGACCATTACTTTGAATGAATTTATATATTTATATATTTAATCCTCCTCCTTCTCCCGGAATCATCAATTGCTAAGGAACTGGCTATCTTATCTCTTATTGCCAAACCACAAAAATGCTTAATACATCGTTGCTATGTCGTCAGACTCAGATAAGATGGTGGTAGCTAGCCAGGCGGACTTTAAACAAGCCCTACCATCAACCAAACCGAATACAATTTGTAACCCCACTCGGAATCGAACCCAGGACCGCTGGGTTTGAAATCGGTGGTGTGTACCACTATACCACAAAGACGGTTAAAAATATTTAGAAAACGTAATTCGGAGTACACTACTTCTCAGAACTACTTCACACTAACCTCAACTTCGCGATAGTGTATATGTCGCAGGGATATGAGGAAATCAGAGATTTCACGAAATCCCTAGGGATATCACGAAATCACGGAAGATGTGGAATAGTCATATTTACGACGTCTTCTTCCTAAACAAGTTCAGTGATATGTCATTTCACTAAACTAAATCTAGTCAAATGAAGAATGACTGAAGTAATAACAGTAAGCTCACGGCTGCAGGTGACAGGTATAAGCGAGTTTGTATCGGAAGTCCTGTAGAACACGTGATAGGTTAGTTAGGTTAGAAAACAACTTATGGATTGTTTTCACAAAAAGAACTAACCACGAAATTTAAGGCGATCACTTCGCTACGCTTCGCGATCGCCTTAAATTTCTAACCTATCACGTGTTCTACAAGACTTCCGAGGCAAACACTCACCTCTGAAATCCATTTTTCTGACATTTCACTAGATTTAGTTTAGTGAAATGACACTGAACTTGTTTAGGAAGAAGACGTCGTAAATAAGAATATTCGTCATCTTCCGTGATTTCGTGGTATCCCTAGGGATTTCGTGAAATCCCTGATTTCCTCATATCCCTGCGACATATATATTCTTTGCCTCAACTACAATTTATTTCGGAAACACAAGCGAATATGTTTCGTTGTTCGCCAACAATCGGGAAAGACAACAAACTTTATCAACAACTTGGCAAGAAAACAAGACATAACTAGGTATAAGTCTTTGGTTGCTTTTAGTTCACGTCCCGAGAGGATATAGAGAAATATCTATGATACACATTTTGCTTGGCCTAATTATTGCTTGGGAGGCTTAAGGATAGGATTCGCTGAAATAGGGTATTTTAAATTATGGATTATTCGCAATTCGCAAATCATAAGTACTTACTTAAAGTTTTGAAAAAATATATGTTATTTTACAGTTTTATTTAGTGCTTCCGGTGATATTTTACTGTATCAAATAAAATCCCAAACATATCCGTCTAATCCTAATCCAAATATCCTATTACTTGCAGTATACTTGTGAAAAATATATGAAAATAATTGATTGATTGATTGATTAATTCTTTATTTGCACACAAAAACAGAAACAACAAACATACAAGAAATACAGTAACATAAAAAATTGTGAACAAAGGGGCGGCCTTATCGCTTAACAGCGATTTCTTCCAGGCAACCCGTATTCTACAGAGTTTGAAGAAGATAATAATTGTCTTTGAATAGCCGGGGGATTCCGGTTATCATAAGTATTTTTTTTTATTATTTTTTAATTGAATTTTAAAAGATTTTCGATTCGCGGGGTGCTCGCAGTTCACAGTTCACTGCTGGCTGCCGCTGCGTCTCCGCGCGAAGTGTATCGCGCGCGGCCGAGCAAGCGTTAGCGTGCCTATTTCGGCCGGGAATCCTAGCCTTAATTGAGGGGCCCGTAGCTCAGTTGAGGTTAAGCAACTTTCGCAATGGTTGGCCATGAGATGGGTAACCAAAAATTGATTATGTCAAGATTCTCCTGCTTTGGAATGCCTTCCGAAGCACGGAGGAGCTCGAGATGAAAGCTTTTGGTCACCCATCTCGTGACCGACCATTGCGAACGTTGCTTAACCTCAACGATCGCAGGCCGAGCACGCTAAACACTGCACCACGGGCTCCTTATTTTGATTTTACAAGTAACCCTGTATAATAAAGCTAATATACATTGACCAGTCGGACAATTTTCAGGGTAATCGTCACTTATCAACTTTTTTATTTCGTTTGGTGGGTCGACACCCTAAGGACGGCTGCTCTTACAGTGGGGATCTAACTGAATTTACCCTGTGACAACTTTACACAATACTATACTACCCGTTGAAAATGCTGTTAAATTCCTTATTCGTTTTGAGTTTGATGAAATATTTTGATTGGGAAGTTGGGAGGCCTTAAATTTCTATACATTTGGTTCAATACATAATATTATGAGAAAAAAAACCTTCCATAAATAGTAGATTGTACAACAAGTGCATAAAACGTGCCATTTTACCCGAGACGTATATATGGTGGATAGTCAATTCGAGGGTAAAATGGGTTTTATGTACGAGTTATACACTCTGCTTTTCACTTCGAGTTTGTTAAAAATAAATAACAATATTGCAATAAAGAAAAAATAAAGACTTCGCCTTATTGGCGGGAAGACTTTCTTTTTCTTTTTTTATACGTGGCATTGGCAGCACAGTGACTTTAGCATTAGATAGTAATCCATAACGCTCTTGAAATAGGTACTTATTTCTTAGAAAACTCATTAATTTTACCTGGTTTTATTAATTTAGTAATTTAACATGGATTATGTACAAAATTGAAACAAAATGAATGACAAACATGAAAACAGAATGAAATAATAAGTTTATTTAACGAAGTTTAATTGCGTGTGTGGCTGTTTACCTGACGACCTTTGTCTTAAAGTCTGAGACTTAGACGAAGATTTTACTTTATGCACTAGATTTTATGCAGCCTATACCCAACATAAACACGAACTTTACGAGCATGAGAAGTGAAAATATATTTCTTCCTTGCTTCTTAGGAAAACTAAAAATTAAACATTATGCATTTTTACGTGGTCCGCAGACCAACTAACAACTAGGTGGTTCAAGAATCAAGAGTGTAACGCATTCAACAACGAAAATAAACTTTTCAGCTTTAATAATTAAAGAAATAAAGATAGGTAGGTAAGTAGTAAGACTTTAAAAAAATCTAGTAGTACACACACATGTCTGAAAATCTTTCATTCTGTATAAAAAAATACTTAATTTAAAGGTACTTAATATAAAAGTGATTTGGCGAATTGTCAGATTAATTCTGTTTATTTTCCTTGTCTCTATTTCTGTATTTGTATCTTTGTACTTACTATTCGGTCAAACTAGCTTTCTAGTTACACTACTACACACTACACGACGTTATCCCGCGGAAACGTGATATTTTACCGGGATAAAAAGTAGCCTATGTAACTTCAAACTATCCCAATACCAAAAATCACCACGATCCGTTGCTCCGTTTTGACATGCAAGACGGACAAACAAACAAACAGACTTTCACATTAATAATATTAGTATGGATAGAAATAATATAACAGTAAGCAGTATCAACCCAAAGTGTCACGTAAAGTTTAATTCGGTGCAACAATTAAAAAAACATGGCGACGTTACAATAATTAAAAAAAGTAATCAACATTTTACCGTTCCGCATAGTGGTTCAATTCCATAATATTTCATCATCGGCCATTTAAGGCGAACGCTAACGCTTGCTCGGCCGCGCGCGATACACTTCACGCGGACGCAGCGGCAGCCGGCAGTGAACTGTGAACTCGCGAGCGCCCCACGAATCGAAAATCACTTAAAATTCAATTAAAAATTTAATAAAAATAAATTTAAACTTTTGACGGCCGGAATCCCTCGGCTATTCAAAGACAATTATTTTCGTATATTATTAACTAGCTTCCGCCCGCGACTTCGTCCGCGTGCGGCGGGCCTCGCACGAGGCTGCTCGCTTGGTGAGGGAGGACCCGCCTAAGCACGTAAAAACGGCTGATCGGATTTTTATGAAATTAAAACATAGAATACTTTTTATCCTGGTTATTGGTCCCCTAAGTATTTTCTCGAATGTCCACGCGGACGAAGTCGCGGGCGGAAGCTAGTATATAAGAAGTGTCTGTTTCACAATCAAAAAGTTAGTTTTGAGTAGCTTAACCTACCAAGAACTTTTAGGGTACTTAAGATGATTTAGGTTTCTATACCCTATTTACCCCCTGGGTTTGATTTTCGGAAAACTACGAAATGGGTTGTCTATTTGTTTTAAGAAGTAAGCCTACAAAGTTTCAAGTTGAAATGCCTATTTTACCCCCTGATTTTTCATTCAAAACCCCACCCCTATTTCAACCATTTTAGGGGTTGAATCGTGTTCAGCGTGTTAAATCATCAAAATAAATGCCATTTTTGCAATCGTCATCCCATAAAACCTCAATAACGACATCCATATCGATTTTTAGGTTTATTTATCCCATTTAACTTCTAAGGGGTAGATTTTCGAAAAAATACGAAATATGTGTTTGCTTATTTGTTTTAATTTCCGACCATAAGCCTAAATAATAAATATTAATGAAGGACTTTCCAGATACAACATTTCATCCCCCTTTTCACCCCTTCGGGGGTAGAGTTGTCAAAAACACTGACACAGGAAAATATAAATTTTCAATTACCAACCTAAATACAAAATTTGAAGATCCTAACTTTAAAACTGACGGACTTTTATACACATATTCATCCCCTATTTTACCCCCTGGGTTTGATTTTGAGAAAATTACGAAATGGGTTGCCTCTTTGTTTTAAGAAATAAGCCTACAAAGTTTCAAGTTGAAATGTCTATTTTTACCTCTGATTTTTCATTATAAATTTCACCCCTATTGCAACCTTTTAGGGGTTAAACCATGTTCAGCGTGTTAAACATCAAAATAAATGCCATTTTTGCAATCGTCATCCCATAAAACCTCAATAACGACATCCATATCGATTTTTAGGTTTATTTATCCCATTTAACCTCTAAGGGGTTGATTTTCGAAAAAATACAAAACATGTTTTTGCTTATTTGTTTTACTTTCCGACCATAAGCCTAAATGAAAAATTAAATGAAGGACTTTCCAGATACAACATTTCATCCCCCTTTTCAACGCCTTCGGGGGTGGAATTGTCAAAAACGCTGACACAGGTAAATATTAATTTTTAATTGCCAGCCTAAATACAATGTTTGAAGATCCTAACTTCAAAACTGACGGACTTTCATACAAACATTCATCCTCTATTTCACCCCCTTAGGGGTGGAATTTCCAAAAATCCTTTCTTAGTGGATGCCTACACTGTATAACGTATCTATGTGCAAAATTTTAAGTCTCTAGGTTAAGCGGTTTGGGCTGTGCGTTGATATCTCAGTCAGTCAGTCAGTCAGTCAGTCAGTCAGTCAGTCAGTCAGTCAGTCAGGACTTTGAATTTTATATATATAGATTATTTCGTATATTATCATTAATTAAAACCAAGTATACTGCAAGTAATACGATATTTGGGTGACGATTAGACAGATGTTTGGGATTTTATTTGACACAGTTATATATCACCAATCAAAAAAACACGGCCGGAAGCACTAGATAAATAACTGTAAAATAACATATATTTTTTCAAAATTTTGAGTACTTGTGTTTTGCGAGTAATCCATAATTTAAAATACCCTATTTTCGGGAATCGGCGCCTTAATGTCCCCACTGCTGGATGGATGGATAAGGTGACCCACCATGCGGGCTCAATGCTTATTGGTGGGTATTAACTACTGAAATGCAGCCGGGCCAACGGCTTAAAGTGCCTTCCGAAGCACGAAGGAGTTAGAGATAGTAAATTTTTGGTCACCCATCCCGTGACCGACCATTGCGTAAGTTGCTTAACTTCAACGATCGCTGGCCGAGCGCGTTATCTACTCCGGCACTCAAATTGTATTAACATTTAAATTGTATTAGCATTGTAAAGCTATGAAAGTTCCAAAATATTTTAAAGGGTTTGTCCAAAAGATAGATACAATTTAATTAATTAATAAAAATGGTTTTCAACTGATGATTTTTTTAAACACTTATACTTACCACTTTTCGTTGTCATTTAAAGTCTGTCATTAACCGATTTCATAATAATAAGAGTTTTTTACGAGCTTGTATTCCTAACTCAAAACATTAAACACACGAGATAGACAGAAATATACCATTTAAGGTGTATCGATGAGCTCAGTGGCGCCGCCAATGGAAATAAATCAATTGCATTTTATTAAAGGCTTGGATTAAAAGTTTCGGTTATTTCGCGAAAATAGAAGAGCAAAATGCAATTTTTAATTGTTTTTTCATGGCCTCAAATATGAGCACCAAGTTATGGATCTCGATATTGCCAAATGTGGCCACTTTTGGCACTATTGAGATTCACGACTTATTGCGTAAGATTGAGTTCTCAAAAGTATATTTATAAAATGCATTCCACTCTTTCACCAGCGCGAAATAACCGAAACTTTTAATCCAAGCCTTTAATAAAATGCAATTGATTTATTTCCATTGGCGGCGCCACTGAGCTCATCGATACACCTTAAGCAAGCAGCGTCGTTTTAATACCGTAAACATTGTAGTAATGCGTGTGACCTTTTCATGTAGGTACCTGTAATAACTTCTTTTATAAGTTTTTAATGAGAATTAGGTCAAGTTTTTTTATAACATCCATCACAAAGGATTCACTTCACTAACCTGAATGGTAATGAAGTATCGTGCATTAACCAACGCGATCGTAACTTACTATAGAAGGTCACGCAAACGTTATTATCGTATTAAATTCGGTTATTGTGTCAATATTGAAGGACGACGGCATATAAATAGGGGAAGAGTTGTTTAATTTGTGAATATTGTATTTTATAGGTACTGATTGTGGAGCGATAAAACTTTGAAACATGGATTAATGCCACAATAATATATTAAAGGCTTTTAGAGCCACGCAATTAAGTTACAAGTTGTTCACGATAGAGATAAAATACTGAGTAGTATAGGTGAGTTCAGAGGAAATGAATTGTTTAGTACTATGTGACTGCAACAAAAGCGTTGTTAAAGTCACCTACTGAACATGCGTCGTACTTAGTGTGTCTTGTGGCACAATCTTTTTTGTTCCGGTGACAGCGGCGCAATGTACTTTTTGTAGTTTTGTAGCAATTTAACCGACCCTGACTTCTAAGACCTTGCAGCCGCCAGCAGCGCTATGGTTGGACATCAACTTGATAGCAAAACGACATTAAAAAAACACGTTAGTTTTACATTTTGACCACCGGAATATAAAAGATTGTGGCACGTCGTAAAAAGTTAAAATACTTTTGCCGAATGAAGACATCTAATCTAATATATTTTTAACAAGTTGCATAGTAGCCTTAACTGAAGGTAACTAACTTACCTACAGTAAATAGCGTTAACATCTACGTTACTACTTTTTTACATATACAAAAGATTATCGTAGTGCACCTGTTAAGCTTAATGTCTGTCTATATTTGTAAAAAAATCAAGTAAATAAGCTCTTTTGTATCCTATATTTTTCCTACCATAAACAAGACTTTTATTTAAAACACGACTAATAGTATTTTTTTCTTGTTACAGGTAATGTTGGTCCCGTCGGGCTATAGGTCCTTCCATCAACTGCCATCGCAACATTAAACTATGTTATTTTAATTAAAGGATCGAGACACTTGATTAGCACCGTCTCGTTTACTTTGTTTTAAAGTCGTGGTAAGGCTTAATAACACTGTGATTTAATAGTAATGGTGAGTATAATGGAATTTAATCACAGAAATTAAAAAGCATAAACTTTTTTAAACGCAAATTTTTCCAGTCAAAGATTAGAATCAAATATCTTCGCAAGCTTTTATTTCAAAATATCGTGATGAAGTCTATTACAACCTCTTAAGTATGAAAAAATTAAGGGTTTCCTTCAGATTAAGCTAAAATTTCAATTAAACCTTTAACTTTGGTGTGTCACGATACAAATACAAATACAAATACAAATAATACAGATATACAGTGACACAAACAAAATAAAAAAAGGTTTGCTTTTTTTCTATAAGTAATTTAGTTTAATATTTAGGACTATGACCACGAAATAAATTAATGAGGCTATATTTACATTGAACCTAATAAAATAAAAAAAATGTAGATTAATTTCATGGTTGTAATTTTTCTATTAACACAATTAATTAAACAATTCTGAATAAAATAGAGACAGTGAGTTTATATGTATGAAGAAAACGCAGACTCCAGATAACACTCATATAATTATTGATCCAACTTACAGGTACAGGCATAGTACAGGTATAACAATATAGATACAGTCGACGTCTTAGTGAACTTATCCCCTCGAGGCTAGTTTGAAGAATGACCTCTCTTTGCTCGTTAATCGGGCTCAAGTCTAGCTACCCCCCACCAATTTTACCACAGATTAGCCTATTAAATTTAACAAAATGGCGGCAAGAGACGGCATTACCAGTGTTGCTATTAAAAAATATGAAAAACCTTCTAAAATCATGACATTCGGCCATCTGATAACGTGCTGTCTCCCGACGCACATATAAAAATTATTTAGAATCAATTAATTAGGTAAGTATACAGCTAATATACTGATACACAATTATTCTCAATAGTAAAGTCTTACAACTATGTACCTATTTAGGTTAATCTTATAGTGATAAAAACCTTAAGTTAAAACTTAAAACATAATTGAAACAAATACATTATATTACACAATGCTCAACAATAATCTTTTAAGGAAGCCGATGACTTGTTTAGAATATAGATATTATCGTGAAAATATTGTTTTAGTAAATCGTTAAGTAATACATAATCAAATAAAATAAATTATCAATAACAAACTAATCTAAAACTATTTGAATCAATGTATAAATTAACATAATCATGACATTCGTTAACAATCGACTATTATTACTTAGAAAACTTATTTTGAAACTATACTTGTTATATAATCATGTATTGTGTAAGTAAGTATATGGAATGATTAAAGTAAAGTCTGGTTATAATCTATAAGCATTAGTTATGGGTCATAAAAGAAAAATGGATTAGCTTGGTACTAGTTTACATCAATGCATTGTCAGGAGCTACATTCAAGAATATTAGATGGTGTCAGAAGCAAAATCCCTAAGAATGTTACATTAGGAATAGGTAGGTACAGAATTTAACTTTAACCTGATAACTAGACACCCTTATCACTTCACTCAAATAGTGGAAAAAGCAACTACGAGTCATGAAAGGATTAAAGACCTAATATTACATGAATTTAACTATCGCTAAGTTTGACCTAGTTTAGTCCTTACAAAAACAACTGTAGGCCTCTGCACAGTTACCAATTTTTACCCAGATATGAGTAACAAACCAAGTTATAGATACGTATTTACCATAGTGCACAATTTGTATTAAATCAAAATATGAGTTAGGACAACTAAAGGAATTATTTAAAGGCATGTTCGTAATAGGCATTATTACCGATTAATTTAAATATTCTTATAAGGAAGTTACACTGATAATGAAGATGCCGCAGGTACAATTTGAACCGTCACAGCAACAATTTGCTTTTTCAACTTGTCAACCAGTTGTCCAAGGTTTCCAGAGCATTCTTTTCCAGCACCAAATCTTAAATGCATCTATTCTCTGCCTCTGTTAGAATAGTACAATACATGGTTCCACTCCGTACATGAAAATCAAAAGATCATATTATTATCATTTCTAATGAATAAGTTAATGATTTTAAACAAGTTCGCAATTTAATATCAAAACTTAAAAATGTCTACAAGGTATCCTCATACGAGCATGACCCGCATCCTTATCAACAAATATTCATATTACTATGAATAATATTAGTGTAAATAGATTTAATAATTATAATTGGGATATGAAGAAGTATATTACCATGGATAGAAATAGAACAAGTAAAATCATGAACAGCTTTTCGCCCAAATGAATTAACTACACGATGATTTCCCGTGGGAATAAAATATCCTCCCGGGGTCAAAAGAAGCCGATATGCTATTCCACAGACAAAAGATTTTAAAGATCCGTCCAGCCGATAGCCGTGATTGGGGAACAAACATACAAGCTTTTGCAATCATAATAGTAAAATGAGATAAGATACATGACATGATAATATATACTTCAATATAAGTCAATTTCAGTATCAGCGATCCACTCGTCTCAATATCCGACTTACAACCACAGCCCACGATGATCATCATCACAACAACGATCACTCTGTGATCTGCACCTTCAGTATCATATTATCTCCTCTCATTACCACAGCACGTACACTCTGCTGTCTCCAGTTTGTATGCTGTGTTGGTTCGTACGTTCAAGGGTAGCGGGATCCTCATTATTATATTAACTCGATGCTAGCTCATGATAAGTACCTACTGGATGCTACAATTGGCATCTGAAAGCAGTAAACTCACAACACACATAGTAACCAAATCAATTTTATTAATCATTCAAAAGAAATAGATGTATCTGATAATGAATCAATAGAAATAAATGTAAGTATATGAATTCTCATATTCTTTTATAAACATTAGTATGTAAGGTACTTAGTAACTTCAACCATAGTAGAAACAAATGATCAACTGACCAGATCTAAAAAAATATGGAAAGATTACTACACAATATGTGAAGGAACTTCAAAGGTCCGTGAGAATGGTAAACTGCTAAGAATTTTAGTATCACGAGCCTACCAAATGAGACGGTAAATTTGACAGATCTACTTGATTTTTGGTTTAATAAAGATATTAATTCTCATTAAAATAACAATAAATTAGATTCACATAATTTGAAATCATATTTTGTCAATACGTACACTAGGACGGTAGTATTAAAATCCTCAAAAACTAATTATAAATCATACCGCCAATAACAACAAAAACACGGCAAAACTAACTTGGTATGCTACAGCAGTGGTAACTTGTGGCTTTATTTGTTAGAACAAGTTTAAAACATGAATTAAAATGTTTGCATGAAGCTGTATAGAACATTTTAATAAATTGAGAGGTGTGATTGAGCAATAATCGTTTTACTTTATTTTGCTTAATTAGGAAAACATCAGTTACAACTTGACAGTGTAATAAACACGATCTACTTAAATGCACTATGGACTGTTTACATGTTTTTGCATTAAAAACATAATTTCATCACTATGTTAATGAAAACAACTAGAATAGATATCAGTGAATGCTTCTTGCAGTGCTGTCTAAGCAACTAAGTATTTCTGCTTTTGATTTGCATCTAAATCATTAAGAGAGATCTAGAACACTACGCAGTACGCACAAATAGCAAAATAGCTTCTAGTGATTTTGGCTGTAAAATTTTCCATCCGTCTAAACCAAAACTGAGTTGCCCGGAAGAAACCGCAGTAAGACGATAAGGCCACCATTTGGTTAACAGTTTGTTATCTTTGTATTATTATTATTATTTCGTGTGTGATTGTTCCGTTCGTAATATTGTGTACAAATAAAGAATTAATCTATGTATCTATCAAACTAGGTACTTAGATAAAGAATCTTCGACGTTCCCGGAAAAATGTAAAGAATGATGATTTCTAATCAGTCTTATGGCTTTATTGTCTAATTATGTAGAAGACTCGGAAAAGTATGTTCCTGATAAACTTTCTCTAGCACTCATCCACAATTTAGTTTGAATTTAAATAAAATTTGAGATTTAAGTTTGCCACTAAACTCAAATTTAAAAAGTCAAGCATAGTGAATTCTTTTAAATTAAGCTACATATAACAAAAATAATAGACGAAATGTCCACTTGAACAAAGTTACAAAAAATAAAATAAGTAATAGGAAATAGTAAATTTTGGATATCTTTGCATACCTACATTGCTTCCATCCCGAACTAAGTAACTCAAGCACTTGTGTTATGGCATTTGGGAACAACGACGGGGATTACCACATACAATCGGGCAGAATGTTGAAAAGTCCGCTTTAAACATTCACCCGACAGGGAATCGAACCCGGTAGGTACCTCAGAGACAGCGGCACCCCGAAAACTATGCGTACGTACACCGTATCTACAACACTGCTATGGAGATTGTTAAGCTTATACCAGAAACTAATATTGTTTCCATAGTTAAAAGGTCTATAACAATCTAAGTGACACAGATCACAGTTTATAAAAGTATTACCCAATCGCAATCTTGGAATACTAAATTCGCGACTTTAATAGTGTGCTCTTATTCAAAAGTGAATCGTCATCATGTCCAATCTTATCAAGATCAGAAATACATCCAGTTCTGCGTAAAGGTCACCTGGGCATAGACCTAGGCATAGAATAACAAACCTAGCTCATGGATATTGACCACTCATGAGAATCAAGATATGGTATGGATTTCGTATAAATGGAAACTAAGGTAATTATAAAAATCTTAAATAGATAAGACAATAACCCCTACTCAAATTGTGGAGCATGTGGATACTTATTATGCAAGGAAAAAGAAATGATGCAAACATAATTTAGTATATAAATATCTTTATAAGTAAGTAGGTACTATGTTGCGATAATTAGAGCGCATATTGACAATAATACTTTAAAGGTATCTACTGCTACAGCTGTGGTACCTACTAGATACTCAATGTCAAGCACGTAGGCAACTGTAGATTTAAAAGGCTTTTCATTCTTCCCTAAAAGTATTTTGATAACATCTAAATGATTCTATGAAAAGATAAGTTTTTATAGTTTTGTTTTGTTTTAGGTAGACCTTTACAAACTTTATTTAAGGGGGTGTTACAATCAATTTAGTCGGTTTTGCGAGATGAAAATTAAATCTTAAATAGTTTTATTCGATATGCAAATAAATAAACATGAAACATTTTAATCAAAACAACTTCAATACTTTCCCATAAACAAAATGCTCTGCATCATCTCAAATCCTCTTTGACCAGATTCAGCTACGAAGAAAGGGTATTCCTCCTTCGCTCAAGACTCCCCTGGGTCGGCCACGTCACCCTGGAGGCCTACCAAGCGGCGCACCAGGTGGCGCGGGCCGTATTCGTCCTCAGATGCTATTTACCTTGGAATGTATACATTATTCATCGGCAAAAGATCGTTCCGTGTCATTCTATAATAAAATCATTAGGTTATCAACACAATATGCCCTTCAGGAAAATTCATGATTTATACTGTTCACTAGCTACAGTAGCTACCTACATCCTTTATTATTTACAAAAACCATTTCTTTTATTAAGAGCTACTTATCTAGTGCAAAAATGTAAAATGAGTATTGTAAAAACAAGAATAAAACGTTTGAAATTATCTTTGTTCTGTTGTAGTTTCATTTAAATCTAATAATCTTAAAAGTGGCCATACGGGTAGTAAACCAGTATGAAATATAAGTAGGTACTCATTTAACCAGCCTGTGAGAAACGTACTCACTTAACATTTAAACATATTCAGACGAATGTATGCCACCAACATACATCGTTCGTACTCTTAAATCCGGCGAGTGTATGCCACAAACATATACCGCCCCCTTAATTCCGACGAGTGTATGCCACAAACATACATCGTCCCCTAATATCCGACGAGTGTATGCAACATACATACATCGCCCTCTAATATCCGACGAGTGTATGCAACATACATACATCGCCCCCTAATATCAAATTCAATTTAATGCATTTCAACAAACAAATTCAATGTATCTCTTATAACCAGTGAGCATGCATAGCTTGCTCACTCAACCCAGTGAACACCTTATATTTGTTCGCTCATCATTAAAAATTAAAAATATTCACATTAGAGATATCCAAATTCACGTAAAGACTTTCATATTTAAATATTTAAAGATACCATATTAAAATATTTGTATTTAAACTCATATTCATAGTTCAAGCAATTTATATTGCTATTCACGGTGTTCATATTAATTGAATCCACAAAATTTGTACCTATTAATTAATATATCAATAAATAGAAAGCCAGAATTCAATTGTAAGTAAGTAATACGTACCTATTAAACCAATCTTACCAGGTAACGTAGGTAACCAGTAAGCATACATGACTCACTCAACCCAGAGAACAACACGTTCGCTCAATACATTAAAAACAAAGGAAAATTAGTAATAATTAATTTCAATAATATTAAGATAAATGAAATGTGAGCAACCAATCATAAATTATTCTTACTCTTTACTACTTCTTACTAGCTTCATAACTTATAGTTTTCTTTTATTTACTGTTGGTATTAGATACCACGTTAAAACATGGATTGTATGCAAGATTTAGTAGCCATAAGTGATTTCACTCTGTGCAACAGTAAAGGCTATCAAAACTAGCTCCAATTAGTGCTAGCACTAATTACTTAAAACATTACATGTAGGTACACAGCCAAAACTGCCAGTCCTAGCTCCATGTGTAAGATTATAAACAACATAAACAGCAAGTACTCTTATAATATAATAATGCCAATCATCTCCATTAATTCTGTACAATCCACATTTAATACATCATGTAAATTAAACAACAACAATCAAGATATTATGCCAGATTCATGGTACGCTATGATCGTGCCATACGAAAATATCTACTACATACCCGCGTTTAAAATTATGTAAGTATAATCGGAGGGTAGCCCCGACCGTACACGAACACAATTAATCAATTCAAATAAAAGTGTGATCTAGTTTATGTCCGTTCCGTCGGAGAGTAGCCCCGACCATGTACGGAACACAATCCGCCACACAAATATTCCAATTTTAACGCTTTAGATTTAACTAACACGATCGGAGAGTAGCCCCGAACACGAATTAGTAAAATCTTAGTACTAAGCTACGCATATAGACTTTTTAAATTATGTTAGTATAGTCGGAGGGTAGCCCCGACCGTATACGAACACAATCAATTAAAACACAAATGCGATTTAGTTTATGTCCGTTCCGTCGGAGAGTAGCCCCGACCATGTACAAAACACAATCCACCGCAAAGGTATTTAAAATGTCATTTAGATAAAAAAAAATACGCATTAACATGGAATCTGGAATATTTATCCTTTCTCTGCGTGAAGAGAATAAAATAACTCGTTTGGCATTACTATAGCACAGAATAAGCAAATTATTCTTATTATCAGGTTTAGAAATAAACTTACGTGGGTACTTTACCGCTTCTGAAATATGAAGAAAACGCAGACTCCAGATAACACTCATATAATTATTGATCCAACTTACAGGTACAGGCATAGTACAGGTATAACAATATAGATACAGTCGACGTCTTAGTGAACTTATCCCCTCGAGGCTAGTTTGAAGAATGACCTCTCTTTGCTCGTTAATCGGGCTCAAGTCTAGCTACCCCCCACCAATTTTACCACAGATTAGCCTATTAAATTTAACAAAATGGCGGCAAGAGACGGCATTACCAGTGTTGCTATTAAAAAATATGAAAAACCTTCTAAAATCATGACATATGTGAAAAGTTGGACTGCTTATACATTGAGAAATATGCAGAATATATCTACATTATATTCTGCATGAAATTTCTCACTAACCGGCCAGGTACAACCATAAAAATATCTAAGTCCACAAAATCTCGTATCCAGTCCACTGGGCCACCGGTCATGTTTGTCCACTGAAACGTGGGAAGGAAAGGGAATGAATTTACAAACCCTAAAACCAGTTACACAAACACTCTTACGACAACATGCATAAGGTTGAAATTTGCACAACCCGCCAAAGAACAGAATGCGTTACCATAATTTTGAATGTATTATACAGGCGCTCTCGCAAATTTGCGTAACGTGCATAGTGGTAATATGTTACAAAAACTTATGATAGGTTAGTTACATGCGAGCAACGCTAATGAGGGTTCTTTTAAATTTTTAAGGAAAACTTGGAACCTTATAATTATAGATTGTAAATGGCAATTTGGTATTATGTTTTTGTTGACATCGTAGGGAACGAAGCGTTAACTAATAGTCTTAAAAATTTGTTTTAATTAATTTGAATAACTATTTCCACGTAAACACATCTTAGATTTCTGCGCGAACTGTTCATTTCGAATAAAACACTTTCACGGATTTTGCACGCATTTATTGAACAACTTGTTTAAATTTTTGTTGTTTTTTAAAAGGATTTTATGTGTTTATCCATAAAACATAAATGCGTGCAAAATCCGTGAATTTCCACGTTTCTATGTCCATATGTCATTCAAATCATACCATTTTGTCATAAGTACATATGTTTCTTCGTTCATTTACTTCTTTTAGCTCACTGAAAAAAATTCATAATGCGAACGAAGACACTGCCACATTTCCTCGAGATACCCAAACGCATTGTATGTAAAGTGTGTTATCTATATGCATTAGATGGAGGAAGCTAATAGTGGGTCTGATTACTACTGAGCAATTACGTTTATATACCACTACCACTACGCTCTATACATCCGTTCATTTACTACATACATTGTTCAAATCATTCTTTTGGTAATTTATTTCTTATTCCAGTATTTTTTGCCGTCACGCATTAAGTCACTCATTCGGTTATTCATCTATCCCATCATTCAACCGATCATTCTTTCATACATTCACTCTGTCAAGTTTTTTAGTCATGCTCAAAACAAGTTTTAAGGGTAAAATCAAATGCCCCAAATGACGCATTGTATGTATTTGATCAATCAATCATATCTTTAATTAGTTTTCTCGATCGTTCATCGTTCATTTACCTACGCATTCGGTCTTTCTTTCAATATTTATTTTATGTGTTTGATCACAAATTCAGTCATTCAAATGTTCATTCATACTTAATCATTCGGTCATTGATTCGTTCACTTCATTTAGCTACCGGGTAAATCTCACGCAGAGAATAACACTAGTGTATCAAAACATTTTCTTCTGCCGCTTCAATGTAACCAAACGCATTGTATGTAAACCATCCTGATCTATATGCATTAGATGGAGGTAGCTAATTGAGGGTCTGATTACAGCCGTTCAACAACGTCTACACAACTACCTTCCACTTGGTAAACATGGCGAGTGGGCGACGAATTGGGATTTGCATTTGGGCACAGTTAAAGATAGGCGATGTTGGAGATATCTGTGGTGCTACGAATTGAAGTCCCTACAACTCTAATATACGAATATTTTAATTGCTTAGTACGGCCATGTACGGCTATCTCAACACTTGTTTGTGTCTGATATAAGGTTATATATATATATATATATATAAGGAATGTACCTATATGTAGGTAATATTTAACACTAAATCGACGACCTATCCTTGCTATCCCAGATAAATCTGGCTTTTAGAGAACATCTTTAAAAATTTTTGGACTATAAGTAATTTTTGTCGTTTCTCTGAGATCTAATCTACGCAAAAATTAATTCGGTCAAATTAGGCAAATTTGATTCGGTGGTTCAGGTGTGCAAATATTACGGCTATCTGTCATCGGCGACTTGTCAAAGAATACGATCATATCAAAAGTATAGGATAAAAGTATCCGTAATTTTTCACGATTAATGGTGGTGTGCAGCAGTGCACACGACCAATTAAAAGGCAATACGGAGGTCAAAAACACGATTCGTGTATGTATATCATATGTATAAAAACGTAACTTCAAACATTATCGCGCGAGCAAGCCGTAAGTATGTAGCGTCAAAATATAGAAGTACCTACATTTCTATGTAGGTAGTTATGTAGATTTAATAAATTAAAACTGTCACTCTACTGGATCACAAGCCTAACAATTAACCCAGTCGCGGCGTCTAATGCTCCCGATTGTCTTTCCCTTCAAACCGGGACACGAGGCAAATACAAACTTCCGATAATATTTAAACAGAGCCTGACGTATACAGTTAGGGCTACCAAGTCTTAAAACCGAAAAACCGGACTGGCCAACCTAGTTTCTACGGGCTTTTGAGTATCCTGAAAAAATCTAGTAACAGTAGCCAAATTATTGCAGTTTCTAGTAATAAATATCCTTCATTTTCGCGAGTTGGCCAAAAAGATTTTAAAATTTTAAAAACCCTCGACAGAGAAATCTTATTTTTTCACTTTTTTGAAGTTTTTTTGTCGGGGGTTTATAAATTTTAATTCCATCCATAAGGAATGCCAGTGCCCCTGCAGTGGTTACATTTAATGGCTGATGATGAACAGACAAACATTTTTTTGCGGCCATTTTGTTTTTTATTGCACTTATCTTTGCCCAGGGTGTACATTATTTTAGTCAAAGCACCACTTCTGTATCTTTTACCGTTTCAATAGCTAGTTGACCATCTCCATAAATGTCCGGAAGGATTTTCATCAAATGTGGCTAAGAACCATCTTGATTAGTTTAGCTTTCTATAAAAAAACCGCATTAAATCGGTCTAGTCGTTTAGCCGCTACGTTGCCTCAGACAGACAGACAGATATACACACACGTCAAACTTATAACACCCCTCTTTTAGCGTCGGGGGTTAAAAGGTCACAGCACATACATCAACTCGGAAAGGGATCGTAAACGTATCAACTCGAGCGGTTCAGTATTCTTTGTATGAAACCCCCTACTGCAAAGCACACTAATCGGATTCGTAACGTAATCGCCTCGCCTCGGGACCAGCTCACGAACTGCTTTGCGGGTCGCTCAACTTGCTATCCCCGCGGTTACCGCTAGTCGTCCACGCGCTCACGTCTCTCCGTACCCGAGCTTACGGCTCTACGCACAGTGGTCTGAAAATGAAAATTTTCTCATTTTCTTGTCATTTTTTTTCATTTTTGTCATTTTTTTTTATATTTTTTTCTTATTTTTTTTTTACCTTTCATTTTTTTCTCTCATTCTTTTTTTTATTTTTTTTTTATATGGAACCACTGTGCGGCAAGCCGTAAACGCGGCGTCGCCAAGCCGTAGCCGAGCCGACGTACCGGCACTGATCCGGTTTGGTTACGTGCTTGCGTAAGGTTGACGCCTGGTTGACGGCGAGGCGAAGGCGATACGGTATCGATCCCTTTCCGAGTTGATGTAATGTGCTGTGTCCTTACACCGGACAGGCTGGACACCGTCTAATATGCCCAGACAAGCATACAAAAAGCCTGACCCTGTCCGAATCACAACTGAACCAGTCCGGCTTTATCCAGACGCCTGGCTACCCTGTATACAGTTAGTATTAGGATGCAATGAATTTATTTAAAGGAAAAATGTGATAGTAAAAAACTGGGTGTGTAATATATGATATAACAACATTTCGTATAATACTTACAAAATATAACAACACATTACATAAAATCATTTCATATAACGTTCATTTTGTATAATCAACGAATGATATAAATTCAAAATAATTTTAAACCGTATAATGAACATTTGATATAAAAACGTTTCATATAATAAACATTTACTATAACACTTACATTGTATAATATTTAAACACATAATGGTTATAT
The DNA here is from genome assembly GCA_949710035.1 of Crambus lathoniellus. Lineage (NCBI taxonomy): Eukaryota > Metazoa > Arthropoda > Insecta > Lepidoptera > Crambidae > Crambus > Crambus lathoniellus. The sequence continues at coordinate 10,016,207 of OX453323.1, read as the reverse complement.
AACATAACATCATTTCATATAACGTTCATTTAGTATAATCAACGAATAACTATTTCTGGCGCTTCGCCGGCCGCTACCGCGGCACGCTCGCTTCGCTCGCTCGGCTTGCGCTTTGTTTTATTCACAGTTCTAACCTAACCTAACCTATTATAAATTGTTTTGTCACGGTTGTTTCTTTTTATGGCGGGGGGCTTCGCCCCCGAGCCCCCCTTTAGAACGCACTGTACCCCCCGTGCCCCTTGCTCCTTTGCCTACACTATACATTTAATTGACTAAATTGATGATTATATAAAAGAAAATTATATCAAATGAAATTATTACATTTATGATGATTATATGAAATAAAATTATATCAAATGGCCGTTATAGCAAATGAGTTTTATATAAAATATTTTTATATAAAATGAGCGTTATGTTAAATGATATTATATAAAATGATGATTATATGAAATAAACATTATGTAAAATGAAATTAGTTAAAATGTTGTTATGACAAACGTTTATTATGTCATATGAACGTTATTGAAATGAAATTATATCAAATGAAATTATATCATTCATTACGCACCCTAAAAAACCACGAGCCCTATTAGCAGCTTTCAGGAGGGATCGGAACCCGCGCCTCCGGGGATCCGGGGATGCTTTGACCAACTAAGCTACCGAAAGGCTTACACGACTCGTTGACTTTTGCTACCACTTGTTAACGCTGTAGGCCAGCGTTGCTTCATCAATATGAGGAAACCCTCGCATCCGATAGAAACATTTTTACAAATGTTTAACAATCGGTTAAGATTTCGGATGCGAGGGTTTCCTCACATTGATGAAGCAAACCTGGCCTACAGCGTTAACAAGTAATAACAAAATTCAACGGCTTTCTTTTCGCCTTTAAAGCTAGGATAGCTTAGTTGGTCAGAGCATCTCGGGCCGGATCCCCGGAGGCGCGGGTTCGAATCCCGCCTGTTAGCTGTTTAAAGGGCTCGTGGTTTTTTACTATCACCTTTTCCTATACTTACGGAGCTGCATTTTATAATCTCAATGCAATGAATTTACCAGCTACCTTGACAAAATTGACAGACAAAAAGATTTGAATAAAACAAAAAATATAGTTGGGAAGCTCGTAGCGCAGTGGTTCAGCTTCCAATGGTCAGAGAGGTCAGATGGGAGACCGTCTGTAGCCACCCATCCCGTGACCAACCATTGCGAAAGTTGCTTAACCTCAACGAGCGCAAGATGCGCGCGCTAACCACTGCGCAACGGGTTCCTCGTAAAAAGTATAGCTAGGTGTAAAGGTGCCAATAGTACTTAGTAGACACCTACGTCGCGATATCGCGATAATGTGACCTTGTCAAAAACCCCATAATCTCGCCGACCTCAAGACAAATGACAAACAGCATTCAACCATTGAACTTTCAGTCTAGACGAGAAACAGGGTTTCATTGTCTATTTCTTAGTGTAGATTTACTTATTATGAGCCTCTATAATATTCTAGGATTAAAACAATTACATTAGAAAATTTGAAGCCCTTTAATATCTAGTAGCTATTGTAGTGTGTAATGTAAATGATCTTATTAATTTTCTCATTAAAACTTAATTTCAGTTCCATTATTTCAAAAGTCTTATTATAGCAATAAAGATTTGATAGCATTTGCTTCTGAGAAACTTTGAAGTAGGTTGAAGTCTATAGGAATAATTATTTTGTTTTACTAAAGAACAACATAATACTAAATTCACTTGAAAGTGTATACGGTGTGAGTACCGTATTAAAAATAAAACTATTTTATTTCAACTTTTGTCTGCCAAATCGTCTTCCTCCTTTTTACACGACTTCTTTCGATATTTTTTCGCTATTCCGTAGTTGGTTCTGTGATTCTGTGCCCCTAGTACAAATTGTTCGTATTAATGGACACTATTACCATTTACCCCCTAAAATAACTAGCAAATTTACGGGACACCCTGTATTAATTAAGGCCCAATCTATACCGAGATGGAAGCAAAGGGCCCGCTACGCACCGAGAACTTTCAGTGTAAAATAATTTTAAACTTTATATGCATAAGGTCAATGTGGGGAAGTCCGTCTAGGAGGTAAGTCCGTCTAGCGCCAATAACTTCCATTTTTGAATGACTAGCTTCTTATGCCTCGGTCGGTAAAACAGTATTACGGAGCTAGTTCGAACTGAGAATCATAGACGTCGCTAACATCATTAGGTTGAAAGAAATTGGTAGGCCATTTTTTTTCGCGTTTTGTACTTGAAGCTGTAGTGTAACGTCTCTTCAAAAAACTAAAAAAAAAGTAGAAAATCAATGGAGTTCTTGGAGTTTCTTTGATTACGCAAGTCATTTAGTAATCCATATACTTATTTCTGTTGATGAATTCATTTATATCGCTTGAGTTTCTTAATTATTACCTGCAACAAATTTCTAACCACAAAATGTAATAGTTGGGAAGTCCGTCTGGCATACGTAAGGCAAGTTCGTCATATGACGGTCTTGCCTCAATTGCAGATATTGTCAACCTTTTCAGCTGCACGTATTTTACCTGCACGATAAAGCCGTGATATTGTTATATCCCTAGGGATATAATTATGTACCGTAAGATAGTAATGAATCGCTTTCGTATATCTACCTTACTAGGAATATAAACATTGAATTAGAAATAAAGATTTATGTTTTACTTTTTTTCTTCTTTCTCTGTTTTCATCTGCGATCAGTCGTTATAGACTTTGAGCAAATTTGATGAATTTTGATCAATTTGATGATGTTTTACTTAGTATTTTATTTTACAAAAAAGGAAATTGGCTACATACAATTTTATTAAAAATGTTTGCAACCACTGTCACCAAAGATATGCCGGACTTGCCTTAAAATAAAATAAAATCAATTATCTTTGAAATGTAAACCTTATAGACAAATTCATAAAACACACATTTCAACGCTAGTTTTACGTCACTGCTAGAAACTGTTTTCATACATATTGCCTCACAAGTTTTGGATATAGTGCTAGTAGACGGACTTACCCTAAACTGCACGGGAAGTCCGTCTACACGCCGTGTTTTAAAAAATAGCATATAAATCTAAAGATAATTGCAATTCATACTATTTTAAGACCAATATAGGTAAATAAATATATTACCTATAATTTCCGACGACACAAGTCACATTAGAAAGCGTATATCGATTCAATAAGTTCAGTTGAACTTAAATTTTAGAAAAGTATGCCGGACTTCCCCACATTGACCTTACGTAAAAGACGAGTATTGTTTGAAAAGACCGAAAGAGCGACAAGTCGCGCGGCCACGAGCGGCTTCTCGTGTCTATGTCGTGGTCAGATCATAAAATTGGTAATTTCATGTTATTGTCGGTCATTTCATTAAATGGTCGTATTTCATAAAATTAACAATTTATATTGACAATATCGTTAAAAGTTCAACGTTTAATGATATTTTCAACAACGTTTGGCCATATCATGAAAAATTGTCAATTTCATGAAATGATCAACCATATCATGAAATTATCAAATTTTATTATAGGAAATTAAATAAGGTTTCCGTGAGATCAAAGATTGTCTTTTTAAATTTTTATTCTGGCGCTTCGCCGGCCGCTACCGCGGCACGCTTGCTTCGCTCGCTCGGCTCGCGCTGTTTTTCCTCACAGTTCTAACCTCCTAACCTAACCAAAAATTAGTTACCTATTTATTTTATTGGGATTTGCGTTTTCTAAGCACTGCGCCCCTTTGCTACACTCTAACGTGCATTTGACTGCACTTGTATCTCAAATTGTCGCATTATTACTAACTTTTGTATTAAAAAATATGTCAACAAACAATAACAAAACGACATCAGCGCCTCTAGCGGAGAACAATGTAATATTTTACGATATGATCACTAGCGATTGACCATTTCATGAAATGACCATGCGTTTAGCTGTTCATATCATTAAACGCTGATCATTCAATTATATGACCAGCGGATTTTGATAATTTCATGAAATACGACTATTTCATGAAATGACCAACCACTTCATGAAATACCTCATCAATTCTATGATCTGACCACGACATCAACACTGGCAGCTGCGCGTAAGTTTAGCGCTGACCGAAACATGGACCTTGCGCCATATCATAAACATGCGCAGCTATCCCCTCCACGTCACGGTCAGCGCTAAACTTAAGGTCATAGCCCACTTATACCGTACCGCTCCGACCCAACCAAAGTATGAGCAGCCAAATATAGACTTAATATCGTTCACTGTAGCTTGTAGATGCACTTTACAGTAGCAATATACAATAGCAGACAGCGCGCGGACAGCGCGCATGAAAGAAGACTTTTGGCCGAAGGGTGTCCTGTTCCGGTTTCGTGGTCGGCTACCGGACACTGCGCTGCGCAACACGACGCCGCCTGCTATTCGTGTTAATAAGTAGTTAATATAAGAATAATATAATATGTAAGTTAGTCTGTAAGGTATTTATTATATGGGCCTAATATTGTAACACCTGATATTGTAGATGCCTGAAATAAACGAATTTTATTTTTTATTTTTTTTATTTTAAGCAAGCCTGCCGCAAGCTAAAGTGCGTCTATAGAGCACGACATTAGAAAATTTGAAGCTGTTGTGTAGTGTAGTGTTGATGATCTTATTAATTTTCCCATTATTTTTTTTTTTATTTAAATTAAAATTAGAATTTCAGTTTCTTTATTTCGAAAGTCTTATTATAACAATAACGATTTAATAGTATTTGCTTCTGAGAAACTTTGAAGTAGGTTAAAGCCAATGGAAATCTGATCTGATTTGACTGCTCATACATTGGTTGGGTGGGAGCGGTGCGGTATAAATGGGCTATGACCTTTACGTGCCGCTACTTATACAAGGCGCGCGAGTTCGGGAGAGCGCTAGCGGTCGCTCCCCAACAAACATTTGTCGGTCGCCGCGACGTCGCCATTACGTCACTGTCACTATCATGGCAAAAGGGGCCATTTTACGCGACTCAGTGTCGTAATAGAGTCAAGTAGCGGTCGTATAGACCATTTTAGTGTCGTTAGAGGTTGTGTAAAGGTAGTGGGCTCTAAGTTGTATTAATTTATGGAGCACAATATCGTGGTTAAAAAAAGTCTAAAATAATTTCAATACGATGTTTTTAGCACTTAGTCACGTAACTTTCCCTTATTACGACTAAAATGTTAGTTGGTTCGTTGACGCCTGAGGTCGCGGCCCCTCGCTTCCTACTCGGTATGTTTTGGGCTTAAGGAGTCTTCGACTTTTATGACTTGATAAGTATTTAACAATAATAAGTTTCTTGGGTTTTTTTTATTTTTATGACAACCCTTTTTGGTGACTGTGCTTTTATTTTGTATTTTCATCCAATCCAAAACCTCTATGCAAAATTTTATCTCAATCGGACAATTGCAAAATTTGACCCGACGGACATATTACATCATACAAACTTATCATAATCATCATCATATCAGCCGAACGACGCCCACTGCTGGGCATAGGCAAACATAGACTTCAAATTAAATAAAGGTTGTACATGGTCACCCTATTAATAGCCAACCATAGCAAATGACACTTCAATGATCACTGATGGTTACAAAATATTATAATAGTACTATAAATATTATAACGCGTTTTAATTCAGTCACCTTTTCCATTCTCCCGAAAACTTATTAAGAGGCGTTTCCAATTAAATAATTGAAGACTTTGAAACTTTTGATGAGCTTTTTGGATTAACAACGTAATTATAAGAGGAAAATCATAAAACTGCGGTGGAGTGATAAACAAGGAGCACAATATCGTGGTATTTATAAATACTTACATTAAAATTTTGAACACCTTCTTGAGGTTAATAATCTCGGATATGATTTAAACTTCAAAACTTCAAACTTCAAATTCAAAATTTAATTTAATTTAATTTAAGTGCTTTTACACATACCTAGTCTTACCTATACACGGTGATAAAGTGCAAAAATATTTAATAACAATTTATGGAACAGCTGATTTTTTTCCGCGATTTCATTGTTTGTTTTCATGAGTAGAATTGTGACGGGACGTCCTCGTCGGCCAGCGGTACACTAGCCGGAACGTCGGAAGTCACCGCCCAGTATTTAGTTAGATAGATATTAGATATGAATAAAAGATGATCTATTAGAGACTTGACTTGTTTATTGTAAAGGTAGTAATAGAAAGTATAGGAAGAATAGGAACTGTAACAAAATGAAAATACGTGAATATAAAGGTCCTGGATCTAAAGTTATAAAGTAATGGATAAAAACTAAGTATGATGCTTACCCCGAGAAACGGGTTCCTTTTCCCATTAGACTGTTAACAATTTAGATATTTGCTATAAATAGCCACTTTTACATAATCTTAACAATATTACTGATATAACTGATAATGCTCCGCGAGCTCTGTACAGCTTGGTGGTTTTGGTAGAACTGGATTAAAAATGCTGAACAGGGCACGTGAAACGAAGATTTTGAATTTGAATTGAAAGAACAGGATAGGATTTGATAAAATTAATGGCCAGTATGTAGAACTTGACGGAGTTTTCAGCCATTATGGAGTTTTAAACCATTCATAATGACTGAAACGAAAGACAGCGTTACAGAATAATCCCTGAAATTATCCGGGGTGATAAAAAAATTACCGTGTGTATGGAAACTTAGGACGTACGAAAAAACTATAAAGTTGAATGCACACTGGTCCGAGGCAACGCATCAAACAAGACGGACAAAAAGAATTTTAAAATTCTTTATATGAAATTCTATGAAACCCCGCACACCTGCCGGAGTCAAATCGTTCGAAACTTCAGCGCGGTTTTACTGGTTAAGCTTGTTCATCGCAAAAAAAAAAAAAACATTTACTTTGGTTATGGTTTATTACGAGTCTTAATTTTATTACAAAAAAATAATATAAAATTTAATTAGATTTTTTTTACTTACTATTAGTTTATTAGGTGGATTTTATGAAGTTTAGTTCGAGCCCGTGCCAGATAAAAATAGAAAAGGTAGCAAAATGTATCTCTAGTTTTTTGGGAAACAAAATATTAGTAAACCATTTTTTATTTTAATATCTTATATTTATAGGTACACAACAAAGTTAAACTTCAGTGCGCTCTCTTGCCACGTACGCAATTACAGCTAAGATAAGGAATTGCCAAAATAGGGATACTTTTTTATTTGTTAAGACTAAAGATAATACCATAGTAATAATACTAAATTGATAAACTCATGACAAAAAAGTAGCAAGATTGTTTTAAACTTTTTTTATTCTATTGAAACTTTTAAATACATTTTTTAATGCCAAATATAAAAATATTACTAAGTACCAGAAAGTACCCATTCATACAACCAGGAAATTCCCTCACTACGGGTATTAAATTTGATATAACAATAAACCCTGTCTTCAAGCATTCTACAAAATTATATATGAGTTCCATCATGCATCAATTACGGGTAACCATCTACACGGTACGGCGAATATCTACGTCATAAATCTAAGTACGAACACAAAGGTACACCACTATATGTTCGTATATGTTCGTATATCTCAGGTATCCGTCACCCGCGGATAAATATCTCAAGCGGAGGCCCTGCGCGGTACGTGCCTAGCGCTGCAGAAATAGGGATACGTTCACAGGAGACGTTTTGGAAAAGGAAGAAATTTGAAAATTAAAAATAAAATAAAAAAATGCTTTTTTTCAGTTGAGTATTCATTTCAATTCTCTATTGCTATTCCACACTGGTGGTTAGGTTTTAAAAAAATAACAAATAAAGTACATCATGGACCCTTTCGGGCACAGCAAAAATTAAAAGGGGGGAGGGCACAGTTTAAATTAATATTTTGTTTAATATTTGATATTTAGTATTTGCCTTGTTAATATATTTCAGCTTTATGAAATAATAACAGGTTTATAATAGGTAAGTATATTAAGTTTTGTATTCAGTATTAGCTAATTGTTTTTTTTTAATTATTAGACTATCATTAGACTTTAAGTTTGTCTTACAAACTTTTTTGTTGAAAAAGTTTTGGTATGTCTAAGAAGTTTTGATTTATCAAATCAAATCAAATCAAAACCAATTTATTTCGACCAACATAGATCTATACATAGATCATTGATTTATGGTTGATTTGAAAATAAAATAAAAAGCTAATTTTATATTTTGTTGACAACTTTCCATGTCTTTTTAGGGTTCCGTACCCAAAGGGTAAAAACGGTACCCTATTTATTACTAAGACTCCACTGTCCGTATGTCTGTCACCATAGGCTGTATCTCATGAACCGTGATAGCTAGACAGTCGAAATTTTCACAGAATGATGATGTATTTCTGTTGCCACTATAACAACAAATACTAAAAACAGAATAAAATAAATATTTAAGGGGGGCTCCCATACAACAAACGTGATTTTTGTCGTTTTTTGCTGGATATTAATAACGGCAACAGGTAGACGCTTGAAATATTCACAGAATAATTAGTTGTACTTATAGGTATTCACTTTGGTACGGAACCCTTCGTGCGCGAGTCCGACTCGCACTTGACCGGTTTTTTATATTTAAGATCAAGACAAATATTCTTTAACTAAGTACTTCATGATATTGAGAAATTAATAACTCTTGAAGCTGCAATAAATAAAAAAAAACGAAACAAAATGTTCATTTTCCCATTTAAAATCTCGAATATTGCAAACTTTGTAGTAAAGTAACCGCAGCTTAACAATGTACGCATACGGCAGTGCTCACAGCGCATGCCCGAGACTCACTCATTCCGGACTATTTGTTTTGTCGTTACACTATCAAAAAGCTTCGGATAGCTCGCAAAGTAGGATCTTCCTTGCTAATTGCTGAGTATCCGAACGTCCAGTGAGTGTGCCCAGTACTATTGATAATAAAACTGTGGAATATCCGAACGATTTCGATCAATCACTTACCTGTCAAGTGTTCGCGCCAATAGTTGACGTTTGATCGCGCGCTTTCGGATTTCAAAAGTGCTAGTGTAGTTTCGTGTGCGTTTAAGACTTTTGAGATTTTAAGTGAGTGTGAATTGGGTGTTTAATAGGTGCAGATTTATCTGCAATACGGAGGCTCGAAGACCCTCCCGCCTTGAGGTCCCGGTCCGCTCGGGTGAACATTTACATATTAAAGTATCTTCGCGATAGCCTGGCCACTTCGATTTTGGAACTTAAAACTTTAAAGTGAATTAAAAAGGAGCTTTCAACTAGAGCTGAATTAGAAAAGAGGTTTTGGAGTCGTTCAAGATGAATATCACGTCGACAACGGATAGTAAGTATTAAAACAAAATTAAAAGTAGGTAGTTTATTAAGTCTTTTTTTAAATATCTGCATTGAAAAAGTTCCTAATTGCTTGCATTCCCCAGATGCGCACTGCTGCGGCTATAGCTACGGCGGGTATTACTGTCAAATTTGAACTCTAGGCCTACAAGTTTAGTACGATATTTCATTAACGGGGCGTAAGCTTCTGTTTATTGCCCGTTTGAGCTTTACGACTACAAAGATAAGGTTGAATTTTGTTTATTAAGTCCTCTATGTGTTTGTTAAGCGACGGAAGTTTTGAATGTGATATCTTTTCGCAGTCTAAGCGGATGTTAGCGTGTGTGCCATCCTTATGTTTCATATTTGTATTGTGTGGAACTACCTTAACTTTGGAATTAGTTTCGTCAGGCAAAAATAATATGGCTTTATTCGCTTTTCGTTTATTTTTTTTATTCCAATGCGGCTGTTGGCAATGCGGTAAAATCTTCAAATGATCCTGTTTTTGGTCATTGCAAAATGACGTCTATTCAGTTGAGATAAGACTCTAAATCTGATATGCCTATATGTTCGCAACAATTTTCGTGTTATCAATTACCACCTGTCACATTAGTCTCTTGTGGTTTTATAATCGATGTCGCGCAAATATGACCTCTATGTGTTTAAGATAAAATCGTTTTGTTCTCTTTTAAACAAATCGGTTAATCGATCATCAGTCGATGTTACCAAGGGGGCAGTGGTACTAATCTAACGTATTGCCCTACTTATCGTCGTTTCGATCCCCACTTGGGATTTTTTTTTTGATAAACATTTGTTTGTTTCCTGTGTATGGGCGATATAAATACCTAACTCTATATGGGAGATAGCTCCTATATCTGCAAAACTATATTAAAAAAAATCGTTTATGTTGTGTAAATGCTCACAAAAAAACAGCTTCACAAAGTTTCGTTTTCGGTCAAATTTTCGATTTCAAAAATAATGGTAGGGAATTACCCCCTAAAGTAAGTAATAGGAAACGATAAAAGGATAAAATTCACGCGATGCAGCACGATAAGGGGTGACGCAGCGATTTTTTAACCAACCTCCCAAGAATCGTAGAGGAAATTGAACTTAAACCTCTTAAATTTAAGGCACATTTCCTGTTGGAGTAAAATGGGTTTGAGAAGCTTGGATTAAAGTTTGATTGCGGACCCGGTAGATAGATACTGCGGTATCGAATACAAACTAGTTCGCTTTTGTGTGTGTATTTCAATGCTTCAATGTATACGTGAATAGGGGTACCCATAAACTAGTCAGTGTACCTACCTACAGTCTGCGATAGTAATGGTCAAGCAACTTTCGCAATGGTCAGTCTCGGGATGGGTGATCAAAACAAGGATGATGTTTTCTAAGATTTTTTGTCACCTATGTCTGATATCTTACACAGGTTTTTTTATCCACAACGGGATAGCACTTGATGGCCTTCATCACACCTGACGATAAGGCCGAAGATGGAAACGCACTACTCCCGGAATCCTCAATCACTGAGGAACTGCCTATCTTATCTCTAACTGCCGGAACACAATAATGCTGAAAACATCATTGTTATGGCGTCAGATTTAGATAAGACTGTGGTAACTAGCCAGGCGGACTAAGAACAAGACCTAACACCAACCAAACCGAATACAATATGTACCCCTACTGGGAATCGAAACCGGGACCTCTGGGTCTGAAATCGGTGGTATGAACCACTAGACCTCAGAGGCGGTTAAAAGTGGCGTTTGGTTGGAGAGATGACATATAATGATCAATTTTAATTATTATTATAGTGATATTATTAAATTTTTGTAATTTTAAAAGTGCTACTTCCTGAGTCTTATATCAATCGCAAAAATTTGGTAAATTATATTAATTTACCACCACGTTTATATTTGTTAGGTTTAAGCCGCCTGTCGTTGTTTATATTCGGCTTAGGGTTACGGTTAAGTACACAAGCGGCCATCTTATTTACTTATCCGGCTCGAAGGACCAACATTATAAACATTGTTTTCGTCTAAACCACACGAAAACAATGTTCATAAATGAGTTTTTGGTAATTGCACAAATAAGTAACTGAATGAATCTGTTAGAGAAAAATACACTTGAAACATACCATTCATTGTTTTACGGAAGATGATGATGAAACGAAAAATAATCAAAACTCTGAATGTCTCCTAATAATGTTGCTTAGTTTCCATACAATTCTCAAAAAAACTACAAAATGTCTCAAACATTTTTAGATTTTTAGTTAAAATTAAACAAACTAAAAATATATTTATTTATTGGAATTCTAACAAAACTATAAATCATTTTTCATTAATAAATTTAAATAACATGTCATTGTTTTTCTCACAGAACATAGTTAAAGAATTTCTAATAAGTACTTACTTCATTTTCAGAACAGTTTTTGGTACTCATAAATAAATAAATATTGGACACCATCACATATACCACAGCCTTCTCTATCGTGTAGAAGACGATAGAGATGGCTGTGCATATACTGTTCCAATCCCTACTTATATAATATTATAATCCCTACTAATACTATAAATGCGAATATCTGTATATCTGTTTGTTTGTCTGTCGGTATTTTCCGTTTTCACGTCAAAACGGCTGAACTAATTTTGATGAAATTTGGAATGGAGATACCACATACCCAGACCCGAGGAAATATTGAAAAGTTCGCTTTCAATATTTACCCGACCGGGAATCGAACCCGGGATCTCTAGAGATAGCGGCACGTTGAAAACCGGTGCGTACACCACTCGGCCTCGGAGGTCATCAACTCATATACTCTACTTTTTTGTATGTATTTATATTTTCTCTTATACCGATGAATATTTCAGGAGTTACATGATAACTTACATTGTTAAATGTAAATTGTAAGTACAGAGAGCTGACTTTCCTCGTCCTTGCCTCCTGAATAAGTAAATCGCATGCAAAATAAGTGCACTGCGCATAGCCTAAGGGATCACGTCTTGTAAAATTGTAGGCTGTGGCGCGATTTGAGCAACATTGTTGCCAGCTAACGACTACGTGACTACAGCTTAAAAATGAGTTAAGCGATTCAAAACCTTATTTGTATAGGAGTAAGGGGTATAGATGTGGTGGTGGCATAAAGTTTTTAGTGTTTGTTTAAGCAAAACTGTTTCGATTCACGAGGACTCTTGAATATTGACAATATCTTTTTTTATCGCGTTTCAAACTTTTCATATAACTTGTAGTAGGTACTTAAAATATAAAAAAAACATACTTAAAAATAGAATCTGGTATTCTGAGAATCTGGTGTTTTGCGAATTTGGTATTCTGAAAATCTGGTGTTTTGCGAATCTTGTATTTTGCGAATCTGGCATCCAGCGAACAAAGGAGTAGCACGATCACTTATATCACTCAGCACGAAAACTGTCGGTATTGGTAATCGTAGAGTACTCGCCCCATAACTTGGCACGTGTCTATTTCTGGAACTAATGACATGGGAATGCTTATTTTTAACGATCAGACAAATGCCAAATGGGGGGGGGGGGGGTTAGAAAACTATTCGTCAAAAGCTGTCAAAGTGCTGCCGTCAAATATCTTATGCGATCGAAAGAAGCGCGGCTCTGGTTTTCATCTATATATTTATATAAAACTCTTGCGTTTACTGACTGACTGGCAGACAACGCACAGCCGAAACTTCTGGGGGCAAGAAGCTGAAATTTGGCATACTGTATGTTCTTTGGGGAGTGTAGGGGAGAACTAAGAGAAGACTTTTGGGAAGTCCTCCTCTAAAGTGGTAAAAAGGAGATCCATGCATAAGATGTCACGAGCGGAGTGCTAGGTCAAAATAATACGGTGTGATAATGATCGTTTTAAGTTATGAGGGACGACGTCCCATTTTTCAGCTATGAATTTGACAATGTCCCTTAATTTAGAAAACCTTATACGGGACAGTACCTCCTACATCATATTAAAAAAATAATAATAAAATAAAATTTATTTGTCTCCCAAACAAAATCAACAAAACATCACCAAACAAATTATCACCTCTCACGCTGTACCGTATAATTCACAGAGTAAAGGCTGAGTTGTAAATTATAGCTAACATTATTTATCATGCATTGATTTTTTAAGTTTGTGTTTCAAAATTAAAACATTTACATGACAAATTAAACAAGTGCCTAGGTATTGGGTGGTTTTGCGATAAAGACGATTACCTACCAAAAGAACATAAACAATGGGTTGTCTGTCCCTTATTTTAATCCTAAGTCTCGAATTTTGGACGCTGTTGCCCCTTAAAATCAGAAATCTGATCTGGTCACCCTATTCTAAGGGTAGGTACGGTACGTTTAATATAACCATATATACTTTGTATGTTTATATTATTATAAAATATGTTCTGTGTGAGCGTTTTTATTACGCACACATAAAGAAGCGAGTAAATAACTTCTTACATTCACACCAATTATCTACGCCCATTTTAATTTCATTACGAAACTGTATCATGGAAAACTTGATAACGGATAAATATATACTTAAATACTTTTTGTTTGTAAATACATACTTAATATACATAGTAAACACCCAGACCAAGACAAATAGACATGTTCATGCACACAAATATTTGTCTTGTTCGGCAATCGAACCCGAGACCACTGGCGCAGAAGGTGGGTAGCCTACCCCTGCGCCAAATCGGTCGTCAAATGCGAGTGTATGAGATTTTTTAAAAATAGCTGTCTGACGCCATAATTATTGTGTTCCAGCAGTTAGAGATAGCCAGTTCCTCAGAGATTGAAGCTTTTGGGTGTAGTGAGCTTCCACCTTCAGCCTTATCACCACTTAACATCAGGTGTGATGAAGGCTAAGTGCTAAAAAGTCGCAGGCGGTCACTAGTTGTTGTTTAGTATCACATATTCTCATTATTAACTTAATGATAATATTTTACTTACTTTATTTAGGTAAGTATACTATTATACAATCTATTACTTACTATTTAATATTAAAAGAGGAAAAATTTTATTTTTTTGTTTTTTGGACTCAACAACTACTGGACATATTTTAAAAATTCTTTCACCATCAGAAAGCTTCATTCTTCCCGTGTGGCTATATTTTATCCCTGTATTCCAATCCGAAGGGAACGCGGGTAAAACCGCGCGAAGCAGCTTAAATCTTTACAAATCTGAACCATTCTGAACTCTTGGATCGTAGCACTTCGTAGCATGTACAACGATCCGTAGTCCGTAGTCCGTAGCATCGTTTCAGCTGAGATATAAAAGCGTAGCGTAAATAAACGGTTCACTTTTGCCTTTCAATTTGGATGAAGCAACCAAATTGAACAATGTAAACGTAACAGTGAATCATTCAATGTCGCGCAGAAATACAAGTTATATCTGCGCATTTCAACCAAAGTGAATCGATTTGATTGAACCGTGTAATATTAGCATTACTGCTTGTTTCATAATAATCACTGGGAGCCGTGGCGCAGTGGTTTGCGCGCTCGACCTGCAATCGTTGATTTAAAGCAACTTTCACAATGGTCGGTCACGGGATGGGTGGTGGTGTGGCAAATGAGGAGGTTATATTATAAATTTTTGTGGACTGTATATGGGGCGGTTTCTACAGTGAAAACAAAGTATATTTTTACTTGCAAACACGTAGACGTATCATAGGGCGGAATAACTGAGCTGTAAGAGGATGAGAGACGAAGGACACAATCACAGCTCGTTCAGGTGGAAAAGACATGCACACTTACTTGAATTGCTTGATGATGGTGGCTCTTCAGATCTCTGGGTCAGCTCAGCCCGACACTCGTTGGCGGCCAGCGGCGGGGCGGTTAGCACAATTGCTCGACAAAGTTTATTGGGAGAAAAACACCTAGATTTTCACTGATTGTACTCAATTCGTTATATAACACACTAACACGTATTTTGAAGATAAACTAGCGGTGCGGATATGTAAATTATCGATTAGGTACATTGATCAGCACATGTGGATCGTGCCGCGGCGGTATTCGAAGGGGAAATTCAATATGTCGTCCAACAGTTCATTCTGGTAGACGAGATGTCACTCACTCTCTCGCGTAGGTGCGAGCAGGATAGCAATATTCAGTGTGCACATCCAGGAAAGGGACAAAATTAAAGGATGGGAAGTTACCTACATATTTGCAAGTACATGAGAATAACAATAAATCCTTCCTAAATCCACCATTCCCCCGGCCTTGAAGGAATCCATTCCTTCGAAACATGAGAGAGAGAGTCGCGGTTCAATGCAAAATAATAGTGCGGTGCGGGTTAGTATAAGTATATAAAACTATCGGAGATATGATACGGTTAATAATACTTAATAACTAAATAAATTAAAACTAAAAATGCGGGATAAAAACTAATGCGAATTTAATTATACATAGGCAACGGGCACAACCGTACAACAGGTCGGTCATAGAGTCCTGACTTGGTTTTTACTTGCGCGACTCGAATCACACCATCTTTACCTGGATAAAGACGCGTAATAATACCCATTGGCCATTGCAGTGGCGGAATATTTTCGGTATTAATAAGAACAATAGTTCCTTCCTTAATAGGATTGGAAACCGTATTCCATTTCTCTCTGCTTTGAAGGTTATGCAGATATTCGGATCTAAAACGTTTCCAAAATGATTGAACGAGAGAGTCCATTAAAGAGAACCTAGACAGAAGGTTAGGCTTCTCCTTACTTAAATCTATAGCGGGGAGAAAATTTAAAGGTGCGGCTTTAATAAAATGAGCTGGAGTTAACGCGGTGGGTTCCGAAGGATCGGAACTTAAAACATACAGAGGTCGGCTATTTAATACGGCTTCGACTTGGGTTAGAACAGTAAGCATTTCCTCGTATGTAAGCAACTGTTTGCCTATCACACGAAACAAGAGCGATTTTAGTGATTTTATATTGGATTCCCAAATTCCACCGAAGTGACTCGCAGTGGGGGGATTAGTACGCCATACTATGCGGTGTTTATTAAGTTCGTCGTGGAGATCTTTATAATACTCTTCATCAAGTAAGAATTTATAAAGCTCCTTTAAATAACCTTTGGAAGACACAAAATTGGTACCATTATCACTATAAAGGTATTGACATGGACCACGTCTCGCAAGAAAACGCTTAAATGCGTCCAAAAAGGATGCGGAACTTAAATCAGAGGCGAGTTCAACGTGAACTGCCTTTGTTACAAGACATATAAAAAGACATAGATAAGCCTTTTGGCTGCGTACACCGCGTTTACGGGTTAAAGTAATATATAAGGGTCCGGCATAGTCTACGCCAGTGTGCGTGAATGCGTTACTTTGTTCCAAGCGAAATTGCGGGAGATCAGACATTAACGGAAATGTTGGTTTTGGATTTAAGCGGAAGCAATTAATACATTTATGAATGCGTTGTTTGATAACACGGCAGGCGGACAAAATCCAAAATTTAGTTCTAAGAATAGAAATCAAAAGTTGCGGACCTGCGTGACAATGTTTGCGGTGATAATAATCTATTAAAAGTTCAACAATTTTATCCTTTTTCGGCAATAACGCGGGGTGTTTTTGTTCAAAGTTGAGAGAAGAGTAGCCTAAACGACCACCTACTCTCAATATGTTATCACCATCTATAAATGGAGAGAGTTTTCGCAGAGACGAAGAGGGTAATTTATTATTTTTTATGTTAGCGATGTCTGAACTAAAATATTTATTTTGAATGGTGCGGATGAGATAATTTTCAGCTTGTTCTAATTCTTGTGACGTAATGTTGCCGCGTGATTTAAATTTCTTAACAAATCTGAAAACGTAAACTAAGGAGCGGAGTAAAATGTTATAATTTGAAACTTTGGTAGCAAGCAGAATTACAGGATTATCATTAAAATGATTATCAGTATTAACTACATGAGCGACAGTTTTTTCTTCAGGTAAGGCAGATTTATGAGGTTCAAATTTATAAACGGGCCATTCACTATGCGGTAGTGAAAGCCAAGCGGGACCATGAAACCAAAGTTTATGGGAAATAAGTTGAGCGGGTGAGAGAGAGCGAGATATACAATCAGCGGGATTTTCTGATCCTGAAATATGATAAAAATCTTCAGCGGGAAGATGCGATTGAATTTGCGATATCCTGTTAGCTACATAAGTTTGAAACCTGTGCGGAGAAGAATGAACCCAACATAAAGCGACTTCAGAATCGGAAAATGCGAATATTTTATTTATATTGTGTCTTTCAGAGAGCTGATCATAAACAGTTTTTACCATTTTTGATAGAAGAACTAAAGCGTTTAATTCCAATCTTGCTATTGTGGTAGTTGACTTTGGTGAAGCTACGCGTGACTTTGAGCAAATCAATGAAACTTTAGGTAAAGCATTGTCGTTATGTACATGTAAATAAATAACACAACCATATGCTTTTTCACTGGCATCTGCGAATGCGACTAAATAAACGCGAGGTGAATTTCTTTCCACGTTAAGAAAACGAGGGAAACGTAGCTGTGAAAGGAGCGGTAACTCTGAAATATACTTTTTCCAAGCCTCTATTATGTATGACGGAGGAGTTTCATCCCAATCAATGTGGAGTAACCAAAGCTCTTTGATGAGCAGTTTGGCAAACAAAATTACTGGACCTACTAAACCTAAAACATCATAAAGGCGAGCGGTTGCAGATAAAATGGCACGTTTAGTGCATGTTGCAGGCGGTTGAATAACAATAAAAATAAATTCATCAGAACTAGAAAGCCAGCGGAGCCCTAGTATTTTAAAACCATTACCATCGTCAAATGAAATTGACTCTGATTGGCGATGCGTTACAGGTATGGTATCAAGTAATTCGCGGGAGTTACTTGACCATTTTACAAGGTCAAAACCACCTGATTTAAACAATTCAATCAATTGATTAGCGGTTGTGGATGCTTCATCAACAGACGGTGCCGAACTGGCAAGATCATCCATGTAAATATCTCTCTCAACTACGGATGCTGCGAGAGGATACTTTTCTTTCTCATCAGACGCAAGCTGGCGAAGAGTGCGGAGAGCCAAAAAAGGAGACGACCGAAGTCCAAATGTGACTCGAGTAAATTCTAATACCATAATTGGTTTATCGGCGGAAAAACGATACAAAATGCGTTGATATTTTCGGTGCTGTTCGTTGACATGTATGCATAAGTACATCTGTCTCACATCAGCGAAAAAAGAAATGCGGAACATGCGGACATTAATTAAAATATTAAAAATTTCAGATTGTAAATTACAACCGGTATGTAAAATATCGTTGAGCGAAAGACCAGTATCAGTGGCTGCGCTGCCATCTAATACAATGCGAACTTTAGTAGTTGTTTTATCATTTCGAATAACTGGATGATGCGGTAGGAAAAATCCTGTAGAACTAATATCTTGTTGCGGAACTTCATGGAGAATACCTTTATCTAAATAATTTAATATAATTTCATTGTATTTATCGCGTAAATCAGGAAACTTTTTAAATTTATTTTCTAATGACAATAATCTTTTTTGTGCGGTACTAAACGAGTCACCTAGTTTATTAGGGTCATCTTTGAATGGAAGATCAACAGAGTAACTGCCATCTTGATTTCGAACAGTTGTAGTAGTAAAAATATTTTCGCAGTTGTTATCATCAGGACTTAAATATTTACGCGTTGGCGGTTCCTCAACTAACCAAAATTTTTCTAAAAGAGAGTTTAAAGGATCTTGCGCAAGAGAACAAAAAGAGTGCGAACTTCTTTGCTGTTGCAAAATAGGAGCGTTGCCCAACAATAAATATCCTAACGTAGTCTCTAAAGCGAGTGGAGAATCATTCGTATCGCCTTTAATTTTATTGAAAAGTAAAATCTCACAATATAAATTAACGCCTAACAAAATGTCAATACGTCCAGGTTTAAAATAATCGTCATCGGCTAAAGGTAGATTTGCTATTTGCTTGATCGCCTGGGTATCTATAAAAGAATCAGGTAATATTGTCGTGATGCGTTCCACGACCATAGGTTGAATAGAATAACTATTAGAATTAAATCGCGAAGTAATGTTTAAAGACGTGATTCCGTTAATTTTTTGCGAAGTTCCACCAATACCTTGCACTTCGGTATATGGGGTTTCATTGCTTATAGGAAGCGAAAGACGATTACAACATTCGGCGGTTATATAATCGCTCTGCGAACCTGGATCAATAAGACATCTCAAGAAATGAGAGCGGCCGTGCGAGTCTATGTATTTTATTTTTGCGGTTCCTAATAGTGCGGAAGTTCCAGTGCGCTTATTATATTCACAAGAATGGTTACAAATCGTATTATTGTTATAAGTAGCGGACGGTGGCTGCGAGTGCTGCGACTGAGGGTCGCGAGCGCACTGAGGCTGAGGCTCGACGACGTCACGAGGCGGTCGTGAGTCCCGAGAGACAGCGGGTGCGATAGCGGGAGGCGCTTTACTAAAATTATTTTGCGTGCGGTTACAATTACTATTAGAGATATATTGATTTTTATTATGTTGCGAATCAAAATGCAATAAAGAGTGATGCTTGGCCGAACAATACGAACAAGTACCATGCGATGTGCAATTAAACGATTTATGTTTAGTACTTAAGCAGTTTATACATGAAGAGTTTTGTTTTACAAAATTAAATCTTTCACGTGCGTTGAGTTTCATAAAAGCGGTACATTGATATAAATGTAAGTGAACATTATTTTTACACAAAGAACATTTCGAATTAGAACTTGTGCCATGCCCCAAATCGGCAACAAATGTTTTTGTAGCGGTAAACCTTTTGGAACTATGATCATTAGTGTTACGTTTATTAAAATTAGCGGTAGGGGTGCGAGTTGTTTCGACTAACGCCCTTGATTGCTCCCTTATAAACTCAATCAAGGTGGCATAAGACGGTATACCTAATTGTCTCTGTTGACTATAAATTTCAAACAATTTGACAGTTTCAGGGTCCAATTTTTGCAATGCGAGATAAAGAAAAATAAAATCAGTTAGATCATTAATTTTTAACTGTTTTAGCGCTTCAACGGGTGAGTTAAAATTATACAAAAACGAGTCTAAAGATGCGGTACTATTTTTAAATAATGGTTTGAATTCTAATATTTGGTTAAGGTACGAAGAAGCGAGTGAACGAGGGTTTTCGTATTTATACACAAGAGCTTTCCAAATAATATTATAGTTCTCAGCGGTAGGTGGTAGCCCTGCACACACAGAAGTAGCTTTGTCGGTTAGTTTTCCGACCAAATAAAACACCTTTTCACTATCACTCAAGGACTGATTGTCATGAATGACATTTTTAAATTGTTGATAAAATAGGGGCCAATTGCGGACATCACCATTAAACGACAACAATTCAATAGGAGGTAAATGCGGTTTTATAGGTTTAGACGAATGAGATTGCGATTCTATATTAGAAGAAACTAGGGGTTGTGATTGTGAACATAATGTAATAACGCGTTTTACATAACAAAACATCTCTTCAAATGCGATCCAAGGTTGGTAATTAATTTTAGCGGAAGGGTCACTTTGAGCTAAAGCCAAATTAAAGGCATCTAAAGCCTTGACAAATTCATCACGAAAATTATCTAAATTAGTGACGTTGCACAACAATGCGCTAGGTTCAACCTTTTTTAATTCTGCGCGCTTAGCGATATCATAAATACCTTGCATACGTTCAAAAAGAATGTCACGTTTAGAGTTTAACACTGCTAAGTTAGGGTCTGTAAAAGTAGATTCAACTTCCTTTTGTTTTTTATCAGCCATTTTTTATTTAGAAATAATTTACTGATAAACTATTTAGTATTAAATTTAACTATTTTATGGAAATAAATTATAAAGTGCGGTTTGAATGCAATAGAAAACTTCGTATAAAAAAACTAGGTGATGCGAACGTAAACAACTTGTCGATTTTCAATGCAAGTGAGCTCCTATTAGCGATGATTCACGAGATTGCACGACGATGCGCGAACTGCTAGATAGGTACAATATCTGAATGATTGAATGACAAATGTCAGCGGGCGATGCGCACGCGCCTTGCAAGCTGATTACACGGCGAGGTAAAATACAAATATGGCGGAAATAAATGGAATGCGATGCGAACCTACCTGAATGGATAGCAGAATGGCGGGCGAAATAATTACAATAAATATGCGTTATTTATGGTAATAAAAAGCGGAAATAGTATGGTGCGATGGTGCGATTTAAGATCGAATCATTAATGACTCTGTAAATGACCTACAATGCGGCTATGATTACAAGATAAATAATTTGCCAATGCGGGGTGCGATAAATAATAAAAAATTGACAAAGTATAATTTTGCAATCGGTGCGGTGCGTAAGTATAGGTATCGAATTATTTTATTCGAATACACTAATAAAAGGTGCGGATAAATAAAATAAGCGGTAAGTAGTATAATACAGCGGTTTTAGGTAGGACTTATAAGTAGGTAAATGTTTTTCTATACTTAAATGCGGTAATTAAATATAAACTGTTAGCGGTATGAAATACATATAAAATGCAGATAAGTAGCGGTAGGTAATCGTGTATATTGTGTGTTAAATATAAAAGCGAAAAATATAACAAATTATGAATATTCGAGTTTGCGGGTAGGTAGGTACCTAGGTAGGTGAAATTTTGATTTTATATAAGTACTAGTAAATCCGGCTCGAAGGACCACTTTATGGTGTGGCAAATGAGGAGGTTATATTATAAATTTTTGTGGACTGTATATGGGGCGGTTTCTACAGTGAAAACAAAGTATATTTTTACTTGCAAACACGTAGACGTATCATAGGGCGGAATAACTGAGCTGTAAGAGGATGAGAGACGAAGGACACAATCACAGCTCGTTCAGGTGGAAAAGACATGCACACTTACTTGAATTGCTTGATGATGGTGGCTCTTCAGATCTCTGGGTCAGCTCAGCCCGACACTCGTTGGCGGCCAGCGGCGGGGCGGTTAGCACAATTGCTCGACAAAGTTTATTGGGAGAAAAACACCTAGATTTTCACTGATTGTACTCAATTCGTTATTTAACACACTAACACGTATTTTGAAGATAAACTAGCGGTGCGGATATGTAAATTATCGATTAGGTACATTGATCAGCACATGTGGATCGTGCCGCGGCGGTATTCGAAGGGGAAATTCAATATGTCGTCCAACAGTTCATTCTGGTAGACGAGATGTCACTCACTCTCTCGCGTAGGTGCGAGCAGGATAGCAATATTCAGTGTGCACATCCAGGAAAGGGACAAAATTAAAGGATGGGAAGTTACCTACATATTTGCAAGTACATGAGAATAACAATAAATCCTTCCTAAATCCACCAGGTGGCCTAAAACTTTTCATCTCGAGCACCTCCGTGCTTCGGAAGGCATGTTAAGCCGTTGGTCTCAGCTGCATTTGCAGTCGTTAAGGCGATGATTCCCGAAAATAGGGTATTTTAAATTATGGATTTCTCGCAAACCACAAGTACTCAAAACTTGGAAAAAATATATGTTATTTTACAGTCTTTTATCTAGTGCATAATTTTTTTTTTATTATTTCCTTTGAAATTGAATTTTAAGAGATTTTTGATTCGCGGGGCGCTCGCGAGTTTACAGTTTACAGCGCGGCCAAGCAAGCGTTAGCGTGCCTATTTCGGTCGGGAATCCTCGCCTTCAGGGTTAAATGATAATCACTAGGAGCCCCTGGCGCAGTAGTTAGCTTGCTCGACCTGCGATCGCTGATTTAAAGCAACTTTTACAATGGTCGGTCAGTCATAATCAGCCGCTTATATGTCTGATTATGACTATGATGACTGGTTAGTCGTTATTCTTCATTTAATTTAATTTGTCTGGTTATTTGTGCAAGTCAACAAATAGCTATTGGAAGCGGAGCTACACAGTTTCGTTTAGTTTTGCTCCAAATCGGTTCATTCCGCAATTTTTTCATACTATTTACTTACGCCATCAATAATGTAATAGTAGTACTATACTTCCCCATACAGGCAGAGCGAAACAAAACTCCGTCTATTAACCTTCTATGCTCTCAGCTCAGTTTACCTTGTACCTGCCACCTTAGAAATTAGAACTCGCTTATCAACCTCTAAATAATAATAATAATATTGGCACACATTTCTTATCCTATGCTACCCGTGAACTACTCTTACATATTGCCATCTGTAAAACTGGCTCATAATATTTTCATTTTTTTTAAGTTATTTAAATTTTTACTTTTTTGCATTCACAATGCAATTTTTACTATTGAAAAATTGAAAATGAAGTATTTAAAAAAAATCGATCCGTCTCACAACCAGCTCCGATGGCTCGTGGGTTCGAGTCCCATCGGAGCTGGTTGTGAGACGGGTCGCTTTTTTCTAAATTTGTACTTCATTTTAAATTTTTCAAAATTTTCTAAGTTTAACCGCCTCTGTGGTCTAGTGGTGCTCACCACCGGCATTAGATCCAGAGAACCCGGGATCGATTCCCAGTGGACATATTGTATTCAGTTTGGTTGATGGCAGGACTTGTACTCAGTCCGCCCGGCTTGCCACCATATTATCTAAATCTGACGCCATAACAACGCATTGTTGTGTTTCGGCAGTTAGAGATAAGGTTCTCAGTGGTTGAGGATTCCGAGAGTAGGTAACGCGCTTCCACCTTAAGCCTTATCATCACTAAACATCAGGAAAGATGAAGGTTGTTGTTGATGAAAGAAAGAAAGAAAGAAAGACATTTATTGACACATCACAAACTTTCACAAATTACAAAACCAAAAAAATAAAAATACATTACAAAATACACAAATAAAAAAATAAAAATAAAAACACTGTAAAAACTCAAAACAACAAAAAATTAAACAAAACGCAGTTTAAAACAGTGGCTGTGATGGGCCAATCAGGACCCTGCCTCAGCATAATATTATTGCAGGGTGAAAGGTCATCTCATCCCACAACAACGCTGTTATTCTGGCAGGGCCTGTGCGAGTAACGTTTTCTGAATATTTACAGATACCAATACCAAACGAAATAATAAAAAAAAAACAATTTGTACAAGCACAAATTTTACACTTATTTATATTCATAACTTATGCCTTAGGGGCCAGGGGGGCTACCGCGTAACTTTATGGGTATGAACTTCACATACGTTTTTTGGAACTTAAAGTTAATTTTATAAAAAGAATAGCCACTATCAGTTCCTTGTTTTGTGACGTCGGGTTTAATGATTGCTAGCTAGCAACGTTCAACAGAACAAAGCAGCAAAAATCTATCAAAATAAGGAATTCAAATGACAGTTGAAGCCCATATCCATACCCGTGCATGCCGTGCAATGAAGGCTAAGTGCAATCCGTTGTGGATAAAAAAAGTATCGTTAATATAAATACTCGCTAAATATGGGTTTTCCTTTCAGCCACGTGTTTGTTCCGTGTCTGGGTGTTATAATTTAATAAAGTTTTTGTTAGTACCTTTGCATTGATTCAAACTGCCCAAAAAAGGAGTGCATCAACTCAAGTGGTGTAGAGCTATTTAAAAAATTAATGTAAAAATATTTCATTCACTTAAAGCAATACAGGTCTTCCGACCGCGGCTTCGCCCGCGTGATTTACACGACGACGTTACCCCGCGGGAATGCGATATTTTCCGGGATAAAATATGGCCTATATTTCACTACCCAGCTCACAAACTATCCTTATACTAAAATCACGTCGATCCATTGCTCCGTGTGTTGATGTGAAAAACGGACAAACAAACAAACAGACACTTTCACATTTTATAATATTAAGTATGGATAGATTATGGGTATCAAAACAAAGGCCAAGACAAGTACATACAATACAAACATTATAATATATCGTTACATAATAATTAATTTAAAAAAATCCTGCTTGAGATCATAACACGAATTTCGTAGTTTGCCTTACTTATATGCAGAGAAAAAAAAATAAGCCTTTTAACTTGGCTTCTTAGCTCTCAATGGATGTTTTTGAAGCTTGTTGAACATCCCCGAAATCCTATAAAAGTGTTCACTTCTTATCCTATACAACCTGCGAAATACTCTTACATATTGGCACCTGTAAAAGTGGCTCATGATTCTTTATGGCTCGTAAATATAATATTTGTCGGAGTCGGCCGGTCGACCCTCGTCACAGCGACGCTGCCTGGTCCGTCACGCGAATTATGTACGAACTGGAGATGCTCTGCTATTAGAATTGAGGTAAATAGTGGAGTAATGGTAAATTAACAAAAAAAATTAAAAGTTAACCGCCTCTGTGGTCTAGTGGTTCACACCACCGATCAGACCAACAGGTCCCGGGTTCGACTCCCAGTGGGGGTACATATTGTATTCGGTTTGGTTGGTGGTAGGACTTGTTCTTAGTCCGCCTGGCTAGCTACCACCATCTTATCTAAGTCTGACGCCACAACAATCATGTTTTCAGCATTATTGTGTTCCGGCAGTAAGAGATACGATAGCCAGTTCCTTAGTGATTGAGGATTCCGGGAGTAGTGCGCTTCCACCTTCAGCCTTATCACCACTTAACATCAGGTGTGATGAAGGCTAAGTGCTACCCCGTTGTGGATAAAAAAAAATAAAAAAAACGTTGCTGTATTCTTTTTATACCGACTTTGATGACTAACCTACTGATTATGCATGCTGATCTCAGGGTTAGTTTTGATTGCCAACTTAGAAAAACATTCATATATTTCTTCAGTGTCTGAGTAATTATCTGAGTATGTTTTGCATAGATTGTGATTGTTTTCACTTCGCTTCCAATTAGTTAATTTCGGGTTTTTAGTAGGTACTTACTTAGGTTTTCACCACAACTCTCATTTGACCTATTCTATATCCTCTTAAATATTGGCACCTGTAAAACTAGCTCATGATTCTTTATTGCTCGTAAATATAATATTTGTCGGAGTCAGCTGGTCGACCCTTGTCACTGCGATGCTGGTCCGTCACGCGAACTATGTACGAATGGGAGAAGCTCTGTTCTGTCGATTCTCTGAAATTCTATCGACATATTCTACGTTTATTTTTGCTTGTATTCCACTTGTTTGTTATGCATTTGACGTTAAAGGGTTTTCTAAACTGGTTGCAAACGAGGCTTTCCGCCAAAGTGAACTTGGTTGGAGGTTGGTCGCCGACCAACTGTCGACTCCGCTCCAACCACACCAGTGATACTTGATTGAGGGAATTCCCCCCAAATTACGAATTTATAAGAGGTGGGAAGGGTTAATTTTGGAAACGGAGATAACTTCAGGGGGCTCTTTTGGGGGTATTTTGAAAGAATTGGACTGGATTGCTTACCATTATACTATACTTTATTGACTAGAATACCTTGAGGTCTGCTCTTAGACTTGAGTCTTAAGAGCAGTCTTCAAGGTATTCTAGTTTAAGTTGAGTGGTAGTATGCGCTGGACATTCAAAGGTAGCTGTTTGAGTTCTGTTTGAGTAAGTTAAATATAAGTTGTAATCTTTGGTATAGGTCCGTGACGCCTAGGAGTCCACGAGACTCGGAGGGCCACTGGACACCAAAAGCTTGTTTCTTGTTGTTGTAATAATTACTTAAGGATCCTCGGTTTTACCCGCAAGGTACCCCGTTCCTGTGATTGTGAATGAATTTTAAAATCATTCCAACAGACCCCCGACGCAAAAAGAGGGGTGTTATAAGTTTGACATGTGTGTGTAGCTGTATTTTTGTCTGTCTGTGGCAAAGTAGCTCCTAAACGAGTGCACCAATTTTGATGCGGCATTTTATTGAAAGCTAAATTAATCGAGATGGTTCTTAGCCACGTTTGATGAAAATCCATCCGGCCATTTATGGAGATGGTCAACTGCCTGCCGAAACGGTAAAATATACAGAGGTGGTGCTTTGACTGAAATAATGTACAAACTGGGCAAATTTAGATGCAATGAAAAAACAAAATGGTGGCAAAAAAAAAATCTGTCTGTCTATACTTATATTCGTAGTGCCTAAACGGATCAAGCGATTTCCATTATCCATTACAAACATACAAAAGAAAAATCAAATCCTTCCTCTTTATAATATTAATACGGATATTTATCAGAGCCTTACGTGACTGGTCAGATTTCAGGTGCTATTTGCGTGTCTAGGTGTTAAAATCTAAGTATATATTTATGTTTATTTAAATCTATTTCTATTTGTACCGCATTTTAGCTTTCTCTTTTTTTCCCAAAGTTTGGCTGGTAGAGAATGCTTCTAGCGTCAAGCCCGCCTCTTGTACTCTACTTTCAATGTATTTTATATACTAAAGTAATAAAATCAATAAAGGAATTTGGTCGATGTGGTCGATGACTTTTTGTATGAATTATTTTAAAGGTAAACGAAATTAAAAAAATCTGATTAGACGCTTGCGTTATTATAGTTTTTAAAATTCCTAAGAATGTTGACATTACTAACATACTTCTGCATAACATAAATATTTTCCCCAAGTAGGAGTCGAATCCACTACCAACCAATGCATTTTATAGCCATAGCAAAATAAATGTAAAACACTTCGGTCAACAATAACACCTAGGTCTAGAGCCACTGAGCCACTTGAGCGTATACTTATAAGTAGTTTCTGTCATTTATGACATAAGATCAAACATTATTAATCTTTTTTCTCGCCACAAAAAGTTTTGATTTAGTTTCTGAGCCTTTTACTATTGTTGATCGAAGGTAAAATAATAAAATATTTCTTTCCCACAAAAACCCCACTTCCGAATACCATCACTATTTACGCCAAAAAAGTAAAAGTTTAACTCCATTTTTATTTAGCCTTTGATTGACAAGGTTCCACGCAACTTAAGTGGCTCGGAACATAAAACTCTGTCAAAGTAGGTCAAGGACAAAGCTGCCCGAGTTGCGTGTTCCGGGAAAGGGGGATGAGAATCGACGCCGAATTAGAAATAGGTGTTTTAACTTTGGGATATAGAGTACTAAGTATAGGCAGAGGACAAATAGGAGTATAGTCAGTCACCAGCAATATGATTATGAGACAACAATGTAAAATTATTGTCATAGAGTGGGTAGAAAAGAAAGATTATGTCGAAAAAGAAAACATTTATAAAATGATTTAATCACATTACATGCACATGGGCACACACACGCACACAATGACATACACACACACACATATTATGTACATAGTCTCAAACGCTAATTCTTGTTTTATTTATTTGCTGATTTTGTATAAACTTCAGCAACGAAAGTAAGTAACATTAAATTAAGTATTTGTGAGGTGAGGAAGAGCGTACCTGGGTCACTTTTTCAATATTCCCACTGGAACGGGAATCACGCAGGTGAAACCACTGGGCTCAACTAGTTTATTGATATAAATTCTCCATAAAATGTAAGGGCTTTACGGTTACAATCGAGTTTGTCAAATTTGTTTAAATTAATTTACATTGTGTTTATTTAATGTTATAAGTACACAGTAAATAGTACAACATAATTTCATCTGATTATTTTTTTATTATAATAATATTGAGTTTGTTATTTAAATTTTTACTTTTTTGCATTCACAATGCAATTTTTATGGTTGAAAAATGGAAAATGAAGTATTTAGAAAAAATCGACCCGTCTCACAACCAGCTCCGATGGGACTCGAACCCACGACCTTTCGCTATCCTATTAGAGCAGTCGCCCGGATAGCGAAAGGTCGTGGGTTCGAGTCCCATCGGAGCTGGTTGTGAGACGGGTCGATTTTTTCTAAATACTTCATTTTCCAATATTGAGTTTGCCAAAGGTGATTTCATAAAGAGATAATTAAATTAATTGATGAGATTTAAATATGAGAATTATCACGGTAGGTAATACATTTACATTCTGCTATTGGACTTTATCAGATAGTATTTCTATATACCTTAGTAACAATTTTAAACTTGCTGTCATAATAAAATTGTAATCACTTTTATGTGATCCACAGTACTTACGTTTTATCCACGTCCAAGTCTCTTGCGTATAATTGTGAGAAAATAAAAAGGAAATCTAAGAAAAATGTTCCCGGCATTCGACATTCAGTCTGAATACATTACCAGTGTACGACAAACGTTGGGTCTCGAGTTATCATTACGAGGAATTATGTGAATCAAGAGACGAAGGGATATAACGATTTGAAGTATTTGCTAACTGTGACTTTTTGAATACCTACGCGCATTTTCCATTAAAGCTAGGATTCCCTAAAATAAGATATTTTAAATTATGGATTACTCGCAAATCACAAGTTCTTGAAATTTGGAAAAATTTGGAAATATGCCATTTGACAGTTATTTATCTAGTGCCGCCGTTATATTTTCGATTAGTGATACTTTACTGTATCAAATAAAATTCCGAACATCCGTCTAAACATCCGTCGTGTATCCGTCATTCGTAGATCGGATCTGATTCATTGACTGTCATTATCATCATCATTGTCATATTATTTTATTAATGATAACTTTCCTTCAGTAGTATTTTATTTATATATATATATATATATATATATATATATATATATATATATATATATATATAATATATTTATTTAGATAATGAATATATTTATTTATATGTAGCTTGTATATTTTGTATGTTAAATATATAATTATATAATTTGTAGCGCTTTCGTTGTTTTCTGTTTCCTAAAGGTTGACTAGCAGAGAATACTTTTAGTATTAAGTCCGCCTTGTATATTACATTATGTATTTTGTACAAAAGTTTAATACTTAAATAAAAAAATAAATAAAAAAACGTAATCCAAATATCCTATTACTTACAGTATAAGTACCTACTTGGTTTTAGATAATGCAAAATATACGAAAATAATTGTCTTTGAATAGCCGAAGGATTCCGGCCGTCATAAGTTTAAAATTTGTATTATTTCATTTTTAATTGAATTTTAAGTGATTTTCGATTCGCGGGGTGCTCGCGAGTTTATAGTTCACTGCTGGCTGCCGCTGCGTCCGCGCGAAGTGTATCGCGCGCGGCCGAGCAAGCGTTAGCGTGCCTAGTTTGGCCGGGAATCCTGACCTTAACAGTGTTTTTTTTTTATTGTGTTGAGTGTTGTAAGTGCCGGTAGTATTAGTTCTTTCACTATGACTTTATAATCAGTCATTCTGACGATCTCCGTGGCCGAGTACGCACCGGTTTTCAAGGTGCCGCTATCTCTAGAGGTCCCGGGTTCGAATCTCGGGTCAAGTAAAAATTTAAAACGAACTGTTAAATATTTCCTCGGGTCGGTGTATGTTAGTCAGTCCGTCGGTCATATCGTGTATACCCGTCAGTAGTAATACTGCTACAGTTTGGTATTGGAACAATGTCTGTGATGGTGTCGAATATTTATTTAGTTATTATTTTAATGTCCTTACTACTCGGGAAAAACCTAACCCTAAGAGCCAACGCGCACTGGTGATTTTTAATCGGGCGATAGTTTGATCGTTCTCGGATTCAGTATAGAGTTAAATGGTAGTGCATGCACTGACGATTAAAAATCGACCGATCAAACGATCGGCTGATAGTTGTACGATCAAACTATCGCACAGCTCAACTATCGGCCGGTCGGTAATGTGCATGAAGAACTCACAAGTGCGCGCTGGCTCTAGGTAAGGCTAGCTGATAAATAAGAATTAATTTAATAATAGTGGGTATTATATTATCTGTGCTATCATATAAGTAATTGTTTAAGAGTAATTTGTTTTGTAATGACTGTAGGTATGTGTCAAAATAAAGAGAGAAAAAAAAACTTGGAAATACTAGATTGATTTAAAAAAGCTACATTCTTCCTGACTAACATAGGCTATATTATTGTATCCCCATTTCCCGATATTCTCACAGGAACGGGTACCATGCGGGTAAAACGGCACGGAGCCCCTTGTTTGCCACTATAAATGTAAAAACCAACCGGTAGCACTATCGTTGATGAATTCCACTCGGGCTCATCGCCGCTGAAATATTCAGGAAAGATTGTCAACTTTGCAATTAGTCCGAGAGGTTTCAGCCGATCCGCATCCCCGGGTGCAATCCCTTTTAGTTTTAAGCTAACAGGGGAGAGACAACGGGATTAAGGTTTAAATGTATTTAAAAAAAATAAACATTTAAGGCGCTACTCGGAAAAAGTATGGACTTTTTGATATAAAACTATAGGACGGTTAGTGTTATTACAAATCTGGTAATAAGATATATATTTCTTCATACCTTTATCTAGAATCGTATAGTTTCAGAAACACGATTTTATGATTTTGCCTCGACACTTTTTATTTTCTAAAAGACCTCTAAAAAGTAAGAAAATTCAAGATTATTCTTAAATGGGGTTACAAATACTATTGAAAATTAGTTTAATTAGTGGACACCAATAACATTTAGGATATAGGAAAAATGTGATAGTAAAAAACCACGAGCCCTATAAGTAGCTTTCAGGCGGGATTAGCTACTTATAGGGCTCGTGGTTTTTTACTATCACATTTTTCCCGTACTTACGAAAATTGCATTGTGAATGCATAAAAATAATTTAAAATCTTAACATTTAGGATCACGTAGAAGCATTTAAAAAAAAATCGCTAGTTTTTAATACGATGTGATTTTGTGTTTTTTTTGCCTATTCTGCAAAATCGGTATCGCTCCCGCGCGCGACGATTTCTCATTGCTATCTCGCTTCAGACAATTTTTCCGAGTATCGCCTTAAATACAACACTCTTCTGAATCAAAACATAAAATAAATTTGTATTTTTTTTTTGAGTTCATAAAAAAAACTAAATTTAATTGTATAAATGCAGAAAAGTGCTTTGGGGTTAAATAAAATTCAACGTATTATTTTTCAATTTAACTTTAATCTTTAAATCATTCGCTTTTTTATTAATACGCAACATTTATAGCATTGTAATATATTATATGGTAAACGAACGCTATTTCGGCTTATTCTAATTAAACCATACATGGCCTGAATATATTTTGAATGAATACTCGTAAATGGATTCTATAAATTTCAACAAAATAAATATTCATCACTCCTGCACCTGACACTGTGAATGATTTTCTAAATGTTTGTTGCTGTTGTTAGGTATTAGACAGACATTTAGAGCAAATACAGCAAAATATTCTGTTTTAAATTTCACTGATGTGATAAATTAGTTTTTTGGTAAACGTTTTTGATAAATTTAATAACCACGCGACAGAAATACTGTAGTGTGACGAAGTCCCTGAAGATTTAAAATTTTTATAAAGCACCAAAGCCATCCATTACTTTTGTAATTAAATAAATCTTCCCACGCGACAGAAATACTTTTGTGTGACGAAGTCCCTAAAGAATTAAAATTTTAAAAAGTACCAATGCCATCCATTACTTTTGTAATTAAATATCTCAAAATTTTTATATCAATGTAAAATCTTAACATTAAGTTTATGTTTTTTTAAGTTTATGAAAATTTAGAACGTTCTTTACAGACTGTTTATAATGCGTTTTTCAAAATTTGCAATTTCAAAATAGTGCATACCACACTTATATAATTTGAATTGGTTTAGAAAGATTTTCATCGTTTTTATCTTCGATCAACGATACCACAAGATGGCCTCATGAACTAAAAATAAGCCTTATTCCCATGTTATAATTTTAGTTACCGTTATTGACACACGCCAAGTTATATGGTGCGTACTCTACGAATGTTACGATCTTAAGTCAAAAATGACAGCGCTCCTTAGAAGTGGGCTCTTCTTCGCTCGGCCGTTTTTGACACTCCAGTGGTTCATCGAATTTTTTTATGGACAAGCGCGGAAAACTTCACAAACTCTGACATAACCATACAAACCCTTTCCATTAAACCTCCTAAACATAATTATGCCAAAAAAAACATGACTAAAGCCAGCGACTTCCTGCATATAAATTTCATCCGCCAGGGTTGGCCAGTATTTCTCTTAACCCTAAAATATTTAACGCGGCCCCCACGACAGGGCACCTAATATTTTCAACCTTTCCAATTATTCCCACAGCACTCCTTACCTCCATAAAACTAGATTCATATCCCCCAAGCAATGAAAAGGGTACCTAGTACCCCCACTCCTGGTTTTGATAGCGTAAGGATGACTGATCCCTGCAAGGGTCGAAGGTTTGTAATAAAACAAAAACTGGGTGAGGTCACAGTAAATGTAATAGCTTGTTTAAGCAGTATCTCAGGTCAGACCCGTTTGATATAATTACTTGCTCAATTACGAAATGACACTTCGATATAAAATGAAAAAAAAATGCTTCCTATAAACAATACAGCAACTTGCTAATTTACAATCACTAATGAAAAGATGAAATTGTAACGTTTTGAGCTTGGGGCTTATCTGTGTCAGTCGTACAAGCTTTATAAGAGCTTCAGGGTGGTAGTGTAACCAGGCCCTGTAGACAAGTGGCTTTCTATTATCGATAATGCCAGTAGAATAGAAAGACAAATGTATGGGATTGACTTTAGGCATCGAAATGTCACGTGATCGCTAATGTCAATCCCATACATTTTAATTCTATTCGACTGACGATATCGATAATAGATAGCCACTTGTTTAGGCCCTCAGGCCTAACTGGCGCTTTACAAGTGGGTTAAACAATGTCTGGTGATGGTGAGGGCGTGTAGTAGTGGTTACTGTTCCCCTCGGCCCCCATTGAGCCCAAGCATTCAAGCATCTTTGGGCTCAATGGCGTTACACAGTGGTGTTAGACAGTTTAATGCGTCCCCTGCAATAATTTTGCACTACGAACCTCTTTTGTAGGTCTGTAGCGACGCATGCTTGTATGTGTTTACGCCTTCCCAGCCGTTTGTGCGTAGTTGCCTTACTGATTTAGATTACACATGTACTGTGGCACAGTGGCCGTGAGATGAATTACGTATGACGGTTCGGTAGGGCTGTCAAACTGTGGCTTTTTAACCGGCTGTCAATTTTGGAGGGCCCTTCTTGATTACGTTTTGGAGTGGAAGTTATGTTACGTTTATGAGGTGTTGTGAAGGTGTTTAATTTGGAATAGGGTTGAAAAGCTAGGCAGCCACTCTAGAGCTGTGGAAAAGGCAAACAGACAGGACTAGATTTGTCAAAATATGTTTTGTGTTCAGACAAATTCAAATATTTTTAAACTTTTATACTTCAAAATAAATATTGGATACCATCACATATATTGCTCCTTAATTTACTTAAGCACTTATACTTGGGTAAGAATACATATATTTGACCATTAGAAAGCTACATTCTTCCCGAGCGACATAGCCTATTATTTATTATAACGGGTGCCACGCGGGTAAAACCGCGAGGATCCGCTAGTATGTCATATTTTGTTAATTTCACCTATATTAAATTTAATTTAGAATAATTTGTACCTCATTTAGTAACATAGCTTTTCATCAACAAAAAACTTTTAAGAAGCAACCCTACACTTGGCTTTTCATTCTCTCCCTTTTGAATTATAGAGATTGCGGTCGATCAAATGTGTTGCGATGTTAATTACCATTGTGGCGTCCCTTATCAATTAGATCGAATTTGAGTCTTAATACTATTGGCGAAGTGTTCAATTTCGCTCCAACTCGTTTCGAGGATTTAATCTGAATATTGAAGTCAACCGACTTTGACTTGATAAAATATAATGTGGAGTTGGAACCTTTGTCTGTTAAGCCCTTTAGGATATTATTTGATCTGTCTATGATAACAAGGGGCGATTATAATTTAACATGGTACTAAACATGCGATTTCATTATTGTTTTGTTATATGATTTATTTTAACCCTAGATAACTAAACATTCGTCCACACGACGAAGCACCTTCCCGCAAAAGTCTATTTCAAATACCTACGCGTAACCCCCGCCGCCACCGCTTTTTCTACCTTCCTATTTAGTGTAAATAATGCGATGCGTGACCTAATCGCGGTCAACTGTTCAATCAGTAGTGCCCTACGGCTAAAGGTGTGCGTTATATTCGATAACGCATGTAGCATAACGTTATAAAAATATAACTATCGCACCTAATATAAAAATATAACTTATTCTGCTATTGCTATATTAAATTATATCAAGCAGGGCGCCGCACGCCATCTAGTGTATTCGAAATGAACAAATAAAATGACAGAACTGAACGAATGAACGGTGTTCTCCTTCTCTACTTCTTGATCCAGCCGCACGCGATTCAAGTATTGCTCTCTCTTTTCTTGGTAATCAAATCTATCAAAATTCAACTCTATCAAATAGAAATAGAGTTGAATTTTGAAAGTTGGAAAACCAAATAACGCATTATATTTGAGACAGTAGAGACAGACTCTAATGTCTTATCAATAAGGACTAATATCATAAATCACGTACGACATGCGATTTGAACGAACAATGTTATTTTTCTGCTATAATATTTATTACTGTTATTAGAATATTTAACTAATGCTGTCCTGTGGAATTCTTGATCGCGAACTCACGCTCGCTCGGGGCTTAAAAAGTAATTCACATTTCTGTTTTTAATAGCGTAATATGAATTTATTCGTGTTGTTATTTGTAAAAAAGTGGAAAAAAGAATAAAGAATTGGTTTATTAATAGAAATTGATCATTAAGTAGTGTAAAAAACATTAATTACTACTTTTAGTTTAACATAGGTTATAATAGGTTATTTATTATATTAGGTACTTAATACTAATATATTATAGCATTAAAAATAACCTAATATTTTAATGTAGCATAACGATATGCTATAATATACGAATGTAACATAATAGCACACCTTTACCTACGGCTATCTCGTTATCGTTACCTCGGTCCTATAGAGTGTATATATTCTTTGCCTATAGGGCTAACTCGAAGATTTCCAAACTCGTCGCATGAAATGTAAAATGCCGTTTGGGGTTGTCATAATGTTGACATAATTAGTAACTGTGCAGTGCATGTTTATAAAAATGTTTTGATATAATTTAGTTCCTACCCTACATAAGAAACCTTGTGTGCCATGTGACTAATTCTTATTATTAATAATTAGTATTGCTAATATTGGCGTTTTATTGCGTAGTCCGCTCGACGAATGTTTAGTTATAATAAAACTGTAAATATAGTTTAGTTATCTATGGTTAAAGCATCGTTGTGGAGATCCTTGGGGGGGCCTTTGCCCAGCATTGGGCGTTATTCGTCTGATATGATGATGATAATAATCTGTGTTCGTTCAGCAAACGTTGCTCGCACAGGCCCTGCCATAACCAGCGTTGTTGCGGGATGATCATATTGGAGAAATGGCAATAAAATAGTGAAGTTAAATATTTTTTTATTCAAATAAACTTAGAAAATAAAATTATCAGTTTTGCCCTACCACTCATTCAAGACTCTTTTAACTGACAAGAAGGTGCAAGAAACTCATCAGCTTTAACAGAAGCTCGTATCATTGACACCCCCGTGGTAGAGTGGTGAACGAACCGATTTTCAAGGTGCTGCTATCTCTGAGGTTCCAGGTTGGGTTTGGTAGACGTTTAATCAAATAAGTCAATGTGACACACCAACTGATGCACTATTTTCCCGCTGCCGTCGCCGCCCCGCTAGCCATAGGTATTGTGCGCGGGGCCTTAAAGAAGCGAGTTTAAGACCTAGAATCCTAGTTCATACGAGTATGCCGCTTAAAAGTCTCAAAAAAGAGCATTGGACAAAAATTAAGCCGTCGCCTCGATCAAACTGGTCGTGGGTAAAACTGACGGTAATCACTTGTACTTCTTATCCGTCCATAAAAAGGTTAAGGCACACCATTTGTATGAGGCTAATGATGAAATCTTACAGACTTTTAGGTACCTATGTTTCTTCAAGAGCTGTATTCCATATCATAAATTGAATATTCATATTCTATAATACGTGTATGATTAAGTGGAAGTTATTTAAAAAAAATGACATGAAACTAGTAAGGTATGGCAATTGGAGAAGGACAGTCAATGTATTATTATTTTGGCACCCATCTCGTTACCGACCATGATTAAAATTGCTTAACTCTACCAATCGCAATATCCGCTGTGTCATTGAGCTCTTTAAAAGCTTGTTTTTATCTTTCAATATTTCGAAGCTCTATGATTAATAACACTATCCATTAACATAAAACCGAAAACATTTTTCGAATGAAAAATAAACCGATTCATTCGTAACTTGAATTGCATTTCATATAAAATGATAGTCGTCTATTGAAAATAATTAATCAAGATGAATTATTACTGGCGTTTGTGCTTTAGGTGTTCCTGTACATGGAAATGGATACGAATGTCTGTTTGTTCATTCGTCATTTTTCAATTTATTTGGAAAGCAGAATAATTGTGAAACCCTTACTGAAAGAGGTTAACAGGTTTTCGCCTTATATATTAACTTGTGACTATAAGCATGAAAACTATGGTAATGGCACATTATATGGTAGGTAATCGACTAGTAAACAATATTCTTCAAAAGCTGTCGAAGTGCTGCTGTCAATTAGTGGGTATGAATTTCAGAATTTCAGTTCCATATACGATCGTTGTGGAGATCCTTGGGGGAGGCCTATGCCCAGCAGTAGGCGTCGTACGGCTGAAATGATGATGATGATGATGATACGAATGAAAGAGGCGCTGCTCTGGTTTTCATACAAAATAATGCGATCACGATAACGGTAGCCATAACGACAATACTTCGTGCTAGGACTACTGCCCTAGATTCGCACGCAAATGTAGATGCTTCTTCTTCTTCAATCGATACGGGCGTTTTCCGCAACTCGACGTCTTATTGCGCCTATTTTGCGTGTGGAGGGTGTGCAGCCGGATTACTCCAGCCAGCCCAGCTCTGTCAGGAAAGCACCCAGCGCCCTCAAGTCGGAGACCGCTTCGTGGACGCTTCCCGGCGAGCCGAGGTACCTCGCCCGGTAGGGGGCCACTCCGTCACATTCAACCAGGACGTGAGCAGCTGTTTCTTCGGCCCTCATGCAACCCCTGCATAGGGGGCTGTCGGTGATACCTAAGTTAAAAAGGTGTCGGTTGAAATTTCCATGTCCTGTTATAGCACCCGTCACCAGGCGTAACTGTGATCTACTTAGCTTAATGAGAGCTCTGGGTGCTTACCATCAATTATCAACTCTTATTGCGGTTTTGTTTAGGACCTAAACTGATCTACTTCGCTTATTCGTACCACGACAGCTTAATATCAATGACAGCGATTCAGTGATCGATCAATGACATTTCACAGCCGCTAAGCTGTCAGGAACTCTTATTTGACTTATAACCCGGTCGATTTAACATGTCACCTGCAGGTTATACCCGTCCCTCTCACTCTCCGGGCATGACAGAATCGAGTGAAAGAGACGGGTAGAAGAAAAAGGACACAAATCGTTCGGTCATTAACATTTAGCAATTCATTTGCGATCCAGATTTTTGAAGGTCATAGTACGAAAGAAAGCAATTCATTTTAGGAACCTATTCTGCATCGCGCTATTTTTGAATCGCTATCTTAAAGTTGATGGTAGGCACCCTGGACAGACGGGCGTCCGGGCGCGGTAGTGCCATTTTCGCCTGTCTGCATGTTTCCAGTGAGCTCCATTCATGTTGGTGCGTAAGGGCAGATATATGTACATAATAATGCACATTTTATGCAGTCGCGATTATCAAACGCGTGTTTGTACCTATCGCTACAAAAAGTCGCAGTATGTAATAGGACTTTTTATTTAATCCACAATAAGATAGCACTTAGCCTGCATCACATCTGATATTAACTAGTGATAAGGCTGGCTGAAGGTGGAAGCGCACTACTTCGGGAATCCTCAAACACTGAGGAACTGGCTACCCTTATCTCTAACTACCGGAATACAATAATGCTGAAAACATAATTGTTATGTCGTTAGACTTTGATAAGATGGTGGTAGCTAACCAGGCGAACTAAGAACAAGTCCTACCGCCAAAGAAACCGAATACAATATGTACCCCCACTGGGAATGGAACCAGGAAACCTCTGGATCTGATACCGGTGGTGTGTACCACTAGACCACAGAGGTGGTTAAATGGGCACTTCTGAAATTAAAGAGTCTCTGAATTGTTGGTGTGGTTGGTGCTAAGACTTGTTCTTAGTCCGCCTGGCTACCTACCACCATCTTATCCAAGTCTGACGCCATAACTATGATGTTTTCAGCATTATTGTGTTCCAGTTCCAGCAGTTAAGGCGATACTCGGAAAAATTATGCTTATGGGAGATAGCAATGAGAAAACGACGCGCGCGGGAGCGAGACTTTGACGATTTTGCAGATTACGCAAAAAAACACAAAATCACTTCGTATTCAAAAACTATAGCGATTTTTAAAAAATGCTTTTTCACTTCTCATGCTCGTAAAGTTCGTGTTTATGTTGGATATAGGCTGCATAAAATAGCTTTTTATGCTCTAGTGCATAAAGTAAAATCTTCGTCTAAGTCTCAGTCTCTAAGACAAAGGTCGTCAGGTAAACAGTCACACACGCAATTAAACTTCGTTAAATAAACTTGTTATTTCATTCTGTTTCTTTAATTTTGTTTGTACACAATCCATGTTAAATTACTAAATTAATAAAACTCGACAAAATTAATGAGTTTTGTAAGAAATAAGTATTTCAAGAGCATTATGGACTAAGTAACTTACGATCTATGCTAAAGTCACTGTGCTGCCACTGCCACGTATAAAAAAAAAGAAAAAGAAAGTCTTCCCGCCAATATGGCGAAGTCTTTATTTTTTTTTATTGCAATATTCTTATTTATCTTCCTCACACTCGAAGTGAAAAGCAGAGTGTATAACTTGTACACAAAACCCATTATACCCTCGAATTGACTATCCACCCTCGCCTACGGCTCGGATGGATACATACGTCTCGGGTAAAATGGTACGTTTTATGCACTTGTTGTACAATCTACTATTATACGATCCTAAATATTATTACTGTCCACTAGTTAAACCAATTTTTAATAGTATATGTAACCCCATTTAAGAATAATCTTCATATTTCGTATTTTTAGAGGTATTTTCGAAAAGAAAAAGTGTCGAGGCAAAATCATAAAATCATGTTTCTGAAACTATACGATTCTAGATAAAGGTATGAAGAAATATATATGTTATTACCAGATTTATAACGACTCGAACCGTCCTATAGTTTTATATCAAAAAGTCCATACTTTTTCCGAGTAGCGCCTTAGTTCATCAGTGATTGAGGATCCCAGATATAGTACGCTTCCACCTTCAGCCTTAACACTACTTACCATCTGTGATAAAGGCTAAGTGCTACCCCGTTGTGGATAAAAAAAAACTCAACTGAAATTATCACATTGAAACGGACGAACCCGCTGGCATCAACTAGTATACATCAGCCCCGAAGTTTTTAATTTGAATACAACACTGTTCGTTTGTTCGATAAAAAACGTTTCGATGGCTGTACATAATTAATCGCTCGGCATTGAGTATCTGCGTTGAAAGTTGAAAGCCACTAGAGATAGCTTCGTTGGTTTATAAACCTCGATAGGTTTTAATTATAATGCCACAGAATATATATAAGTACCTTACTGTAATAATGCTTTTATAATTTCTGTTGTATGTCTGTATAACCAACCCATACTTTTTCAATACAATATAAATAAATGCGAAAGTAACTCTATCTGCCGTCCTTTCCATTTGTCTATTACCTACCTTTTCACTTTTTGATAAATATGACGTAGGCTACTTTTACACGCGAGCACATTTTAAAGATCCTTATTATTGCTAAAGGAGACGTTTATAAAAAAAAATTTTTCCTTTTTTTGCATTCACAATGCAATTTTTATTATCAAAAATATTGAAAATGAAGTAGAAAGTACTAAAAATTTACCCGTCGCACAACTTGCTCCGATGGGACTCGAACCCACGACCTTTCACTTGCATTGCTTTATGTAAGGGAAATTAGTTACGCATTTGATTTAATTTATAATATGGTGGCCTAAAAAGTACCTAGCATTATATCTATATAGGTACATTCAACAATACCACCAGGTATACACCGTAAGGCTCAACGCCAGTTTTAGTATACTGCACTAAAGACCTTTTGCAACGGACTGCCATCTGGTAAATCCACCAATAGTGTCACAGATGGGCAGCTCAACCAAATGAAACACAAATAATATTTTTATAATGTTTTTAAGACAAAAGGTCATTTGGGTTGACCAGCAGCTACCTGGGATCTAAAACTTTCAAAAGTACGAAAGGAGCATTGTCATCTCTTAAGAATGGGCGTTAAATGGGATAAAACAAAAACAGAATGGTAATGATAGTGAGTGCCCAAAGCAATAACATTTTAAACAAAAAACAATGCCACCTTTTGTAAAATCCCAGACAGCGCATTTTATTGAATCTCCGTTGGTAGAAAAAACAAATGGGGCGGGGCTAAGAATGGGCAGCCCTTCTTGTCCATGCAAGCGAAAAAGTTTTAGAAGTGTATATCTGGTGGTTTTGTTCATTGTACCTACTCAATATTATTATACCTAACCAAATTTTACTGGAGCCATCTTTTGAGAGTTAGCAAAAGCTTAGCCTGAAAATGCCCATTACAACGTTCCCAACCCCACCTCAAAGCGGTGGCTTGGTTGCGACGCCAAGTAGCTAAAAGTCAAGTAAATTCTGCTGGGGTCCCTTCTACGGTGTCTCAATGA
Organism: Crambus lathoniellus; assembly: GCA_949710035.1. Classification (NCBI taxonomy): domain Eukaryota; kingdom Metazoa; phylum Arthropoda; class Insecta; order Lepidoptera; family Crambidae; genus Crambus; species Crambus lathoniellus. The sequence continues at coordinate 9,974,374 of OX453323.1, read as the reverse complement.
GATAGAGCCCTAAAAGTCATAATCAGCCCTTTAATTAGAGGTCGAAGAGAAAAAAGTTTGATCACCATTTCTTGATTATGACATTATTTTATTATAGCAGGGGTTAAAATTCTAATTTAACCTTCAAAGGTCAGATTGAGTAGATTGAGCACATAAATAGTTTGAAGTTCATAAGTGCATGGACATAGGTCATCAAAACTCGTTTGAATAAAAGGTCGAGTGCTTTTAAAGTGTAAGTCCTTTTAGAGTTTGCTGGCAATCTTTTTAGCTAAAAGATGAACTTCTTGTAACCTGAATCAATATCAAACAATCTATGTAAATTGGAGGTTAAAATTATATACCCGCGTAGTTCCCGTTCCCGTGGGAATATCGGGATAAAATATAATAGCCTATATCACTCGGGAATAATGTAGAAATGTAGTTTCTACTGGTGAAATAATTTTTTAAATCGGTTCAGTATTTTATTTAATTACCTAGGTAACATAACAGACATCAATCAATAATAATATTTCGAATAAATGCAGATCAAAACACGGTTGTAATGATAATTATATTAATTATATAGGTACACTTTATTCAATAAACAATGTATTTCTAATTGTGTTTTGACCATCCTGTAAAAATAGATTTTTTGAATTGTGGCCCTTTTGCATTAAGGGACAATTCATACATTCTAAAAAAAAATTAACAAATCGCTGTTAGCTGAAAACAATGTTTTATTTCAACGATTAGTACACGCGAAGGAGGTCATTAAATCTGAAAAGGGTTATAGATGGCTGTATAGATACCAGAAATATTGACCTTTGGAGGCAATTGCAAACTACCTACTATTTGATTTAAATTGTAATAGTTAGTCGTTATCCCAAATCATGAAGTCGTAATCGAAAATCAATATTTAAATCGAGATACCGTCAATGTTGGTTTTACGTGTCCCCAGCAGTTCCTAGAGTCGATTAAACCATACTCATGGGTTTCTGCGAATGCTTTCACGACCTCACCTTGGCATTTTCAGTCTACTTGACGATAGCATAATGGGAAAGAAGACTAGTATTCAGTAATCTTTTCTATTTTTCCGGTCACCGGCCTCGTTGAACACTTTTAGAGAATCTCGCAGAGTGGTAATAGAGCTCTATTTCATTGGAATGCCGTGACTGGCGGTCAGAGCATGTCTAATTGAATTGCAGCATTCCTTCGGCTTGGTTGTCGCCAGGTGTCGCCAGATATCGCCAAAATTTAACCGCCTCTGTGGTCTAGTGGTTCACACTACCGATTTCAGACCCAGAGGTCCCGGGTTCGATTCCTAGTGGTGGTAGGTACATATTGTATTCGGTTTGGTTGGTGGTAGGTCTTGTTCTCCAAAGTGAAAGGCTCCAAAGTGTTCGCTAGAGATCTGGCTATAGGGCAAAGTCAACTGACGACTCTGCAAACTGAGGAAGGTAGTATCATTTCATCAACACCTGAAATCCTGAGGGAGATTGAGAGTTTCTATGGACAGTTGTACTCCACGCAAACACCTGTTGAAAGCAAGGCTACAGACCCTAGAGCAAGGCAACATATCTAGGCGCTCAGTAGTTGCTAGAATCGATTAGGCTACACTCAATACACTCATGGGTTTCTACGAACGCTAACACGACCTAGCCTTGACATTTCTAGTCTACTAGACGATGTAGCCTGCTAGCTTTTTCTATTGGCTAAATATAGAGCGTGTTAAATCGATGTGCATATGCCTTTATTGATAAGAGTAGGACGACGCACGATGCATCAAGTGTAGTCCTATCGCTAATAATAACTAGAGTTGTATTGTACCTATGCTATAAAAAGAAATAGGATATCTCACGCAAAGGGATTTCTGTATCAAGGGGAATGTTTAATAAAATAGCTGATGATGTTGATCATGTTGTAATTTCAGGAGTAGATCATCATCACATCATCAGCCATTTAATGTCCCCAATGCTGGGGCACTGGGCCCATGACCCACCACGAGGGCCCAATGCGGGTACCCACCAGAAGAACAAACTAAAAATGAGAAACCATAAAATATTTTTAATTCACCTAATAACTATTAATTAAAGTAAAAACTTGTTATTATGGTACCTATAACGTAATTATAACATGAAAATTCAACTTGATTATAGCAATTAAAAGTTTCGGTTATTTTGCGCAAATAAAAGAGTAAAATGCAATTTTTTATTGTTTTTTCATGACCTCAAATATGAGCATTAAGTTATGGATCTCGATATTGCTAAATGTGGCCACTTTTGGCACTATTGAGATTCACGACTTATTGCGTAAGTTTGTGTTCTTAAAACTATATTTATAAAATGCATTTTACTCTTTTATTTGCGCCAAATAACCGAAACTTTTAATCTAAGCCTTTAATAAAAATGTAATTGACTTATTTCCATTGGTATTATATAACTACTGAGCTCATGGAACCACCTTAACAGTTCAATATTTATTCTCTACAAATAAAACAAAAGAAATCGGCCATTAAAATGAAGTGTTGGATGTACAAACAAAAAAAGAATTTAACTCCCTCCCATGTTTTTATAAAAAATAAAACATAAGTCTTCTCTTTAACTTTTAAAACGAATTCCCGTCGATGTGGATTTATTGCCCCGCTGCAAACCGTGATCGATACCGCTCGTAAGGTTGGCCACACACTTGCGGATTTGCGACACATTTGGCACACGACTCGACGAATAACGAGAAAATGCTTGCAACATATTGGCATAATTTCTGTAATACTTCTGCCGTGCATTTAAAAGCTTTGCCTTGAACTTGAGAAGGAGGGAGAGGTGTTTGTATTTCGTAAGGTAAATCAGTTCTGTTTACAAATTCATAATTCGTCAAACTGAAATAAAAGTATGAAAATTGAATTTGCTTTTTGAATAACTTTGAATACTTCATTATCGTCAGCAATTCCATGTTCCCACTGCTGCGGCACAGGCATACCTTATGGATGGATAAGGAGAATGAGCCATGACCCACCACGCGGGTCCGATGCGGATTGGTAATCACGACAAATTCTCCAATCAAATTCTTCAGTTAGCTCATAACTTACGTAAAACTGTATTGAATTAATCACAATTAATTCTTAAATTATAATGAGAAAAATATGTCTGAGGGGCTAAAAATAGGCGCTCTTATCTGTATAACCTTGTAGAAATACACCCTTATTTTAAGGCCGTGAAGCACATGTGTATGACAATATCGCGGTGGTTAAATTGATTTGCCTTCCAGCGTATTTAGAACCGCAATCCCCTTGTACAATCGTAAGTATGCATTCTTTCGCTATAGTCGCAAGTGTGTAACCAGCCTGCCTCATTAGCATTCTCCACCCAGGCCCGAGTAGACGAGTAGATATTCGATGGATAGCCTGATTTATTGACTTCTAACACCTTTTTCAATGGAGAAAAATCGAATGCCTGTCAAGGATTACTTAACCGGTTGAGAAGAATGGGTCGCGGGTTAAATGTATGTAAAAATTTTAAGCTGCGTTTAAGTCACGGAACTTATGAAAGACTTCAGAAGTAGTAAGTGTGCGCGCGTGGGAAACCCTTTGCTTAAAGCAGCAAAGCCTCCCCCCACTGCTCTTCCTTATGGATGGATAAGGAGAATGGGCCATGACCCACCACGCGAGCTCAGAGCGGATTAACGATTGCAAAAGCAGCCGGGACCAACGGCACGTGCCTTCCGACGCATGAAGGAGCCCGGGATGCAAAGTTTTTGGTCACCCATCCCATGACCGGCCATTGCGAAATTGCTAGTAAATAATAATTTGACGACGATTCAAAAGTTTCAAGCGAGATTAATAAAAAGATAAGTCATAATAATATAATTAAAAATAAATACTTACTTAAAACTCAAGAATACAGACAAAACAAAAAAAAACATTCAATCATTAACGCACCTATAATTTTTAAATAATAAATACTTTCCATGTGCGTTTCTTATTTCTCATTAATTACTACTGATAAACATATCGTTCATATTTCGCAAAATACAACGAAAAATTTTCAATTTTATTCTTTTCATAAAATAGTAAAAAGTTTCATACGAATTATTTTTACTTTTTGTATTCACAGTGCAATTTTTATTATTGAAAACGATTTGACGACTCGAACCCACGACTTTTCACTGTCCGGGCAAATACTCGTCCGGACGAGCACGTTCTACGAATTATTATTTCAAGTAAATTATTTATAATCAAATTATTTACGAAAGCAGTACAATCAAAATTAAATATGCAAGCATTACAAGATATCTAGTTAGACAAATTCAACCAGACCTGGCTAAGGTAAATATTTTGAAAAATACACAGTCATCGGAATCCAAGGAAATTCTAAGATAAATTTTCTGCCTTCCTTTTGTATAAAATTGTTACTACTGAAACTCGAAAGCAAATCTTACTAAATTGAATATTATTATTTTTTTATAACAAGTAAGTACTTAGCATGAGCACTTAGCCTTCATCACACCTGATGTTAAATGATGATAAGGCTGAAGGTGGAACCGCACTTCTCCCGTAATCCTCAATTACTGAGGAACTGGCTATCTTATCTCTGACTACCGGAACACAATAATGCTGAAAACATCGTTATTATGGCATGGCGTCAGACTTGATAAGATGGTGGTAGCTAGCCAGGCGGACTTTGTACAAGCCCTAACACCAACCAAACCGAATACAATATGTACCCCCACTGGGAATCGAACCCGGGACCTCTGGGTCTGATACCGGTGGTGTGTACCAATAGACCACAGAGGCGGTTGGAAAAACAAAGTTGAAAAACACAAAAATATAAAAAGCACAAGTAAGTATCCTATTAATATTACAAATGTGAAAGTTTAGATGTTTGTATGTTTGTTACTGAATCACGCCAAAATGGTTGAAATTTGGGACACAGATACTTTGTAGCCTGGAACATATGCTACTTTTTATCCCGGAAAAATATCACACTCCCGCGGGATAACGTCGTTGTAGTCCACGCGGGTGAAGCCGCGGGCGGAAAGCTAGTGGTAATATATAGCTGTAATTCTTTACAATACCAGTAATTAAATATTTGAATGATGTACAGATGTCCACAGAAACAATGTAATGAATCTATCGATATTACTATGCAAAAAGCAAGTTGATTTGCTCCGAAGTGATAGGTTATAATTTATTTAAATGTATATTTCGGTAGCTTCGTTAGTCAGAGCACCGGACCGGATTCCTGGGTGCGGGTTCGAATCCCACCTGAAAATAACTTACACGGCTGGTGGTTTATTTTTTCTCACATATTTTACTTAAGTATTTCGTTTTTTTTTATTATTCAAACAAAAGTAAATTAACAATAATACAAAAGACCGTTAAATTGTGAGAAATAGACCCAATTTTATTGGTTTAATTGTCATATCACGGCTTTTACAAAAAAAACATTTATTTTGAACTTTGACATAAGCATTATCAACAACGTGTGTGTGTGTACCTGTGTCAAAGAATATATACACTTCCTATGTCGAATGTCGATCCGGTAAAGTGAAAATTGATGTCACTCAAGAATATTTGCTAAGTGATTTCTAATCGAGAACAAATAGTAGGAGATCCCTCTCGCACCGGGTAGGTGCCGTTATTTATTGAAAGTCATGAATACAAAGCAGAGCCGACTTGTACTTTCGTTTTTTTTCTATTTTATTGTTTGTTTGTTTATACTTTCTTGGGGCGCTACGAATTTGCTCTAGTGGTACAGATAATAAATGCTAGGGTATTTAGGAAAATTTTCCTTCCTTGAAATATTTTATTTTATCATGGAGTGTTTGGTTAGTAAACAGTTACTGGCCCGAGTAAATATAATTAGGAAGAAATTCCCCTTTCCTATTTTTAATATAATTTAATTACGAAAAATTTCGGATTATTTTTACTTTTTTGTATTTACAATGCTATTTTCATTTCACGAACAAGCCTTTGCCCGCGTGGACTACACGACGTTATCCCGCGGGAATGTGATAGTTTTCCGGAATAAAAAGTAACTTTAAAACAAGTTGATAATCGTTTAGTGTTTAGGTAATAAGGTACTAAATTTAAGTATTCGGTATTGTGATGGAAAGTGACCTTAATATTATTTTGTGTCATTTTTCAATTTGCCGACTCTTTATGAAATAAAATAGGGAGAAAAAATACGACACTAAATGATGATGATGTAAGTACTTAATCTACTCCTGCGAGGTTGTTTGATGTTAAAAAAAGAACTCTGTTCACATATACCTACAGCATCACACACATTTTCATCAGTACACTTTTAATCATCTTTTTATGTCCTTCAATAAATTTAGTTGGACGAAAAATGCGATGTTCCTTATTCCCGAAGATCGAGAAAACGGTAAAATATCTTCCCCACCATTCGCACCTGATTTATCCTCTACAGCTAAAGCCAATCGGGCGTTTGGAAAAATGTTGCCGCACGATAAAAGGTGTTTACGTCGATTTTGGGGAGATTAGAGGATGGATTTTGGGTAACATAAACTGGATTAGTCATTCTTTGGTAGATCCGACCTATTTGTACCTATTAGGTCGATATGATGAGCATTTACAATGCAATTTTTATTACTGAAAACCAAATGAAAATATTGAAAATGTAGTATCAGAAAAAGTCCACCCGACACACAATTAGCTCCGATGGGCATTCGCCTGGACAGCGAAAGGTCTTGGGATTGAGTCCCATAGGAGCTAGTTGTAAGACGGCTCGACTTTTTCATAAACTTCATTTTCAATATTTTCGAGCTTAAAGCTGTTTTTAAGCTTTTTAGCTTTTACAAGCTTTTTATTAACTTGCCATGTTAGTTAGTTAGTGGGGACAAATCTTGCAAGCTTAATTTGACCCACTTTCCAGTGTCCGATGGAGCTAGGGTTGCCAAAACTACTATAATTACCTTACCTTTCCTCTCCAAAGTCCTAGAAAAGCTGATTCACCACCAGTTTACTGGTTATCTCCATTTCAACCATCTCCTTAATCCCTATCAGTCTGGTTTCCGGAAAGGCCATAGCACTTCCACAGCCCTAACTAAGATCTCAGATGACATTCGCCGGGGGATGGAAAATCGACAACTCACTGTATTGACTTTATTGGACTTTAGTAACGCTTTCAACTCCGTCGATTTTGACATTCTTCTTGGTGTTTTACGTTCTCTTAACATATCTCCTACTGCAATTGACTGGTTTCAAAGTTACCTGTTAGGACGAAGGCAGCGCGTCCGCACTGGAGATTCGTTCTCGGAGTGGAGTGACATCAATGCCGGTGTTCCCCAGGGTGGTGTCTTATCTCCACTCCTTTTTCAATATTTATTAATACCATCACTGATTCTATTTCCAGTTCCTACCACTTATATGCGGATGACTTGCAAATATACAATCAAGCACCTTTATCTGAACTATCACGTGCAATTGCAGTCGTCAACTCAGATTTAGCGCTGATCGGTAGTTGGAGTAAATCCTTTGGTCTTGCTGTAAACCCGGCTAAAAGTCAGTGCATAATTATTGGTAATTCTTATTACGTTTCGAGGATCGACTTTGAACAGCTTCCCTCAGTTTCTTTAGATGGCACTGTTATTCCGTACTCGGAAACTGTAAAAAACCTTGGCGTTACTTTTGACCAGCATTTTTCTTGGAGGCCACAGGTTCATGAACTTAGGAAAAAGATTTTCGCTGCATACGGATCTCTTAACCGCCTCCGTAATTTTTTGCCTATTACCACCAAAACCACTTTGGCGCAATCTCTCCTGCTATCTATTATTGACTACGCTGATGTCTGTTACACTGATCTATCGGAGGAGTTACTTGGTAAACTTGAGCGACTGCAGAATGTCTGTATCAGATTTATTTTTAACCTCCGCAAATATGACCATGTGTCTCACTTCCGGTCCAAACTTAATTGGCTCCCAATTCGCTGGCGCAGGGACTTACACACTCTTACGCTCCTCCACTCTGTTCTTTTTCTACCAACGTCCCCACCTTACCTTAAAAGCTGTTTCTCATTTCATTCCTCGTCTTCGCAGTGTACTTTGCGTTCTACAACTAATCTCACTCTAGAAATTCCACGGCACTCTACCGACTTCTTTTCCTACTCCTTTTCCGTACACGCTGTTCGTCTGTGGAACTCATTACCTGAAGGTATCAGGAAAGCCCAAACTCTGGAATCCTTTCGCAATGAAGTTCGTCGTTATTTCCTTTCTTCTGGTCCTCAGTGTTAACTATCATTTATATGTTGTATTTATCCCTTTCATTGCTTATAAATTATATTTTACTAAGTAGTTTATCATAATTTATTTATATTTCCTTCTTAAAATTCTTTCCATAGCGCACCGACTCCCCTATAGTCCACTTTTATTTATTTCTTTCTTTCCACCTAAGGTTGTCTGGAAGAGATTGCTGTTAAGCAATAAGGCCGCCTTTTGTATACTTTTTTCTGTTGTAACTGTTTTTCTTCTATAGATATTTATTTTTGTGTGCAATAAAGCGTATTTTATTATTATTATTATAATTATATTATAAGTAGTAGCATACTATATTTTGGGTCATGCTCATGCTACTACCTATATACTGTTGGCAAAAAATACCTATAGTAGCCAAATCTACTATATCTTGACCATGATTAAACAGACATCATCACTGTCTGTCGTTTCATTCTTGTGCCTGAAAAAAGCGTTCAGAAACCTCACGAGTTGTATATGTATATTGAGTACATATTAAAGGCTACTACTATATTTTTTGACATCCTAAATAGAAATCTACTATATTCTTCTTGAAATTTTTTGGCAACCCTAGATGGAGCTGAAATTTTGTACACAGGTTTGGTTTAGATGACAATACAATATTTAAGTACAGTCAGCAAAAAAGCTTGTCATGAAATTTTTTTTTTTACTAAAAACCTATATTTAGAAACTATCTATCTGTTAATGACAGAAATGTCGGTGCAATTCTACGGGCCCTATTACCTATACCTATATACCGGGATATTTTTTGGCAATAATTGCCAGCCAACTGTAATAAGTAAATCAATCTGGAGCAATTAAGAGGAGCAATGTTGCTCCATATTTCGTGGTGTTGTGTCGCCGTATTTCAGCAACAGTGGGGCTAGCGCCCAAGTGTCGTCGGCATCGTTATCGGCTTCATTTGACAGATGGATGTGATACATTGCTACTTTTCTGTGATAACTTTTTCTTGGTGCAACAAAGAAGTAGCAATGGCTTTCTCTATAGCGGTAGGGCCCCTGATTGCTACATTTTCACATGATCGTGACGTCATATTGACGAGATTGACAGGAATGGAGCAATTTTACTGGCGTAGTAAGCAATATCGCCCTCCTTAAGGCGCGGCCTTAAGGATGGCGATATTGCTCACTACGCCAGGAGCTTATGTTCGATAATCACCCCATTGGATTACTTACAACACAAAAAAATTTAAACACTCCTCTTTGTACACATCACCATCTATCGGTGCCAAACACAAACCACCTCAAAGCCGCAATAAAAGAAAATTGTGAACGCCGTTTATTTATCTGTAAGTGGAATAAAACTTTATCACAATATACTACGATGGAGGCAATTCCCGGTCAACCACTTTACGCCGATATTAGCTTGCTCTCAATCCAGACACACTATACAGTTCGTACGAGCTGTCGGAGTAGAGTACAAGCAAAATTCGCTTTAGACTAGTCGCCCGCGTGAGGCCTCAATACGCTCCTATAAACCGAATGGCCTACCAATCAAATAAGTAAGTACTACACATAAAAATAGTATAGAGTACAATAGGAGCTTTTATCGTAATGACACCGGGTCCCAACATATAGGTAGGTAGGTACTATATGTTTTGGAAAACTCTGTCACAGTAAATAGCCTTTCAAAGTGGATCTTCTGTGACTATTATTAAAGACACTAAATGATTGAACTCGGAAAGAGGGCTATCATTAATACATCTAACAAAAAAAGGAACATCATACATACAGGAAATATTTTTGACCAGTGCACAAATTTTTAGGATCAACTCAGAATCGGTAAGTGAACAACTTTCTCCTAGAAACATGGGTCGAATACGACAAAAATTTTTGGACTCCCCATACTAAATAGATCACGTGATCAGTCCGATTTGTATGAAGAGGCAAAAAATTTTTGTCATATTTCGACCTATGTTTCTAGGAGAAAGTTGTTCACTTACCGATTCTGAGTAGATCCTAAAAATTTGTGCACTGATAAAAAAATTACCCTGTATAAGGAGATCGAAAAAATATTTTACGGAAAAATGTTATTAATGCTTTGATTGAAAATAATGTATGTATTACAAAAAAATTAAAGTGGATATTTCTGCCGATGCGTCCGAGTATTATCGTCCGTAAACTGACTTTACAGACAACAGCCCCCCGATTCACAAACCGTCGGAAACGCTCCCGTTAGCGGAATGTATGCACTGTCTTTTTCACTCACTATAGAATTGACAAAGACAAAACACAGAATTCGAATCCGATTCCGTTTCCGACGGTTCGTGAATCAGGGGGCAGGTATTTTTTTAGAATGGCTATGCTGTAACATGCCTTCCATTAACTATTTAATTATTAGGGTGTCACTACTGCATAATATGTTTATTTATTGTTTTTACTAAACCACCTCGAAATCTACTCACAATCTACGGCCATCTCATAGGAATGTATTCTAATATTATAAAGAGGAAAGATTGAATTTTTGTTTGTTTGTTTAGGGTACAGGGGCAAAACAAGGAATGTCACAAAACAGATTTTTTATAGTATATTTGTGAACATTTGTCAAAAGTTTATTTGTATTTACAGCCGATCTTTGTACAGTAAACTAAGGTTCCTACTTATCAGTAAATTAATAAAAAATAATTATGCAAGACAAAAATAAAAATAAAAATACAAAACAAAAAACCTGTTTGTGACATTTCTTGTTTGCCCCTGTACCCTTCGTATGTATTTTTGTAATGCATTTAACCCAAAAAAATTATCACCAGTAGAAATCTATATTATTCCTCATATTACCACGGGAACGGGAATCGTTAATAAGTTTCCAATGTTACTTACGAAAGTTATAATCTTCCTTACTTCTTAATCTTGCTAATGAGCGAGCAAATTCTTATCACATACAACAGTTTGCAAACACCAAAAAAGTTTGCGAAATCCTTAGAGAATTTCAACGGGTGGAAGTTTTGCTAGAATCATACCGAGTGCAGTTTCCGTAACATTTATTCTTTCTTATTTGCTCCAGTAGTGCCGACATCGGAAGCGGGATAATTTAAGTTCTTTTTTTTTCTTTTTTTAATCTTGCTGTCTGAAGATGCAACTAGTTGCAGTGTTTGAAGCTTAAACTTTACGCTGAAGGAGGTTGTTGCATTTGATTTTGTAGTCTATATTAGTTTAAATGAAACCTGTGTTTCAGGTCTGATGGTCACATCTCCTACTCTTAATTTAAAATAAAATGTGGGATAGTCAATATCACTCTAGATTTTAATTATTACTGAAAAGAACTAGCATTTTGCCCCAGATTTACTTGTCAGTAAAAGTTCCTAAATAGTAGAAAAAATATTCAGTACGATATAAAAAACTTTAGCTTTAGGTTTTATTTGACTTTGTCTATTAAAGGCGTACTCCAAAAACCCAAGCACCTTACGTGGCTTTCCTAAGTCTTTTAATTTCATATTTCACATCAAAATTCCCGTCCAGCCTGAGTCACCGCCATACACAAGCACCCTAATCGATGCATATCGCACGCAAATCCTTTTATTACAGCTAAACCTTTAAAAGAAACCGTGTTATCGCAACCACATCGAATTTGGCCGCTAATAATACAGCAAGATGTTATAAAAAACTAGTAAAACACGCTGGGCACGCATTAATGTTGGTTGACAAAAGGTTTTTTGGGGACTCACTTCGGTGTGGAGTAAATAGGTTAAAACTCTTACTGTTAATCTACACTTGGACACTTAACCATAATCAATATTATTGACGATATCTAGGCTTGCTTACATTCCTATTCCTAGATTTCTACTAGTAATTAGGGTAATCAACTTTGGGTAAGTGAGGAACCACTTGGCGAAGTGGTTGGCTCTTTCGCCATGCGATTATGCCGGCCATGCAGCTTTCGTAACGGTTGCATAATATCACTTAAGATTTGGCACCTTTGGCCTGATAAATAAATAATATAAATAAATATTTTCTTACAATCACACCAATTATATAAGCCCGTAGTTAATTTCTTAAGAAACTGTGTCTATGCGAACTTGATAACGGATAAATATATACTTAATATTCATAGAAAACACCCAGACCAAGACAAATAGACATGTTCATGCACACAAATATTTGTCTTGTTCGGGAATCGAACCCGAGACCCGAGACCTCTGGCGCAGAAGGCGGGTAGTATACCCCTGCGCCAAATCGGTCGTCGAGGCCTACATTTCTTTATGTAATTAGGATTATTAAATTAGGGTCCACTTGCAGCAAATTTGCTAAATCTTGGTTATATCTACACTAGATTTAACTCATACAAAAACGACAAAATGTTAAAGCAAGATTTAAAAATGTGACATTCCTGTATGGGCTAAATCTAGTTTTAGTAAAATCGAGATTGAAATTCAAAAAAAATTCAAAATTCAATATCGTTTATTCAATTTAGGTTTGTTTAACAACACTTATGAACGTCAATGAAGCTACGCCATCGGTTCGCAAATCCTACGGCAGGAGACCTTGTAGCGAGAAGAACCGGCAAGAAACTCGCCAAGGGCTATTTTTTTCTCCCTGTTTTAACTTATACAGAGTCGTCAAATTTGAAAAGTGACCTTCACATAATAGTAAGGTTACTTTCCATCACAATACAGAATGCCGCTTAAATTAAGTACAATTTTGCTTATTACCTAAAACAGTAAACAATTTTCAACTAAACAAGGAATCAAATAGTTAAATGGACACACTAATCTTAATCTTATTCACATTGTATTATAGGATTAATGAAAAGGAAACTGCAAGCTGCGCTGTATATTCAAATTTATAAGTATTAACAAATAAAAGGAATTTATGAATAAATAAAACAATTATTAGAAAAATTGCTGTTACTGTAAGACACGGATACCAAAATTACTATGAGACACACCAGCTCGCTCATAAATCAATATAATACTATTATTAACCATATCCCGAACACCTTTAACACAAGTAGACATGAGCAGACCCACCCCACTGGCAGCACCCGTTCACGAGCATGACGCATGAGCCAGCCATCGCTTCGCTCAACCATATTTTAGGGAACGTAACGACCCGACTCACACGACACCAAGAGAGAGCCAATTTGCTGCAAGTGGTCCTAGATATGGAAATTCTTGAGGAACTAGATGGCGGCGTAGTGATTGCCTCTTTCGGCATTGTGGCGCCCAAGCAGCTTTCGTAAGAAATCGGTTACACGCTAATTCTGGCGTCAGTTCAGTCCATCAATCTGGCCAGAATGAAGAGAGAATTATCGTGTAACCATTCAGACTGACAGACTATCTCTCTATCGTCTTCTACAAGCCATGCTATGATACGGAACGGCAACATTGCTGTGAACCGGTTTACTCCTCTGAGTACTAAATCCTATGGAGGTGGCATACCTACGAAAAAGTGAGGTGTAACTAAGTCACAATGTAAGAAAATCTTGGAATTCAATTTCAAACTACTTCTAATTGTCGTATTAATCGGTCCGTCAAAATCGGTCCAGCCGTTTCAGAGATTAGCCGGAACAAACAGACAGACAGACAAAAATTGTAAAACATGTCATTTTGGTATATGTACCGTATATTTAATCATATGCACGTAGTAAAAAGCGGTTATTTAATGTTACAAACAGACACTCCAATTTTATTTATTTGTATAGATGTATATAAGATATGCCATCTCCATAGGATTCAGTACTCGAGGTTTACTCGCTGTTTACCTGTCAAACGGTGCAAACGGTGTCAAATCTGTTCACTTAAAACTACGTTGCCAAATTTATGCGCATGGCTTGTAGAAGACGATAGAGATGGCTGTGTCTGGACCATGAAGTTTGACTTAATACTCTGAGTTACCTCAGTATTAAGTCGAGCTTCATGGTCTGGACTGATGAAAATTAAATATTTTACATAATATTTGTCAGTCCGTTTCGAATGACAGAAAACTGACAGGAGACTGAACTGACGCCAGAATTAGCGTGTAACCGATGTCTACGGGTCTGGCACGGGACGGGTGAGCAAGAGCTTATTAGCTGAGTTCCTCCTCGCCGCAAAGGCACGTCAACGGCGAACGAGCTAACGAACCGGGCGATATGTGACGGTTCACCTCATTTCATACTTCGGTTCACACCGTGAGAGACGTCGCTTGCTTCTCCCGTCTGCTCAGTTCGTTCGCCAGCTAGCAGTTTAGCTTGCACTTTAGGCCCTTTATAGGTGGAAGGTCCACGGTCGATTCGCCTCGTCTCGTGGACTTAAAAAAGCTAATGAGGATGATTCATGATGAAACGCTCACACACTTTGGTGCAACACTTTGGTTAGCTCCGCCTCATTCACTCGATTCTTTCATGACTGGAGAGCAGGGACTGTAATATCGGTATATTTTTGCTATCGGTATTGGTATCGATATTTAATTTAGATGCCTAAATATCCTTGAAATTGACTATATTGCTATGGTACTGATATTAAAATATCTGTATAACTCGGTCGAGCTAAATGACACCTGCAGGTTATACCCGTCCCTCTCACTCTCCGGGTATGATCGGTAAAAATAAAATATCGATAAATAGTCCCTGCTGGAGAGTGAGAAGGACAGGTATAACGAAGTTTCGGGTTTCACGTTTCAGAAAGTAGGCCCTCTGATTCTACCAAATAGGTGTATTATTATCAACACAGTAACTCCATCGTTACAGGAAGAAAGATAACAGGGTGGGACAATCTCGACAACGTATTTCTATCGATTCGCGTACTCCACACGTCTACCCACACGAACCTCTTCAAATAATCACAGAATTTCCGAGTGGTGTTGACTTTTCCGATTTCCCGTAATTTCGGTAATAGGCACTCTGTTCGCGCCGCGCTGCGAGCGGGCCGTTGTCATTGTCAAGGTCACGAGACAATGCGCTCGGCCGGCCGGTGTAGGATCGCCAGTTGGCCGTAAGCAGCCGCGAGACAAGTTCGTGTGTTTCTGTAGCGACGTGCCGCGCAAGTTACCTACCCATATTGGGACCGAGACTCGTTTTGCACCTACTAGGGCTCCGGTCGGGGTACGGACGTGTAACCCGTGTGTGTTCGCTTTGAAAAGCGCCGGGAAAGTTTTAGCGGCCTATTAGGGCATTGTGTAGTTTTAAGAGTGTTAGCTATAAGAGTTTCCCCTCGGGGTTGGGTGAAGACCTACTTGGCCAGGCGCGCGCGCGCCGGCAAGACAGCGACCAGCCCCCTGGATTACGGACAGTATCCCTTACCATAAGGTAGGACTAGTTTTAATTTACTTAATTTTGCATGAGAAACCTTCGATTCAATAAACTGTGGAACACAGTAGATGTGGTCATCACAATTGTGCGTGATCATATTTTTGGTAGCAGAGCGTAGTTGATATAATTAATTTTCATATTAAAATTAACTACATAAAATTTCATAGTAAAAATAAAAAGCGTACCTAAAAAGCGTACCTAAAAATTATTTTTTTTTGTTGAAATCTCGAGGGTATGCCGAGACGATTGAAGTACTAAGAAATTGTTCTAGTAAATTCTCGAAGCGAATGTTTCTCACTTGGTGGATCCGATAATAGATAGACACTTATATAATTGTTGTCACATACTAGTGTTTTGATACGAGTTTACTCGCCTAGATGTGTATATTTTTTTTGTGTGTCCGGATTTATTTGACGAATAGTTCGTTCGAAAGTGTGTTTATTAGTACCACATACTAGTGATTTGATACGAGTTTACTCGCCTAGATGTGTATATTTTTTTTTGTGTGTCCGGATTTATTTGACGAATAGTTTCGTTCGAAAGTGTTGTTTATTAGTACCACATACTAGTGTTTGTTCCGAGTCCGCTTGCCTAGTTAAAAAAGTGGAACTAGTTTTAATTATTAGTAGTATTAAATTACGAGTATTATTATTAAAAATAGTTTTGTTTTTGTTTGTTGATAACGGTTTAGTAGTTGATTTGCGAGGTTGACTTGGCCGTGCCGTTATGCCATACCGTTAATCCTATACGTTTTGTTTATACCGTTATATTGTTAGCCCTTGAAATTGGTAAGTTGATAATAATTTATGAAAATAGTAGGGTCCGTGTATGTCGTCCGAATTTTAATTGTGTTTTATATTATCGTGACGCGACCTATTTCTATTGTTTTTTTTTGTTGATGTTTACCACTTTTATATTTCTTTGTTTGCTTTGTTTATTAAACGGCTTATAAATGGCTCCTACGAATCCGCTCGCCGTATCCAGGGCTGGCATCCAAGGAGTTTTGCGTTGGCTTGCTTGTACGGTCACATTAATAGACCGAGCCGACCGGGTAGGCGCGTTGCTAGCTCGGTATGGCGGGCTGGCAGCTCGGCTGCAAGACCTGGAGCGCCACGCCATGGAGTGTCGCGCGTATTATATGGAAACCCCCCCAGCTGATGATGCCGTGTCGGAACAGCTGGAGCAGGATGTAGCCCAGGCCTATGAGCTGGCTGACCAGTTCACGGAGGCGGCTGAGAGGGCCCTGGCTGTTCGGAAGGGGGAGCCGGTTTTGAGCGGGGAGGTCAAACCTACCCCGACGGCGTTGCTAGGCCGATTGCCTACATTGGAGATTCCCACTTTTAATGGGGATCTGTCAGCCTGGATGGGCTTCATTAATTTGTTTGACAGTTTGGTGGATTCACGACGGGACTTATCCCCTAGTGAGAAGTTGGCCTATTTGCGCTCCTCCCTGCGAGGAGAGGCCAGCGCGGTGATCCAGCACCTGCTCATCAGTGACGACAACTACCAGGTGGCTCGCCAGCTTCTGGTTAGCAGGTACCAGAATGTCCGGTTACTGGCGGACACCCACGTGGCCACGATTTTGGCCCTCCCGCGAATCACGCGGGTACACCTGTTACGGAGGGAGTTGCTGAACCCGCTACTGTCAGCGGTCAACTCCCTAAGGCGATTGGACCTGCCGGTGGATCAGTGGTCCTTTATACTGCTGCACATAGTCCTCGCCAAATTGCCCGCTGAAATGAAGGGGCGTTTCGAGCAGAGGTACGGAGGCGACAGCGCCTCGTATCTCCCGCCCTTCGCGGACCTCCTTCGTTTTTTGGAGGACGAATGTAGGGTGACGGACCACCTGGAGCCCGCCCCGGTTCCAGGTGTTGGTCGTATGGTGGCGGCGAGGGAACAGCCCCGTCGCCCGACCAACCGGTATGCAGCCTTCCAGCAGTCCCCTCCCCCCGCACCGAGTGAGCGGTGCAGGTATTGCAGGGGAGATAGGCATGTGGTGCACGAATGTGCCAAATTTAGAGGCCTCCGCCCAGAGGGACGGAGGGCCGTTGCGAAACAGCGCCAATGGTGCTATAGGTGTTTGGGAGGACACATGCAGTCGGCGTGTCCCCAGACCGAGGATTGTCGTCTTTGCGGAGGGAGGCATCACCCCCTCCTTTGTTTGGACCGCAAGGACGCCGGGAGCGACCGGGGTTCGAATTCCTCGCGCACGGGCGGGGGCCCGGCAGCCCGGAACCGGTCCCCTAGAGATTCGGCGGGGCTTAGCCCCCCCGTTCAGTCCCCCCCGGAGAGGGGGAACTATAGGAGAGACGCCCCCGCCACGGGCGGGGGTAGGGGGGTACCACAAGAGTACGCCACGGTGGCGATGGGCACGGGCCCTATTTGCTACTCCCCCCCCCTAATGGAGAGGCCTCGATTGGGGTACTATGTACCGAGGCACGCCCCACACGGGTATTACCCTGCACCTAGGAGTGCTGTTGGTCGGGGCCAGTATGTACCCGATTGGGACCCGCTCGCCCGGTACGAGCGTCCCACATTTGGCGCGCCGACTCAGGCGCGAGGGGGACAAGTACCCCCCCAAAATTTTTAATGGCGCCCCTGTCGGACCCAACCACCCCTCCGGAGCTTGTGCTGTTGCCAACAGCCTCCGTGAATGTTTGGGGACCTAAGGGCAATGTTGTAACGGTGCGTGCCCCTTTGGACTCAGGTGCCCAGGGGTGCATAATGTCCAGGTGGCTTGTCCGACAGCTGGGTCTTTTGCTTGTGCCGCATCACGAAGCGGTACGGGGGGTGGGAGACTCGCGGATCCCTGATCCGATTGGTCGAGTTGAGTTCTCCTTCTCCCCCCACTTCACGCCAAGGCCGAAGATCGGTGCTTCGGCGATAGTTTTTGATAAGGTGGTTGGACCACTCCCGCAAGTGCGAGTGCCGCCATCCACGATTGAGCTGACGTCTGGACTGGCTTTGGCTGATCCTTCCTTCCACCGACCGGGCCCAATACACTTGTTGATTGGTGCGGATGTCCTCGGTCGTGTACTGTGTGGAAGCAAGCGAGTTTTGCAGACAGCCGATCTTGTCGCCTTGTCCTCGTCGCTGGGTCATGTGGTGATGGGAAAGGTACCACAGACACCAGAGACCCCGTCGGTAGACCGCCAGACCATTGTCGGCTCTACTTTGTCCGACGTTCTCCAAAAGTTTTGGGAGGTGGAGGAACCCCCCCACTGCCAAGCGGTTGGATCCGTTAGCCGAGGAGTGCGAATTGTTCTACCAGAACAACACTGGGCGCCTCCTCTCGGGTCGCTTGATTACCCGCTTGCCCTTCTTGGCGGTTCGCCCTCCTTTAGGGAGCTCCCGACCGATGGCCGAGAAGAGATTGTTGTCCATGGAGCGTAGGATGGCCAGGGATCCCGCATTCAAGGAGAAGTATATAGACTTCATGCGGGAGTATTTGGACCTTGGGCACATGTCCATCTCGCAGTTGGACTGGCGTAATGTGGAACATTACTTCCTGCCACACCACGCTGTTTTGAAGACTTCCAATGGGAAGATCCGCGTGGTCTTTGATGGTTCAGCGCCCACGTCAACCGGAGTGTCGTTGAATCAGTGTCTGCATGCGGGGCCGAAGTTGCATCACGATGTCTGTGAGGTTTTGACCAACTTCCGCCGGCACGCTGTCGTCTTTGTGGCCGATATCCGCATGATGTTCAGACAGACCGTGATTCACCCGGAGGATAGACGATACCAGCTCATCCTTTGGCGTGAGGATCCCCAGGATCCGATGTTGGCTTACGAGCTGAACACCAACACTTATGGTTTGCGGTCGAGCCCCTTTGTGGCGATCCGTTCGCTTTTGGAGCTCGCAGAGCGCGAACGGCTACGCTATCCCCGGGCATCTGCTCTTATTGAGGGGGGGGCCTTATTTGTCGACGATATCTGCACGGGGGCCTCGAGCTTAGATGAGGCTCTCGTCTTACGTGATGAGCTGATTGCGCTCTTGAGGGCTGGTGGCTATGAGTTGCGGAAGTGGCTGTCTAACTCACCGGACCTATTGGCAGATTTGCCTAAGGACCACCAGCAAGAGCCGCTCCTCTTTGAAAATCCGGAGACTCCAGACATGCTGTCTGTTTTGGGAGTCCAGTATCGACCAGTCCCGGATTTGTTCACATATAGATTGGAACTGCCAGACCCAAAGGTCTGGACTAAACGCACGGTGCTGTCCACTGTAGCCCGTACCTTTGATCCGAACGGTTGGCTCAGCCCTGTAGTGTTTTCGATGAAGTGCTTCCTACAGGAGCTCTGGGCTGCGGAATTGTCATGGGATGAGCCCCTCTCTGGTAGCCTCCTACGAGAGTGGGTGAGGTTCGTGTCATCCCTACCCGACGTCAATCGGGTTTGTATACCGAGGCAAATGCTGCCTTCGGGAAAGTTTAAAGCCTCCCTGCACGGCTTTTGTGACGCGTCCGAAAGCGGATACGCGGCAGCCGTTTACATCCGAACGGTGGATGCAGCAGGCGTTGTCGCCGTACACTTAGTTACGGCCAAGAGTAAGGTCGCCCCCCTTCGGACTAGGCTAACCATTCCGAAGTTGGAGTTGTCCGGCGCCACTCTCTTAGTACGGCTACTCAATCATGTTGCCGACACCTTGGGAAACGGTGTCGACTTGGAGTCGATATTTGCGTGGTCTGACAGCCAGGTCGTCCTTTGTTGGCTGAAGAGTTCAGTCCACACCCTTGAGGTTTTTGTGGCCAACCGGGTCTCACAAATTCAGACTTCAAAGGCCCCGTTGATTTGGCGCCACGTACCGGGCGAATTGAACCCCGCAGATTGTGCCTCCCGCGGCTGCGAGGCGCCTGAGTTAGTGGACCACCACCTATGGTGGAGTCCATCATGGTTGTTACGGCCTGAGCGCTCATGGCCTGCCACCCCGGCTGTGGCCAGAGTCCCAGACCTAGGCATGCGTGTTCACGCCGTGGAGACGGTGGCGGCTCCGCAGATGGAGTTTTTGTTAGACCGCTACAGTTCTTTGGATAAGTTGCTCGGCGTGACTGCTTGGATGAGGCGCTTTGTGCGAAATTGTCGCCAGCCTCAGGAGAAATTGTTGTCTCCGGTCCTCGCCCCACAAGAGCGGCAAGACGCTCTGTTGCATTGGTTGCGAGTGACGCAACAGCGAGAGTTTGAACCGGAGCTGAAAGCCCTGCGCTCAAGTAAGCCCAAGTTGAAGGGACCCTTGGTGCGGTTGAATCCCTTCTTGGACAGTACCGGATTGCTGCGTGTCGGAGGTAGGCTCAGACATGCCAACCTGCCGTACGGATCACGCCACCCTTTGTTGCTCCCCAAGGATGGACCGTTAGTTAGACTGTTGATTACAGACCGACATGTAAAGAATGCTCATGCCGGTTGTAATGCTTTGACCGCGCTCCTCCAACGAGAGTTCTGGATTTTGTCAGCGCGGAGAATAATCCGATCCGTTATTTTTCGTTGTCTCCCGTGTTATCGTTTGCGCGCCGATACGATGCAGCCCCAGATGGGTGATTTGCCTGCCGATCGAGTGAACGAATCGATGCCCTTCTCAGGAGTTGGAACGGATTTTGCGGGGCCATTTACCGTTAAGACATCGCGGCTTCGTAATGCTAGAACGGAAAAGGCTTACTTGTGTGTATTTGTTTGTTTGGCCACTAAAGCGGTCCACCTGGAGGTGGTTAGTGCCCTCACCACAGAAGCCTTTGTAGCCACGTTGAATCGTTTTGTGTCTCGCCGCGGAATGCCGTCGTTAATCAGTTCCGATTGTGGAACCAATTTCAAGGGCACCGATAGGTATTTAAAGGAAGTTTGTGAATTTTTGGATAGGAATAATTTTGCGATCGGATCCACACTCTCTCGCAGAGGGGTACGATGGCAGTACTCCCCGCCATCCTGCCCCCACTGGGGAGGGATTTTTGAAGCAACTGTAAAGGCCGCTAAAACTCACCTTCGTCGCGTTATTGGGGAGACGGTCCTCACGTTTGAGGAACTCGCGACCGTATTTTGTAAGGTTGAGGCGGTCCTCAACTCGCGTCCGTTATGTCCGTTGTCTTCGGACGCGAATGATTTAGAGGCCCTTACGCCGGGCCATTTTTTGATTGGCAGACCGCTTAACGCCTTGCCGGAATATCCTTATTCCGAAGTGCCCTCCGGACGGCTCTCGCGATTTGAATTGCTCCAGCAGCTTACGCAGAGTTTTTGGCGCCGTTGGCATCTGGAGTATTTGCACATTTTGCAGCAACGCGTTAAGTGGTCGGATAGGACGACCCCACCCAAGACCGGGGACCTCGTGTTGGTAAAGGATCCAAACCTGCCGCCCCTCCGCTGGCGTTTAGGACGCATTGTTCAGCTTCATCCGGGGTCGGATGGTGTGCCCAGGTTTGCCGAGGTCCTGGTGGGGGACTCTGTTTTGAAGCGAGCGATCGCTACCCTCTCTCGCCTGCCCTTAGATTGAGTTGGCGGACAGTTTGCTACTGTCCGGGACGGGGGGATGTTCGCGCCGCGCTGCGAGCGGGCCGTTGTCATTGTCAAGGTCACGAGACAATGCGCTCGGCCGGCCGGTGTAGGATCGCCAGTTGGCCGTAAGCAGCCGCGAGACAAGTTCGTGTGTTTCTGTAGCGACGTGCCGCGCAAGTTACCTACCCATATTGGGACCGAGACTCGTTTTGCACCTACTAGGGCTCCGGTCGGGGTACGGACGTGTAACCCGTGTGTGTTCGCTTTGAAAAGCGCCGGGAAAGTTTTAGCGGCCTATTAGGGCATTGTGTAGTTTTAAGAGTGTTAGCTATAAGAGTTTCCCCTCGGGGTTGGGTGAAGACCTACTTGGCCAGGCGCGCGCGCGCCGGCAAGACAGCGACCAGCCCCCTGGATTACGGACAGTATCCCTTACCATAAGGTAGGACTAGTTTTAATTTACTTAATTTTGCATGAGAAACCTTCGATTCAATAAACTGTGGAACACAGTAGATGTGGTCATCACAATTGTGCGTGATCACACTCGGTGCAAGTATGTGTTGAACGTTCTCTCATAACTTTTGTGTTATTGGCGAATGCTTCAGAAAGCTCTTGGTGAAATACACTTCTGGTTCTAGGGATAGAGTTTGTTTTGGCTGGTACGCTCTGGAATTAGATCTTTAAGCTGTTGAAAATATTGAAAAATGGGAAATGAAGTATTTAGAAAAAATCGACCCGTCTCACAACCAGCTCCGATGGGACGCGACTGCTCTAACCACTGAGCTACGGAGTCGTTCTTTTTCTATATACTTCATTTCCCATTTTTCAACCATAAAAATTGCATTGTGAATGCAAAAAAGTAAAAATTTAAATAACTTGTTGAAAATATTGTCAACAGCTTTCTGCCCGCGGTTTCGTCCGCGTGGACTACACGACGATACCTATCCCGTGGGAACCTGATATTTTTTTTGGATAAAAAGTACCCTACGTCGCTCTCCAACTCCCAAATTATCCCCATACCAAAAATCACGTCAATCTCCGTTACTCCGTTATAGTTTTTTGTCTATTTGATGACTAATGCCACAGCCTTCAACGTCTTCGATAGAGATGGCTGTGCCATGGCCCGCTATTATTTCTCGGCTGCTTGCGCCCCTACAGTGCAACGAGTGAGATAGAAGATGGCTTTGGCTTGTGCCACAGCCATGAAGTTTGACTTAATACTCTGAGGTAACTGGAGCTCTCACCCTGAATAAAAAAGTGTCGCCAGCAAATTTGACATTTATGTATGTAGTGGCAGGTAGTGGCTGTCAGTTGTCTCATATGACCATACGTATTTTTTTAAAGTGTAGGTGAGACGGAAGACAGCCACTGTGTTATTTGTGGTATTCAAAAAATTGTTCGTACTGCACTCTCCAGTTACCTCAGTATTAAGTCGAGCTTCATGGCCACAGCCATCTCTATCGTATAGAGACGGCTGTGGCTGTGCTAATGCCCGAATACTCGTACGCTACAGTGCCACAAACTTTGCTGTGCCGGTGGCCAAAATGTGAAACTAGCGTGTTTTTTTTAATGTCATTTTGCTGTCAAGTTGATGTCCAACCATAGCGCTGCTAGCGGCTAAAGTTCTTAGAAGTCAGGGCCGGTTAAATTGTTACAAAAAAAAGAAAACCATACGTAGCGCCGCTGTCACCGGAACAGAAAAGGTTGTGGTACTGTACTTATCTTTGAGAGCGTCTCAAACATCGCCCTGTCACTGTCAAACGTATGAGAGATGCCATGATGTTTGAGACGCTCCCAAAGATGATTTGCGTTCGAGAATTCGGGCGTTAGTACAGTCAGTATTAGTTTAACCTTCACACAAAAGTGGCTGGTATTTCAACTCAACTCGATTTGCATATAAATTCTTTTGAATTTGAACTCACCATCGATATTTTTTTAAACCAATCACAATCACTACGAGTATTGCCTTTTTCGTAACAATTCATTCAATTTTGCAGAACGTTTCATAGAGTGGGATATATCGATTGCAAATGCGTTTAAAGTAAGTTATCTATTTAATTTAATTTAATTTATTTTCTTACAGGAAGACCAACAGCTAACTTTAGAAAAAAAAACCACAACGACGTAGCACTTAGACTTCATCATACCTGATGTTAAGTTAAGCGGTGATAAGGCTGAAGGTGGAAGCGCACTACTTCCGGAATCCTCAATCACTGAGGAACTGGCTATCCTATCTCTAACTGCCGGAACACAATACACAATTTACATCATATGGCCTTTTATATTACAGGGTGCCTACCATCAACTCTTATTGCGGTTTTGTTTAGGAACCTAAACTGATCTGCTTCGCTTATTCGTACCACGACCGCTTAATATCAATGACAGCGATTCAGTGATCGATCAATGACATTTCACAGCCGCTAAGCTGTCAGGAACTCTTATTTGACTTATAACCCGGTCGATTTAACATTTAACCTGCAGGTTATACCCGTCCCTCTCACTCTCCGGGCATGACAGAATCGGGTGAAAGAGACGGGTAGAAGAAAAAGGACACAAATCGTTCGGTCATTAACATTTAGCAATTCATTTGCGATCCAGTTTTTAGAAGGTCAGAGTACGAAAGAAAGCGATTCATTTTAGGAACCTATTCTGCATCGCGCTATTTTTGAATCGCTGTCTTAAAGTTGATGGTAGGCACCCAGGTCCCCACTAATAGATAGAAAAAATATCACTAAAATTATATAAATACAAATACCTAACCGTAAACAATAAAAAGAACATGTCACACAAATAGCAACAGAAACCTTGAACTAACGAATCACTTCAGTATCAACACATCAATATTTTCCAACACAACCACCTAATCACTATTATCATCAGGCATGCTTTAATTTTACCACTGCTGGAGCACTCCTTATGGATGGATAAGAAGATTGGGCCATGCATGACCCAGAACGCGGGCCCAATGCGGCTTCATGGGCTATAACGACTGCTAATACAGCCGGGACCAAAACGGCTTAATGTGCCTTCCGAAACTTGGGTTGATAAAGTTTTGGTCACCCATCCCCGTAACCGTCCATTGCGAATGTTGCTTAAGGCGATGAATCCCGATCGAAATAGGCACGCTAACGCTTGCTCGGCCGCGCGCGATACACTTCACGCGGACGCAGCGGCAGCCGGCAGTGAACTGTGAACTCGCGAGCGCCCCGCGAATCGAAAATCACTTAAAATTCAATTAAAAATTAAATAATAAAAATTGTACACTTATGACGGCCGGAATCCCTCGGCTAATCAAAGACAATCATTTTCGTATATTTTTCATTAACTAAAACCAAGTATATTGCAAGTAATACGAAATTTGGATTACGATTAGACGGGTGTTTGGGATTTTATTTGACACAGTAAAATATCACCAATCGAAAAAATACAGCCGGAAGCACTAGATAAATAACTGTAAAATAACATATATTTTTTCCAAGTTTAAGTATTTGTTTGTTTATTTGTTTATTTGTTTATTTATTATAGGACTACCAACAAGACATACACCATTACATGGAACAAATAGGTATATGATATGACTAAAATTGAAGCTAAGTGCTGGCTTAATTAAAGGCAGTCACGGCATGCAATAAAAAATACAAGTTTAACTAAAATAAAAATAAATTAATACTAATTATCTAAGAAATCAAAGTAAATTCATAAATAGCAAGCAGCAATCTAAATAAAATTATAATAAAAAAAAGTTATAAATTGCAGAATCAAAACAAAAGCACAAAATAAATTCAGTAAGTATCAAAATAGAAAATAAAAAATAAAAATTAAAAATTAAATTAATCAAAATAATATCAAAATTAAAAATTAAATTAATCAAAATAATATCAAAATTAAATTAAATAAATAAATTCAATTAAAACTAATTAGATAAGTAAAATAATAAGCTGAATAAGAAAATAAAAAACAAGTCTTTTATAGTGGACAGGACCGAGGAACAAAAGAATCAAGAATATTGCGTCTAAATGTTTTTAATTTGTACGAGAAAATGTCAATATCTTGTTTTTTAGACAAATTGTTGTACCGACTTTGTATTCTTTTTAGAGTTGAATATTTGGCAGAGTTGGTCTTGCTTAAACTGGCGAAGAATAGGTTATACCTAGATGGACGAGGCAATTTAAAAGGTGTATTAAAATGAAGATCCTGCAAGAGTTGGGAGCAGTCAAGTCAATCACCATTCGCAAGTTTATGTAAAAACAGCATATCCAAAAGTTCTCTTCTGTCTTGCAGGCTATTCAAGCTGAAAAATGAGAGGCGGTCTTCGTAAGAGTTCAAAATTTTAGCCTTATTGCATTGATAAGTAAAGGTGCCACAGGAATCTTTTTTGTATACGTTCAAGCCGTTTAATGTGAACGCCATAAAATGGAGACCAAACTTGGCTGCAGTACTCAAGGCATGATCTTACTAACGAAGAGAACAACAGAACCTTTGTGGATGGCTTCTTAAAGTCTTTGCTGTTTCTTAGAACGAAACCCAGCATTTGGAAGCCCTGTTTAGCAATTTTATCAATATGTATATGGTAACGTAATTTTTTATCAAGATATACACCAAGGTCTCTAATGTTATCGACTTCTTCCAGAGTTTGACCATCGATAGAGTAAACCGTAGAGACTGCAGTCCTATTCCTAGTGAATTGAATATATTTACATTTACCAATGTTCAAAGTCATATGATTAGACTTGCACCAAGACGATAGTTGCTTAAGGTCTTCCTGAAGTAATAGAACATCCGCATCTCTTTTGATTGGTAAGGCTAATTTGAGGTCATCAGCATATAGGAAGCATCTCGCGTTTTTTAAATATGATACTATATCATTTATAAATATATTAAATAATATAGGCGCAAGATGAGACCCCTGTGGAACACCCGAAAAAGCTTCAAACGGCTGAGAGCAGAAACCACCAACCACAACCCTAGAGATTCGCGAGCTGAGATATGAGCCAAACCAACCCAGCAAATTGCCTGCGATACCAAATGCAGAGAGTTTTTTCAACAGAATTTGATGGTCAACGGTATCGAAGGCTTTGCTGAAATCGGTGTATATTGTATCCACTGGAATGCGGTCATCCATAGATTCGGAGACGTAAGTAGTAAATGATACAAGATTTGATGTTGTGGAACGGGCACCCACAAATCCAAACTGCTCGGGTGCAATGAGTTGTTTGATATGCCATGATATCATGGGACTGACCAGCGACTCGAAGACCTTGGCAAAAACTGACAAAATGGATATAGGACGGTAATTTGCAACCAGAGAAATATCGCCTGACTTGAATACAGGGACTATTCTTGCCTCTTTCCAAGCTGAGGGAAAGATGCCAACCGTTAAAGAGGTATTATATATCAAAGTTAAAGGACGTACGAGCGCCTCGCGACATTCATTTACGTATAACGGCGGTATGCCGTCACATCCAGCCCCCTTATTACGATCTAAACCCTTCAAAGCTCTCATAACGTCCTCCTCGCTAACGTAGAGTTTGCTGAGAGAGTTAGAGCTCAACTGAGGATCATAACCATTGGCCGTCGTCTGCTGATTGTGCGATGTTTTGTATGCCGAGGAAAAACTTGACGCGAAAAGATTACAGACATCTTCACCCGAAGAAGCGCTGATATTGCCTAAACTCATTGTGGCAGGATATGTGGTACTGTTACGCCTCTTCGCTTTAAGAAACGTCCAAAACAGTTTAGGGCATTGGTATAAGGAATCCTCTATATTAACAATATATGCATTATATTCCTGCTTAGTAAGTTCCTCGCATCGTTTTTTAATAATTTTGTACGAGATTTCGTCCAATGGATTTCTATATTTTATAAATTTATTTCGTAGTTTAAGCTTTTCACGAAGAAGTTTGATAAGTCTCCTCGAGTACCACATGGGAAATTTATTCGACTTTGGTTTGCTTCTGGGAACATATTTTATTATGGATTCTCGAATGCAGCCGTAAAACTTGTTTACCATTTGATCCACTGTAGAGCAAGACGATAACTCCTCCTCCCAGATTATAGAATTAAGATAAGATATAATTCCCTCGAAATCAGCTTTATAAAAATTAAATTTATTGGTCGGTATGGATTTCGTAAATTTTTGTTGCATATCACAAGATGCCGAAAATTCTAAGGGAGGGTGATACGGGTCAATGTTACTCAAGACATAGCTACTACACTTCAAATCATCAATCGCTATGTTAGATAACACAAGATCTAAAACCCCACCCTTTTGATTAACAACGCCATTGTATTGATTGAGGTTATTTAGTGCTATAAAATCCAACAGAGTATCTGCCAGTGCGCTATTTGACTTTACCTCCGCGGTCAAGGCATTGTTGTCGGCTGAACCCAGCCATGATATATTGCTGAGATTAAAATCTCCGACTAGTAGTATATTTCTTTGGGATTCGAGGACTTTGTTTGTGTTGTCAATAAAGTGTTCGAGAATATGCTTTTTCAGAGGAGATGGCAGATAAACAGCGCACAGGCAGAGTTTTTTAGAATTAGGGCTACTCCCATTACCTATCTCAATCCAAATATCTTCACACCCACTTTCCAACTCTAACAGTCTACAAGAAGTAAAACGTGTCGATACAGCAACAAGAACGCCACCACCTGACCTCTGCGTATGAAAATTAGTTGTTTCTCGGTCTCGTCTATAAACAACATAACGATTACAGAAAAGTTCTCTGTCAAATATCGTGCTATTAAGAAAGGTTTCACTTAGTATTATTATATCATAATCACAACATAAAACATTTTTAAGCAGTTCATTAGTTTTGGTACAAAGACCTCTAACGTTCTGATAATATATGTTAAAATTTAAGAATTTTACAGAATTGAGTTCCATAGCTTACACAGACATAGATTATAGAAAATACACATAATAAATTGATTAGCTCAGTTTAGATAAAGTATCCATGCTCCTAATGAAGGTGTAAGCTGCTGAGTCATCCTTGCGCATAAAGATCTTCCCGCCGCGGATCCACACATATTTGTAATTGAGCTCCTTTGCCCGCATCCTAGCTGCAGCATGTAGTTCTTTGTTTTCCGGGGATAGATTTTCCGTAACGTACACCGGCGTAGATGTATTGCCACCGATGCCTAGGTCACGTGATTGTAGTTTATTTTGCTGATTGCTCTTGTTATATTTTATAACGGATGCCAGTAAGGTGTCTCGTAAACGTGGGCTGCTCATCTTAACAAGAATAGAGCGCGGTCGTGCGCTGCTAGTACTTGTGATTTGCGAGTAATTCATAATTTAAAATACCCTATTTTGGGGAATGCCCGCCTTATTAACTACGATCGCCAACCGAGTGCACTTAGCATAGCGCCTCAGGCTCCTAAGGTTGGATAATTTAATTTGATCTCTCTCTTTAGAGATCTTCTAGCGATTACCTATCTTCTATACTGCCACGTCGTCCGCTCGTCCTATCAGGCCGCGTGAGTACAAACTTCGACTCTTACCACGAAACACGGCGAAAGCGAGAGATAAGCAACTTCTGCCATACAGTTTGCGATAATTAGGCGACAGTACGCTGTTCTGACGAGTATCATAATATTTATCAACTCTTGTTGAACAGAGTTTAGAGATCTCTCTTTTAACCTAAGCAAATTTTGCATGAGAAAATGCTTTATACAAAGTTTTCTTATTCCGTTTTCTCATAAACTTGGTCATAAAAAACTTGAGTCGCGATAATGATATGTTAATTAGCCTTAGCCTTTGCAAACTTGGCCCTCCACTCGAAGCAACAAAACAATGGTGATTCTCAAAATTAACATATTCAAATTCGAACTTGCTCCGAATTTCTCGTCGAAAAAAAAATCGCAAAAGAAACGCTCTCTCAATCAGATTAATAGTAATTACAAAGATTTCCGACGCGCCGCTAGAGTCCACTGTGATCGTATTTGCATATTTTAATAATTTCCAAGGAGCTGACGCCTTGACTTTCTATTTGTTTGAGTTTGTTTATCGTTTGGCAAATATTCGTTTTTGTTTGGTATTGTCCTAAATTGTTCTTTGTAACTTAAGTAGCAATGTTGCATCACATTATATTCATCCGATTCTGAAATGTTTCTTATGTCAGAATTAGTTCTTAACTTTGGTGGTAGGACTTGTTTTAAGTCCATCGCTTGCTACCACCGTCCTACTAATATTATAAATGCGAAAGTTTAGATGTTTGGATGTTTAGATGTTTGGATGTTTGTTACTCAATCACGCCATAACGGCTAAACGGATTTGGCTGAAATTTGGAACACAGATACTTTGAAGCCTGGAGAGGAACATAGGCTACTTTTTATCCCGGAAAAAAATCACATTCCCGCGGGATCACGTCATGTAGTTCACGCGGGCGAAGCCGCGGGCGGAAAGCTAGTCTTATATAAATTTGATGATAACAACGGTGTTTCTGGCGTTGTTGTGTTCCGGCAGTTGGAGATAAGATAAATAACCAGTTCCTCAGTATTAACTAAGGATACCGGGAGTAGTGCGCTTCCACCGTCAGCCTTATCATCACTTAACATCAGGTTTGATGAAGGCTAGGTTCTACCCCGTTGTGGATAAAAAATTTAAAATAGTATTAATTTAATTATTAGTTGTAACGGTAGTTTTCCGTGACCACGGCCCCTGGAAAGGTGCCGAAACGTTGGATAAACAAAAAAAAACAACTAAAATTTAACCAAGTTGTTAAATAAATTGCGTGAAAAAATCCGTGAGTGTTTTATTTATATGAACAGTTCGCGTAAAAATCTAAGATGTGATTTTATATTATTTTTATGCACTCACAATGCAATTTTGTAAGTTTACTATCACACATTACTTAGGTTTTTTACTATCACACATTTTTCCTAATCTAAGATGTGTTTAAATAGAAAATAGTAATAAAAATGCTGGATAAGTAATAACAATCAAAAGCACTCCGAAAACCTCATCTGATACCGGTTTGACGATCTCCATGGTCAAGTGGCTTTTGCACCTATTTTTAAAGGAATCACTGCATGAGGTTCCGGTTTTGACTCCCTGTCGGGTAAATTTATAATTATTTGTCTATATTTTCTCGTGTTTGGGTGTACTTGGTAATAATACTCGTTGTCGTTTCCCGTTACTATTAAGGACTTAAGCTTTTTAATCTGAGATTGGAGCAATGTATGTGACGGTGTCTAATATTTATTGATTATATTCATTCGTAGCAAACACATTGTGTTACTGATATGAGAACTAAAGAAGGTATTATAAATATACCACAGTCGACAAATTAAAATGAAACATCTCCCAAATACTTGAACTTAAAAAAGTATTCTTTCCCCAACAAAACCTCTGCGATTTTATTTTAAATCATTCAATATTACCTCAATTTCTACGAAGGTCGTTATCGTACCGAAATCATTCCTAATTCATTACTAACAATCGGGAGGTTCGGTAAGCATAAAATTAGATCGTCCAAGACAAATAATCTACTTTCCCGTTAAAGATTGGAATCATTCTGGCGGTAACGGGACTCCGGATAATCAGGAGTAAATTACGGCGTTAGAATTTTCAGGATTGGTCTATATTAAAAATATTAAAGTGTTTTTGAATATTATCATTAACTAGGCTTTGAATAATGTCTGGTTTCTACATTAAAACAATGATCCGTTTGTTAAGCTACGAGGCGTTAATTATTAGGTTATTCGTCGTTAGTAGCAAGAAAACGGACGGTAAGTATCTGAAGTACTTATAGCGACAGGTCGTTGAATATGTTTTACTTAGTATACCCATGTAACACGATCATGTAATTAAAATTAATAATTAAGACGCAGCCTAAATTAAAAAACTATTTTTTTTAAATGACGGGAGGGCTTTCCATTAAGATGTACAGATGGTATGGTACTAAGGTCCTTCCCTCGTGTTTTGAACACCATGATCTCGATCTTAATAGTGTTTTATCTGAGTCCATGGGTCACCGCATAGGATTCACATAAAAATTTGTGCACAAGTATTCGCAGAACATTTATCAATGGGCTGAGTAGGACCAAACATGTCATTCGCATATATAATTGACACTGGTACCGCCGCCATTGTTTTTTTTTCTGTAAAATTCTTTCTTTTATCGAGAAATTTACAAAGGGCTTTACAACAAAAAATCACGAAATAATTACCCATGAAAACACGATCTAACGCTCCCTACCTTTCTACGTGTAACCAAAAGGTTACAAAACCTGGAATCACCTTTAACTGCCTAGATAAGGTAACAAGACCTATATTGCTCTAGGCATTGATTCAACACTCGTAAATTCCAAACTTGCTACAGAACGAGGTACACGGTCGCTCCAGAAACTAGCAAGGAAAGAAATACGACCAATTTTTATAGCACCTATAAAATACTTCGGTCTAAGAGTTGTGTTGTGAGCACAATTTTTCCGGATTTTTATCTTTGAACTCTACTTACATACTTTTTGGTTGTTAAAATTTATAGTTTAACTATCTTAAGGTGGTTGTGAGCAAGGTTAAAAGCTTGATATTTATTTAAATCGTTCAGTATTGTTCTTTAAGCTGTATATTATTTATCTGTATTAATATAGTAAAAACAACTTTTTTTTTCAATTACTGCATATTGATGCGCGTTTAAGCCGTTTAAAGATAAAGATTTTAAATTATTTTTATGCTTTCACTGTGCAGTAAAAACCCTCGTCTCTAAAGGTTGACTTCCGAGCATCGCGGCCGATCGCAGCCGCGCGCGATCGATCGCGTGCGACTGACGCGCGCGGCTGATGCGACAATAGTCAGTGTATGAAAATGTATGGCGCCGCTTCCGAGGTATGCGACAGACGCGTGCGGCCGACGACAGACGTCGGCCGCACGCGGCCGTAACTTTAATGAAAACTTCTTTGTATTGTATAGATACTCACTTATCAAGACTAAAATCCATATTGTTTCTGACTTCACGCTTAAAAAAAGAAATTTCAGTCTCTTAAATCTCGGTGGGGTCGAAAACGCTTCGTACGGCCACAATGTCTGGTTTAGTATGAGATCTAAAACGCCGCGTACCGCACCAATAGAAAGAATAGCTAATTCAGTGCCGCAGTGAGCGTGTTACAGAAAGGGCGTTTACGCACTACACTGAATTTTACCGTCCGGCGGTCCGTTTTTTTACGGACCGGCGGCGTGGCATGAGAAACACGGATGATTGGCTTGTGCAGTTGTCCGTCTTTTTACTCGCCGGGGCAGCGCAGTAATTACCCCCGGGGCGGGGGGTAATTATATTAATCTACCTTAAAGGTTGACTTCCGAGCATCGCGGCCGATCGCAGCCGCGCGCGATCGATCTCGTGCGACTGACGCGCGCGGCTGATGCGACAATAGTCAGTGTATGAAAATGTATAGCGCCGCTTCCGAGGTATGCGACAGACGCGTGCGGCCGACGACAGACGTCGGCCGCACGCGGCCGTAACTATAATAATGAAAACTTCTTTGTATTGTATAGATACTCACTTTTCTGTCATCTTCCTTATTTTAATCTCTGATTTTTGGTTGTCTGTCACTGTTAGAAAATTCATGTGTCAACGCTGGATTGAGTAATTTGAAAATTGATTAAACACAAATTCAATAAACGAAAAAATCGGTATATTTTATGTTAACATAAAAAATAAAGCCACACATTTAGCCTTTATACAAACCTCTAAACTAAACAAAACTCCTTTTAACATTAACACCTTTGTACCAAGTAAATTCTACGTAAACAAAATGCTGGGATTAGATGCTCAAACGATTTTTAGTTTTTATGAAACTTCATCGAATTTGTATTACAACAAAAACAAAAACATCCATTAGAGACTTTTGCAGATTTGAGCTGACCTTTCAATAAGGCCTTTTGCCTCATATTACGAACGCCTTTTCTTAGAATAATACTCGAGACATTAATGTTTTGTTTGAAGTCTTTGTTCTTACTTTAACCGTAGCTATAAAGCTCTATCCAAAGCTAAGATTTATGTGGATTTCGAGTAGACATTGAGGTAGGTCTACACTGGACAGTTAGGTATCTTAACATCTTTAGTCCAGTGACTAGAACCAATGTCTGAGGTCAACAAACTCATAAATTCTGGGATTAACTGGATAGCGCATCCTATCTAAAGTCCTAGAGCGTCTTGTCCATAATCAACTGAACACTTTCCTGTGCAAGAACAATATCATGAATTCCAATCAATCCGGTTTCCGACCTGGCCATAGTACTACCACTGCACTAGTCAATATCACGGATGACATCAGATCTGGTATGGAAGCTGGGAATCTTACAGTCCTATCCCTGCTCGATTTCAGCAATGCTTTCAATACGGTAGATTTTGATGTCCTTCTTGAGACACTTAGCTCTATTAACATATCTCCAACAGTGGTTGAATGGTTTCGTAGTTACCTTTTAGGTCGTCGGCAACGGATCCGTATAGAGAATTCCTTCTCTTCGTGGCGTAACACCACCGCTGGCGTACCACAGGGTGGCGTTTTATCTCCTCTTCTTTTCGGTATATTTATTAATCCTATTTCCCGTCAATTAATTTCAACCTACCACCTTTATGCAGACGATTTACAAATTTATTCTCAAGCCTCTGCGGACAATATTTCTTTAGCCATAGATAACATCAATAGGGACCTGGTTCAAATCAGCGAATGGAGCAGAGCGCACGGGTTAACGGTCAATCCTGCTAAGAGCCAAGTTATTATAATTGGAAGCACCCGGCAAAGATCCAAAATTGATTTTACTCAAGTGCCAGCCATCACCTTCGATGGCACTGATCTCCCACCCCGGGACCAGGTTAAAAATTTAGGCGTGCACTTCGATAGCAATTTAAGTTGGGGCGTGCAGCTTCAGGAGGTAAGCCGAAAACTTTTTGCATCTGCTGGCTCTCTGCGGAGGCTCCGTAACTTTTTACCAACTCCCACTAAGGTTGCGCTAGCACAAACTTTACTTCTTCCAATTCTAGACTACGCCGACGTCAGCTATCTTGATATTACAGAAGAGCAACTAAATAAGCTTGAGCGCCTTCAAAACTTTTGCATAAGATTTGTATTTGGGCTTCGCAAATACGATCATATTTCTGAATTTCGTAAGAAGCTCAGGTGGTTGCCAATTCGCCTTCGCCGGAATGCGCATATTTTGTCCCTATTGTACAATATTCTGTTTAACCCCTTTACTCCTTCTTATCTTAAAGATCGCTTCAAATTCGTCAAAGATTCCCATTCTCGTTTCTTGAGATCATCAGAAAACTTGCGACTGGAAACACCTATGCATTCAACCAGGTTCTTCGAAAAATCTTTTTCGGTGCAAGCTGCCTACCTCTGGAATGCATTACCGGTGTCAATTAGGGCCGCACAGACTATCCGCTTATTCAAAAAAGAGGTCAAAGAGCATTATCTCTCCTTATGTTGCTGAACTAAGCCAGTAACAAACTATCTTATCTAGGTATATTATAGGTTATTATGTAGGTTCATGTAAGTTTATTGCTTATTTTATTGGTTGTTGAGTATGTATTTATATGTAAATATGTATAATGTTTATAAGTTATTAAGTATGACGTATTAATGTGTAAATATGTAGGTATATATTAATTTATTTAGATGTAAGTAGTAAGTTTATTGTTTTTTTACTTAACACTTTGTACACCTTTAACTATCCCATCATACTTTGTTTTCTTATCCTGTCCATCCCTAGGTTGTCTGGAAGAAATCGCTTTTAGCGATAAGGCCGCCAATTGTATGTCTCCTTTGTATATTTTTTTTTTGTCTATCTGTATTATCTGTGTGTACAATAAAGTGTAAATAAATAAATAAATAAATAAATAGCGCATGTAGATATTGTAAATGTAGTGACTGTGTTTGGGTATGAAATCAAATATTAATTCTAGTAAGAACACAATGAATATTTAAAACAAAAATCCTCATAATGATTGTCTCTTCTTAGATTCATTGTCTAATATGAATAAAATGAAATGAATGAAATAAAAGACATGAAACGAAAGACATTTATTGGGACATCACAAGTTCAACACTACAATAGATTACAAATAACACAATTAACAAACAATAACAAAAAAAAATTAAAACAATTAAGTAAGTATCTTTGTGTTGAGCCAATTACATCCTCACTTCAGGTGTAGGGGAGGTAACCTAAAAAAAATTTTTTTTTTTATTTTACTTTACCACTTTCTTGGCGTGATAAATATGTATATTCACGCCAAATTACAGCTTTCTAGTACTAAGACTCTATGAGCTAGACTGGGGTCAGACGGACGGGCGGACGGACGGACAGACGGACATGGCGAAACTATAAGGGTTCCTTGTTGACTACGGAACCTTAAAATAGTAGATTGTACAACAAGTGCATAAAACGTACCATTTTATCCGAGACGTATATATCCATCCGAGCCGCAGGCGAGGGTGGATAGTCAATTCGAGGGTAAAATGGGTTTTGTGTACAAGTTATACACTCTGCTTTTCACTTCGAGTGTGAGAAAAATAAATAAGAATATTGAAAAAAAGAAACAATAAAGACTTCGCCATATTGGCGGGAAGACTTTCTTTTTCTTTTTTTTTTACTTGGCAGTGGCAGCACAGTGACTTTAGCATATATCGTAGTCCATAATGCTCTTGAAATACTTATTTCTTCCAAAACCCATTAATTTTGTCTAGTTTTATTAATTTAGTAATTTAACATGGATTGTGTATAAAATTAAAGAAACAGAATGAAATAACAAGTTTATTTAACGAAGTTTAATTGCGTGTGTGACTGTTTACCTGACGACCTTTGTCTTAGAGTCTGAGACTTAGACGAAGATTTTACTTTATGCACTAGAGCATAAAAAGCGATTTCATGCAGCCTATACCCAACACAAACACGAACTTTACGAGCATGAGAAGTGAAATAGTAGATTGTACAACAAGTGCATAAAAGGTACCATTTTACCCGAGACGTATATATCCATCCGAGCCGTAGGCGAGGGTGGATAGTCAATTCGAGGGTAAAATGGGTTTTATGTACGAGTTATACACTCTGCTTTTCACTTCGAGTGTGAGGAAAATAAATAGCAATATTGCAAAAAAGAAAAAATAAAGACTTCGCCATATTGGCGGGAAGACTTTCTTTTTCTTTTTTTTTATACGGGCACTGGCAGCACAGTGACTTTAGCATAGATCGTAGTCCATAATACTCTTGAAATACTTATTCCTTAGAAAACTCATTAATTTTGCCTAGTTTTATTAACATAATTTAACATGGATAATGTACAAAATTAAAGAAACAGAATGAAATACGTTAGGTATTAATAAAGTTTATTTAACGAAGTTTAATTGCGTGTGTGACTGTTTACCTGACGACCTTTGTCTTAAAGTCTGAGACTTAGACGAAGATTTTACTTTATGCACTAGAGCATAAAAAGCGATTTTATGCCGCCTATACCCAACATAAACACGAACTTTACGAGCATGAGAAGTGAAAATACATAAACGACTTCCTTCGAAATCATTGCTGATAATTACTGTATTTTTTTGCCATTTTTAGATTGCTAACTTTAACAACCCCTAATGGATTAATAAAACTTGATAGACCTACAAATGTTTTTAAGTACATATTATTAACTAGTAGAAAAGTGAGAGAATAACATAAATTCTTTTATTTAGTATTTTTGTCATGAGAAGTAAAAAAAAATGATTTGGTTACTAATGCCCGAATACTCGTACGCTACTTATCTTTGGGAGCGTCTCACACATCGCCCTGTCACTTTAAATGTCAAACGTATGAAAGAGATGCCATGATGTTTGAGACGCTCCCAAAGATAAGTAGCGTACGAGTATTCGGGCAAAAGTGTAATAACTATTAAAATAAAGTAAAATATTCACCGCCAATGTACACCCAGCCTATCACAGTGGCAGATTTGTCTGCAGTTAGGGATGAAGGGATGTGCCTAATGCGAATAGTTGAGCAGTGTCGTAAACACCTCGCCACATATTTAGGGGTTTAAGGGTTGATGTATCGCGACTATGTGCCGAGCGAACTCTAAGTTAGTTTATATTTCACTAGCTAATGCCCCTGCTTTACACGGATGCAATGTAGGTGTATTATACACATAAAAATCGGCCAAGTGCGAGTTGGACTCGCCGATGAAGGGTTCCGTACACACTTAACGTACCGATTGCCTATACCTTGCCAAAATTCCACCATAATTTTTTGTCAGCAAAATATAACTTTGTTTTTCATAGTGTTTGTATGAATGACAAAGTTACATTTGCGGTTTTTGAAAATGTGTTATATCTCAAAAAGTACTTACTATGTATCGTTCAAACCAATTTTCGTTGAAAGTTTTTATTAAAATCTACAGTATATTTTTTTTCTAGATTTTTCACTCTTTTATTTCAAAAGTTAGAGGGGGGGGGGGGGACACATTTTACCACTTTGAAAGGCTCAATCTTTCAAAATATTGAGTTTCAGAAAAAATGATTTGAGAAACCTCCATGTTATTTTCAAAGACCTATCTATAAACACCCCACTCGAATATATTTGATTAAAAAAATATTTTTTAGTTTCAGTTCTATGTATGTAATATTGGGGAGCCCCCCTTAATTTGTTTTTATTTTTTATTTTTGTATTAAAATCGTAAAGCGGTTCACGGAATACATCTACCTTCCAAGTATCAACTGTGTAGTTTTTATAGTTTTGGAATAAAGTGGCTGTGACATACGGACGGACGGACGGACGGACGGACGGACGGACGGACGGACGGACGGACGGACGGACGGACGGACGGACGGACGGACGGACGGACGGACGGACGGACGGACGGACGGACGGACAGACAGACAGACAGACAGACAGACAGACAGACAGACAGACAGACAGACAGACAGACAGACAGACAGACAGACAGACAGACAGACAGACAGACAGACAGACAGACAGACAGACAGACAGACAGACAGACAGACAGACAGACAGACAGACAGACAGACAGACAGACAGACAGACAGACAGACAGACAGACAGACAGACAGACAGACAGACAGACAGACAGACAGACAGACAGACAGACAGACAGACAGACAGACAGACAGACAGACAGACAGACAGACAGACAGACAGACAGACAGACAGACAGACAGACAGACAGACAGACAGACAGACAGACAGACAGACAGACAGACAGACAGACAGACAGACAGACAGACAGACAGACAGACAGACAGACAGACAGACAGACAGACAGACAGACAGACAGACAGACAGACAGACAGACAGACAGACAGACAGACAGACAGACAGACAGACAGACAGACAGACAGACAGACAGACAGACAGACAGACAGACAGACAGACAGACAGACAGACAGACAGACAGACAGACAGACAGACAGACAGACAGACAGACAGACAGACAGACAGACAGACAGACAGACAGACAGACAGACAGACAGACAGACAGACAGACAGACAGACAGACAGACAGACAGACAGACAGACAGACAGACAGACAGACAGACAGACAGACAGACAGACAGACAGACAGACAGACAGACAGACAGACAGACAGACAGACAGACAGACAGACAGACAGACAGACAGACAGACAGACAGACAGACAGACAGACAGACAGACAGACAGACAGACAGACAGACAGACAGACAGACAGACAGACAGACAGACAGACAGACAGACAGACAGACAGACAGACAGACAGACAGACAGACAGACAGACAGACAGACAGACAGACAGACAGACAGACAGACAGACAGACAGACAGACAGACAGACAGACAGACAGACAGACAGACAGACAGACAGACAGACAGACAGACAGACAGACAGACAGACAGACAGACAGACAGACAGACAGACAGACAGACAGACAGACAGACAGACAGACAGACAGACAGACAGACAGACAGACAGACAGACAGACAGACAGACAGACAGACAGACAGACAGACAGACAGACAGACAGACAGACAGACAGACAGACAGACAGACAGACAGACAGACAGACAGACAGACAGACAGACAGACAGACAGACAGACAGACAGACAGACAGACAGACAGACAGACAGACAGACAGACAGACAGACAGACAGACAGACAGACAGACAGACAGACAGACAGACAGACAGACAGACAGACAGACAGACAGACAGACAGACAGACAGACAGACAGACAGACAGACAGACAGACAGACAGACAGACAGACAGACAGACAGACAGACAGACAGACAGACAGACAGACAGACAGACAGACAGACAGACAGACAGACAGACAGACAGACAGACAGACAGACAGACAGACAGACAGACAGACAGACAGACAGACAGACAGACAGACAGACAGACAGACAGACAGACAGACAGACAGACAGACAGACAGACAGACAGACAGACAGACAGACAGACAGACAGACAGACAGACAGACAGACAGACAGACAGACAGACAGACAGACAGACAGACAGACAGACAGACAGACAGACAGACAGACAGACAGACAGACAGACAGACAGACAGACAGACAGACAGACAGACAGACAGACAGACAGACAGACAGACAGACAGACAGACAGACAGACAGACAGACAGACAGACAGACAGACAGACAGACAGACAGACAGACAGACAGACAGACAGACAGACAGACAGACAGACAGACAGACAGACAGACAGACAGACAGACAGACAGACAGACAGACAGACAGACAGACAGACAGACAGACAGACAGACAGACAGACAGACAGACAGACAGACAGACAGACAGACAGACAGACAGACAGACAGACAGACAGACAGACAGACAGACAGACAGACAGACAGACAGACAGACAGACAGACAGACAGACAGACAGACAGACAGACAGACAGACAGACAGACAGACAGACAGACAGACAGACAGACAGACAGACAGACAGACAGACAGACAGACAGACAGACAGACAGACAGACAGACAGACAGACAGACAGACAGACAGACAGACAGACAGACAGACAGACAGACAGACAGACAGACAGACAGACAGACAGACAGACAGACAGACAGACAGACAGACAGACAGACAGACAGACAGACAGACAGACAGACAGACAGACAGACAGACAGACAGACAGACAGACAGACAGACAGACAGACAGACAGACAGACAGACAGACAGACAGACAGACAGACAGACAGACAGACAGACAGACAGACAGACAGACAGACAGACAGACAGACAGACAGACAGACAGACAGACAGACAGACATGACGAATCTATAAGGGTTCCGTTTTTTGCCATTCGGCTACGGAACCCTAAAAAACGTTAAACCGCCTCTGCGGTCTAGTGGTTCACACCACCGATTTCAGACCCATAGGTCCCGGTTTCGATTCGTATTCGGTTTGGTTGGTGGTAGGACTTGTTCTTAGTCCGCCTGGGT
Organism: Crambus lathoniellus; assembly: GCA_949710035.1. Classification (NCBI taxonomy): domain Eukaryota; kingdom Metazoa; phylum Arthropoda; class Insecta; order Lepidoptera; family Crambidae; genus Crambus; species Crambus lathoniellus. Next base: position 9,932,968 of record OX453323.1, on the reverse strand, counting down.
TAAATCCACCACCATCTTATCTAAGTCTGATGTCATAACAATGATATTTTCAGCATAATTGTGCTCCGGCAGCTAGAGATAAGATAACCAGTTCCTCAGTGATTGAGAATTCCGGGAGTAGTGCGCCTCTATCTTCAGCCTTATTTTTTTTTATTTACAACGGGGTAGCACTTAGCCTTCATCACACCTGATGTTAAGTGGTGATAAGGCTGAAAGCTAAGGTGGAAGCGCACAACTCCCGGAATCCTCAACCACTGAGGAACTGGCTATCTTATCTCTAACTGCCGGAACACAATAATGCTGGAAAACATCACTGTTATGGCGGCAGAGTTAGAGAAGATGGTGGTAGCTAGCCAGGCGGACTGAGAACAAGTCCTACCACCAACACCCACCAACCAAATCGAATACAATACGTACCCCCACTGGGAATCGAACCCGGGACCTCTTGGTCTGAAATCGGTGGTGTGAACCACTAGATCACAGAGGCGGTTAAAATAATAATAATAAATAATAGGCTGAAAACTTTACTGATTTAATATTGATATTTTACAGAAAATAATCTTAACTGTTATTGCCTCTTTTTTAAGACGCAAGTAGGTTAGGTACACGAAATTTTTTTGGTAATAATTGTCTGGCAACTGTATTGGATCAATCTGGAGCAATTACGTGGAGCAATGTTACTCCACATTACGTGGTATTGTTTGGTCGTATCTTAGTAACTGCTACATTATAGTTGCTACATTTTGAAGTTGTGACATGACGTCACAATTTGGAGGGAATTGACAGCTTGTGTAAGCGTGCCAGTAGGGTCTGTTCTTGTCTGGGTGTACAGTCTCGACCAATAATATGTTAACAACATAGAAATTTGTCACATTGAAAAGTTTCAAAACAAAATTAACTGTGCAACAATAGTGATTCAGTATTGTTATATGATAAAGTCCCATGTTGTTTACTGTAGGTACATAATGTAACATTCATTTCCCAAATGTTTCTTTTCTTAGTAGGCTGGTAGGTAGTGCTACATTTTATTGCCCCAATTTCAGAACGCAGGTTTTAGAGAAACTTACACGAGTTCACACAGGTAAAGTCCCAGGCGGCTGCTAGTCTTAAACAGACACAACTATATCATTAGTCACAATGTAAATAAAGCTTTAACTCAACAAAGAAACTTGCCCATTTGTCTATGAGACGGGATGAAAGGACTCTTCTAATGTGAGTAGTTCTAAAAGCCTTACTTTAAGTTTATATTGTCTCGCTCGGCTTACTTATGAAAGGACATAAAAGGCAGGGGATTTTATTTTCAGTACCTTTAAATCTTTATAGAATACAGTTAGTTCTCGGGTTGTTGAGAAAGTATTTGTTTTTATAAATAAAGTTTTAGTAAAAATTTCATTTTTATAACAAGCTATTTTGCTATTTTGCTGACTGTACTTTAACATTGTATTGTCATCTAAACCAAACCTGTATACAATATTTCAGCTCTATTGGACACTGGGAGATTTGTCACCCACTAACTATCTAACTACATAGCAAGTTAATAAAAAGCTTGTAAAAAAGAGTAACGTGAGTCCCATTTCTCTTATTTTTATAATTAAAATGGAACGCGAAAGTTTAAAATCCTATATTTTTAAATATTAGATGCTCCGCTCGGTTTTATCCGCGTGATACCCGTTCCCGTGGGAATATCGGGATAAAATAAGCAGCGCAGCGCAGGACCGGTCGTTGTGGAGATCCTTGGGGGAGGCCTATGCGCAGCAGTGGGCGTCGTTCGGCTGACATGATGATGATGAAGCCTAGCATGACCACCCAAAACGTGATATGTATCGCATGATAGAGCGACTTATCGACATTCAAACGGCAAAACCCATACCCCTTATTACAAAACGTGGAATAAAGTTAGACCTGGTCAACCAGGACTATTTTAGTCCACGTTTTGTAATAAGGGGGATAGTCTTTTGACAGTTAAACCGGATAACTTATCAGATCATATCGAATTTTGTTGGTTATGCTAGGGGGGCTGGAAGAAAGTAGGTAGCTTTAAAATATAAAGGTGAAAGTAGTCCTGTAGTTTTTAATTTATCCTTATCCATTACAAATATAAGTTTTTGACAAAAATCAAATCTTTACTCTTTTATAGGTTATTTAGTACAGAAATATAGATTACATTGACTTTATAACATGATTCTGGAAAGATATTTAAGGAATATAATTTTAATTATCTCCATGCGCCATTTAATTGCCCCACTGCTGGGGCACTGGCCTTCCTTATGGATGGATAAGAAGAATGGGCCATGTCCCACCATGCGGGCCCAGTGCGGATTGGTAGGAATTGACGACTGCAAATACAGCCGGACCAACGGCTTAACGTGCCTTCCGAAGCACGGAGGAGCTCGAGATGAAAAGTTTTGGTCACCCATCCCGTGACCGACCATTGCAAAAGTTGCTTAACCTCAACGATAGCAGGCCGAGAGCGCTAACCATTGCGCCATGGTCTCCTCCATAGTCTAATATTTCTCATCAACAAGATCGTTCTTGATTCAATTTAACATAAAACTTCATTCAAACTAAATAGGTATAAGTACTTTTAGCTTTTCTTTAGTAATATGAATAAACTTTTGTTTTCGACATACAAGATCACTTAGGTACTTATGTTAAGACTTTGAAAGCCCTACTTGTGACCTGAGCAAAGTCAGGTCAAGCAATCAAGTGCATAAAATATTCATGATTTCAACCAATATCATCTTGAGGTTTATCTTTGTTTTCATTTCATTTCATTTCCAAACAAATGCAACTTATTTGGATAAAATACATAGGTACAAGTTTTAAATTACTTTTTGAGTCGAGAATATTCTTTATTTAGGTTTTTGTACAATAGTTTTTATTGTTGTTGTTTCTTTCTCAATGTATGGTTTTATTATAAGTACCTAAATCAAATTTGTCTTAGGTACAAAGAAAAAACTTTTCAGACATATTTATTCTAATAGGTACTGAGAAACTAAATTTATATGCGTCCATTTTAACTACATCACATATTTTTTTATTGCGTCTATTAAATCTTTACCAGCGATTACGATCATCGCGTGAACGAAACGCACATGAAAATTAAGGCTGTATACATCGCAACCCCTTTAACATTGCGCCTGTAAAAGAAGTTTAAAAATAGGTGACCTAAATAGGTTGGTTGCAAATCTTTTTTTTTAATTGGCCGGAGTCTATATTCGTCATTGGCTTGTGTCCAACTAAACACGGCCTTAGGTTAAACGAGGTCAAACTTCGCTATCAAATGCGGCCATTTTGGATTTATTCCAAACACATTTGTTGTAGTTCTGAGCGTGTTAACAGATAACCATTGCATTAGAATCGATGTAGGTCCGGTGCAATTTGATATGAAATTGTACTTGTACTGTGTAATCAAGAATATCTGACCCGAATATCTCTTTGTTGGAAAAAGCCACCTAATTTATTGCGTGCAACGGAAATATTTGTTGAATTCTCACTAATCAATTATTAGCCCATTGGTATTAAAATGATGTACCTATTTGTTAGACATACATCCAAATACTCAAACCCTACTCAATTTTAAGAGCATCTTAAACATCATGGCGAGTATTTCGCCAGCATATCAGCGTCTCTTTTATAGAATGATGTGTAAGATGTGGTTTATGCACATTGTTTAACACGACAAGATTTTATTAATACTAGAAATAAGTTTTATGTAAGTAAGTACTTAAAAAAATATTTTTATGACAAGCTTTTGTGCTAACTGTACCATTATATTGTATTGTCATCCAAACCAAACCTGTATGCAAAATTTCAGCTCAATCTGACATTGAGAAGAGGGTCAAATTAAGCTTGCAAGATTTGACCCGAACGGACATACCTACGTACATAGATACATACACTGCAAGTTAAAAAAAGTGGAATTCGAACCCACATCATTTGGATTACTGGACCACTGCTGGTGCTGATTAATCACTACCAAAAATGTTGTTCACGAGGAGTTTCTTTCAGTTTGAGTTTTTTTCAGTTTCACATGAAAAGCAAATAGACAAACGTTTATTTTATATATTCTGTTCAGTATACAATACAGCAGTCATCGTTTTTTTAATACCTTCATATCATATCTATTTTATTCACAGAGTAGCGGCAGGTTTCACTTGCGTGGTTTGCATTCCCGTGGGATGGTCGGGAACGGGACAAAATGCATCCTATTCCTATTCTTGATCACGATTTATTTGTGTAACAAATCCATTTCGTCCGTCTCGAGCTTTGTGATAAATATACACTAATATTATAAAGAGGAAAGTTTTGTTTGTTTGTTTGTTTGCATCGAATAGGCTCCGAAATTACTGGACCTATTTAGAAAGCTACATTCTTCCCGAGTGATATTCCCATTTTCATTACTTTCTTAGGTATGCATGACCAAAAAATATTAAGGTCAAAACTGAATCTAATACTAATACAACTTGTTCAACAATTAGGTAGTTTGTGTTCAAACTGAGTTCAATAATACGATGCAAAACCTGAATATTTATTTTTACCTTTTTATGTTATATATGCAAGATTAATAAGATTTAAAACTAGTACAACTTGTTGAACAATTAGGTAGGTACTTTGTGTTCAAACTGAGTTCAATGTTGTTCGATGCAAAACCAGAATACTAACAAGAGACATAAAAGTTTACTCTCAACATAGTCTCAACTTAGTCTTAACTTGGTCTCAACAATCTTAAGTTAAGACGTGCTCAAGCAGCCTCAGCTTAGGTCATTCAACAATAGTTAATATTTCTACGACTCATGAGTTTCTAGAGATTAGAATCTTGGTTGCTCTTGGATTAACTGAGCTAGAATGCTTCCGTTGTTTAATTCATAAACTGACTTAATACAAGGTAAGGTTTGTTTTTGACTTTCATGAAGAAAAAGATATTTTTAACAACTCCAGCCTTTTAATGACCCCCATTTATGAGGAGCCTGTGGCGCAGTGGTTATCGCTCGTCGCTCATCCTGCGATTGTCTTGGTTAAGCAATTTTCGCAATGGACGGTCACGTGATGATGGGTGACCAAAAACTTTTCATCTTCAGCGCCTCCGTGCTTCGGTAGGCACTTTAAGCCGTTAGTCCCGGCTGCATTTGCAATCGTTAATAACCACCAATCCGCATTGGGCCCGCGTTGTGGGTCATGGCCCATACTCCTTACCTATTCATCCATAAGGAACGCCAGTGCCCCAGCAGTAGGGACATAAAATGGCTGATGATGTGATGATGTGTAGAGCACGATCTAACTTGATCATGAGAATGATCTACCACGCGGGCTGGGACTATCAGCTTGACGTGCCTGTCAAAGTAATGTGGTGCCCGAGTTTATTGAATTTCCAACCATGTTGTGAGCATAATAACAGTTCATTTCGCTTGCTCACAATGGATTTGCTCTGATTGCCTATAACGCTCTTCGGTGCATTTCCAAACCTCATCCACTCGACACGTACCGGCTAGTGCTAGGACAGACCTGCCACTCCATCAGTTCCATTGATGAAAATTCAGAATAGGGTAGGTATATCACTGATATTTTTTTATTTATTTAAAATGTTTTTCGAAATATACACAAAACAAGTTCTTAGAGATTTTGAATTAATATCATCGTCAGCATCATCATTATGATAATCATTAGCCTTTTAATGACCCCCACTGTGGAGGAGCCTGTGGCGCAGTGGTTATCGCTCGTCGCTCATCCTGCGATTAAGCAACTTTTGCAATGGACTGTCACGGGATGGGTGACCAAAAACTTTCATCCTTAGCCCCTCCGTGCTTCGGAAAGCACGTTAAGCCGTTAGTCCCGGCTACATTTGCAATCGTTAATAACCACCAATCCGCATTGGGCCGGCGTTGTGGGTCATGGCCTATTCTCCTTAACTATATAGGTACCTACTTACCTAATTTAACGACCTCCGTAGCCGAGTGGTGTACGCACCGGTTTCAACGTGCCGCTATCTCTAGAAATCCCGGATTCGATCCTAGATCGGGTAAATGTGTAAAACGAACTTTTCAATATTTCCTCGGGTCTGGGTGTACATTTGTGGTAATACCCGTCGTTGTTTCCAATTTCCATAATACTAGTGCTTAAGCTACTATACCTTGGTATGGGAACAATGTATGTGATGGTGTCCAATATTTATTTATTTGTAAGGAAGGCCAGTGCCCCAGCTGTGGGGACCTGATGATGTATAGAGCATGATCATAAGAATGATCTACCACGCGGGCTGGAGTCCCAGCTATCAGCTTGACGTGCCTGTCAATGAATGGTGGTGTTCGAGGTTATTGAATTTCCAACCATGTTATGAGCTTAATAACAGTTCATTTCGCTTGCTCACAATGAATTTGCTCTGATTGCCTATAACCATGAAGTTTGACTTAATACTCTGAGGTAACTGGAGCTCTCACCCTGAATAAAAAAGTGTCGCCAGCAAATTTGACATTTATGTATGTAGTGGCTGTCAGCTGTCTCATATGACCATACGTATTTTTTTAAAGTGTAGATGAGACGGAAGACAGCCACTGTGTTATTTGTGGTATTCAAATTGTTCGTACTGCACTCTCCAGTTACCTCAGCTCAGTATTAAGTCGAGCTTCATGCCTATAACGGACGGCGGGCGGCGCGTTTCCAAACCGCATCCACTCGGCACGTATCGGATAGTGCTCGGACAGACCTTCCACTCCACAAGTTCCACTGAGTAAGGACTCAGAATATTAGCTGCTATATTTAAACGCAATTGGAAAAAAAATCGTGGTTTAAAAAAATAAAAACATTGTAAAAAGTGCCTTAGATTTTGGATTAATACCTACCATCACCATTACATATCAATGTGGCGAGAGAACAACAATTCGTTTTGTTACCTATGCTTTTTCCAAATACACTCAGATTCGGGATTAATTAGCTTCACCATCCATCAGGTATTTTTATGACCGCACTGCTAGAGTACACGAACTTAAGCGCGCGTACAAGGGCAATTTTTTGGCAATAATTTGCCTGGCAACTTAAGGCCCGTGGTATCGCCAACGACCTTGGGCATAGAAAAGTGGCCTAATTTTCCCGCCCGCTTCCCGCACCAAAACAGCTTAAACACACGTTTCGTCAAAACTATGTATTATTTTAAAACGAAAAATGCTCAGTTTTAAGCTAAACAAGTTAGCAATCTTTTCCTGAAAGTAACGTGAAAATATCACTTGTAGTTTAGAAGCAGTAGCGTATTTCAAGTTGAAAACAGCTTCATTTCAATGTTTTTTTTAATAGTAACTTAAAGACTATGTTTTTTTTAAATGCTCAGATTGAAGTTTATATATCAATATTTAATATATATTTATTCTGGATTCATCAGTAGGCTAATTTATGAGTTTTAGGGCCTCAAAAATGATCGTTTCACGACTACATGCACCTTAATTAATCAATCTGGAGCAATACGTGTAGAGGTGTTGCTCCATATTTCGTAGTATTGTGTGCCCATGTCTCAGCAAGAGGTTGCTACATTTAGACATTTTGGCATCGCCCTTAATTGCTTGATGTGATCGTGACGTTATATTTAGCGGGGATTGACAGGAAATGCGGAATTTTAGTTGACCGTGTAAGCGCGCCCTTATGGTATAATAAAATTATTCCGCAGTTAGCTAGTTGAAAATTTTCTAAATTTCTTTCGAGAATTTTAAATCGATCTATGCTTGTAGTTAAAGTATGTGACATTAGATTCCATTTTTCAAGCCCCTAGACACATTATAATATGTAACTTGAAGCTTCTGAAACTAATTTGTTGTATAACTTTGTTTCACATGACTTTGTGAATGTTACGACTCTCGCAAACAAGCGTAATGTCCTTAATTTGTTTACGCTCTCCTAAATGGATGAGTATGAAATATTTTATGAAAACACATGGAATGTATGACATAAATTAATGACACGGGATCACAGGAGGCTTTTAGGCCATTTATGCCTTCTTTAAAAAGCTGAATTAATGTTGAAACGTTTTAAGTATATATAAAGCGTTACGTAAAACTGGGATTTGCATTACGTTTTAAAACTTACGAATTTGTTTGGATTTGTAATCTCTATGTCGCAGGCGGATGGTTAAATCCGGCGGATGGTTAAGTATGGCAGCATGTACCCTTCGGAAGTCCTGTAGAACACGTGATAGGTTAGAAATTTAAGTCTTAAATTTCGTGGTTATTTTTTTTGTGACTCCGTCAACTTATGGGAAGATAAAATAGCTTACGGAAAAAAATATCGGCCTAGGCGTTTAATTGAATAGCGGATTCAACCAGTTGGCTGCGATATATATACATAATATATAAAACCCTTGTGTTACTGAATGAATGACAGACAATGCACATCCGAAATTACTGGGCGCTAGAAGCTAAAATGTAAGTTCTTTGGAAAGTGTAGGGGAGCACTACGAGAGAATTTTTGGAAATTCAACCTCTAAGTGGTAAAAATGGGGGTCCACATAGACGAAGTCGCGAGGGGAGCGCATGTAAGACTATATAGGTATTCAGTTTCATAAAACTGTATTCGACCGTACGTCTCCGCATTCCATCCATACATATGCGCGAGTTATTAAAGCGGTACCAACTATAAGTCTATTACCTTTTCACGCCTATATAACTGAACCAGTTTTGAAAAAAAAAAATCTTCACATTGATGAAATTAACGCTGGCTATACACCGCGTAGAAGTATTTGATAAATTCGACGCTTCTCGTAACGACTCCGTAGCTCAGATTTTTTCTAAATACTTCATTTTCCATTTTTCAATCATAAAAATTGCATTGTGAATGCAAAAAAGTAAAAATTTAAATAACAGTTTTGACAAATTTTGGTAAATGGATAAAATAAACTCTGGACATATTTATTCTGTGCCCTGGAGAAGGACATTATGCTATTAAAATAGGCGAAAATTGTTTATTTGACGATTTCGCAATTTAACGATCATGGTTTTTTAGTTTATTTGACACACTAGCTAGAGAAACTTCATACAGTTTGTCACACAATAGTTACTTCATACAATTAATAGTGGAAGTCTCTCGTGTAATCACAAACGAGTAATGAGATGCTCAAAGTCTCAGATTTTCAGAGTTATTACGGAACTCCAACTCCATCTTTCTGTTCAAACTTTTCTAGACAAATTAATTTTAAGGTTAGTTTGAACTACGTGCCTTAATTTTATAGTACAAACTTAATTGGATTATAGAAAGGAATGTTGGGTAATTTAGTAAAAAAAAAAACAGAATAATAGGTAGTTAACTCAATATTTTTTGCCCCTGCTGTTTTGTTGTTATATTAAATTTAAATTAACGAGTTTGTTTATTTCACAATCAATTTTTATACCCCGACGCAAAAATAGGGGCGCAAAAATAAATATGTATCTGTCTATCTGGGGCAAAGTACCTAGCTTCTAAAAGACTGGACCGGTTTTGATGCAGTTTTTTTTTATTAAAAGCTTAATTAATTGAGATGGTTCTTAGGTACGTTTGATGAAAATCGATCCGGCCATTAATGGAGATGGTCAACTGCCTGCCAAAACGGTAAAAGATACAGAGCTTTGAGTAAAATAACGTACCTACGTATACCCTAAGCAAATTTAGGTGCAATAAAAAAACAAAATTACGGCCAAAATGTCTGTATGTCTGTACTTAAGTATATTCGTAGTACCTAGATAGGTTTTTTTAATTTTGCGTGTAATAAAAAAAAATGAAATAAAAATAAAAAAACCCCCGACAAAAAACCTCAAAATAGTAAAAAAATAAAATTTATCTCTCGGTCAGGGGACCCCCAACGTATAATATAAGTACCCTTTTAGTAGTACTTCTCTTGTAGTTCGTTCGTCTCTTTGTGGTCCCCCGACCAAGAGGGTTTTTAAAAAATTTAAATTTTTAAACTCACACTAACACTCTTGTTTCGAGCCTAATAATAGCTTCTACTTATAATCAATAGTTGCAACAATATCCAGCTTCACTTCGCTATTTGCAAAAATTCATAGAAACAAGTTTCACGCGACGTAATCACAAAGTGTTCTTAGAAGTTTCCTTCAAGATAGCAACCGCTAACTTCGACACAGTCCCACACTGCAGCTTTCATTACGTTCAAATGGAACTTAACGCAATTAATATAAAGAGATCGCATTAGTTGGTAACGAGAACTTTGAAGTTAACGTTTGAATTTCATGAACTGACGTTTTGCGGTGTTTTTGTAACTGTTCAGTTGTTCTAAGAACTGAAATTAGAAGAACCACTTTAAACGAGTGAAATGGGTTTAGTTACATTTTCTGCAAATTCAACTCTCAAGTCAGTGATTGCTTTTTATACACCTCTAAATTTTAATTAGTACTAAGATTTTAGGGGATGATGGTGTCCATCAATACGAAAAAAAATTAAAATGGGCCCATCGCGAAAAAAAAATCAGCTGTTCCATACAAAATTACAACATCGATTCGACTGAAATGTATGGAACAACTGATTTTTTTTCGCGAATCCGTGGATGGCTTCATGGTAAACTTTGTTCGTATTGATGGACACTATTATCCCCTAAAACCTTTGCAATACGGTATTTTACTGATTTTTTTTTATTTCTTTAAAATGTTTTTCGAAATATTAGCTACACAAAACAAGTTTTCATTTTGAATTATCTTGAATATTTTCAAAGATATAGGACTTCAAACTTTATAATTAGACAAGGACAGGACGCTATCTTAGTGACGTCAGTGGGTTAGTAGCGTCATAGTCACGCCATAGAAGATTTCGTTTTAGAAAGAGACAGCTATAGTCAAAATCAAACAGACTATAATTCTTTTATTATAAAACAGATTCAAATTATTTTTTCACATTTGGTATTCTTAATTGCAATATTTTTTAACGTCATCATTAAATATCTACATTTCAACAACAGTAAAATACCCTATTATTAAAATTTAGTGGTGTATATGTCGCATGGTGGATGGTTAAATCCGGCGGATGGTTAAGTATAGCAGCATGTACACCTCGGAAGTCCTGTAGAACACGTGATAGGTTAAAAATTTAAATTTCGTGGTTATTTTTATTTGTGACTCCGTCAACCTAATGGGAAGATAAAATAGCTTACGGAAAAAAATATCGGCCTAGGCGTTTAATGAATGGCGGATTTAACCAGTTGGCTGCGATACATACATATCGTTATTACGTTAACGTTGATTAACCATATACTTACCCGCATGGACCCGCATCGTCGTGGATTTATCGTCTTTTGTTCGTCCCAACACGTATGGACATAGAGAGAGCAAATTGCTAACTATACAAATAAAAATCCTAATAATAGTTTTAAATTTACAAAAAATTACAAAAAGGTTGTGGCAGAATATTAGCGACAGCGACACAATTCAACTGTCAGATGCTGAGCTACAATTCCTTTTTGTTTCAAGTTAGCATGCGATTATACTTTAGTAGGTACCTAGTTAAGCAATTTTGTAATTTGGAACTAATAAATTCTTTTTATTTATTTATTTATTATAAATGCGAAATTTTGTAAGTATGGATGGAGACATCCATCCACACTACTTACTCTTTCACGCAAAAACTACTAAACGGATTTGGTTAAAATTTGGCACACAGATAGTAGATAGCCGGGATTAAAAGAAAGGACACTTTTTATCTTGATATCGAATAAAGTATAGAATGATTTTTAATTTGTACTCGTATGGAAATGTTAAGCAATAAGCATTTACTTCTTAGATTGTACTTCGCATATAACGTGATACTTTTAGTAGTAAACTTTGAACCAGTTGTTTAACTTAGCTCCTCATATGCACCGAGTTCATACTTGGAATATGTTCAGTGTAACCACGTAACTTACTTTCGAACGAAAGTACTTGCAAGTTAGGTACTATAATTATAAAGTTTCAAAATGCTTGTAAATTTTTATTGAGCTATTTTCATAGTAGAGACAATTCAGGAGATGATTGAATCAAGCATCACTTAGCGGAAGTCCAACCCATTGTAAAAAGATAAATAAATAAATATTTTCTTACAATCACACCAATTTATCAAAGCCCGCAGTAAATTTCTTAAAAAACTGTGTCTACGTGAACTTGATAACGGATAAATATTAACTTAAATACTTTTTGTTTGTAAATACATACTAAATATACATAGAAAACACTCAGACCAAGACAAATAGACATGTTCATGCACACAAATATTTGTCTTGTTCGGGAATCGAAAGAACCAATATTAAATCATAGAGTTATTACATTACATTACCTAAAACCTAAATATAAGCAAGACAGTGACATGACACACCTTGCACCTTCACCGATTAGACTTTTTTTTTCCACAACGGGTAGCACTTAGCCTTCATCACACCTGATGTGAAGGGTGATAAGGCTGAAGGTGGAAGCGCACTACTCCCGGAATCCTGAGGAACTGGCTATCTTATCTCTAACTGCCGGAACACAATAATGCTGAAAACATCATTGTTATGGCGTCAAACTTAGATAAGATGGTGGTAGCTAGCCAGGCGGACTAAGAAAAAGTCCTACCACAATTTTTTTTTTTTTTTTGCCTCGAACGACCGACCGTTTCCTATTGAAACAATCGCTCATCCGGCAATCTTCCGGACTACGGGGGAAGGAGGCAGTGAATCCTCATGGATACCATTACAGCTGGCTGTAATGGTTATGTCGGACTCTTACCGACTAAACACTGCCTGAAAACAGTTGTTACCTGGACGGGTATTTCAGCATATCTGTGGAGACCACGTCCCTGGAGGGCCGTGGCGCAGCCTACCACCAACCAAACCGAATACAATATGTACCTACCCCCACTGGGAATCGAACCCGGGACCTCTGGGTCTGAAATCGGTGGTGTGAACCACTAGACCACAGAGGCGGTTGAAACTAGACGAGACTACTCTACACGTTAGGTTAAGTTTGGGCGGAACACGTGTAGTGTAACTAGTCTAATCGGTGAAGGTTTGTTAATGGCCTGTCATACTTATTAATGTGTCATTAAATATTCATTCATACCTTGCTACCATTCGATCAATTTCCATCAAAAAGTTTACAACTAACTAAGAATAAACTAAATCAATCACCAAAGCCATTCATCGCTTACTAAGTCACACCCATTCGTAGAGTGCACTGAACCACAACGATATAAATTAAAATACGTACTAATAAATCATTTAGTCGCCTCACAACCACAATGGAGAAAGGTCTTTCCAAGAAGGTTGATGAACTTACAATAATTGTTTGCAAAAACACTGGTCGAAAATTTTGCATGCCATTGAAGGCAAAAATATAGAATGAAAAGGACCACTCCTTTTCTTTCCATATTTTTGCCTCCTACCTCCTCCACTTCATACCTACCTATACCTATACAAATAATTGCTTATACCCTAATTTATATACTTATCCGATAATCTTTTGTTTTCGTATTTCTTCTTCATTGTATTTATATAGTGGCTTTTCTACAGACTTTTCTATAACCCTGCAAGTTTGAAATCGTGGGTGGTAGCCTACGTTGTAAAAGCTTTTTACTAACTTGTCATGTTAGTTATAGTAAGTATGTTAGTTGCTGAGGGACAAATCTTGCAAGCTTAATTTGACCCACTTCCCCAGTGTCCGATAGAGCTAAAATTTTGTATACCGGTATGGTTTCCGATTACAATACAATATTAAAATACAATCAGATAAAAAGCTTGTCATAAAAATTATTATTTTTCTCAAATCTTATTCATAAAAAATTCAAACTTTTTAAGAATTTGGTCTAGATTGGACTTCGGAAGCAATGTTTGTCATGACGCAAAATCTGCAGAGGTGAAAGGGGATGAAATATCTTTGACTACTATATTCTTTCAGATAGCAATGTGAAAACTCATTCAAGTCTTTTGCTTTTTCCTATATTGTATGTTCTTCCTACGAACTAGAGTATTTAAGCATTTGGGGTTTTAAATAAAAAAATATTCAGAAACATGCAACACGTAACAAGGACTGTTTTCTTTGTGCGTCGCTCTTTTCTGACTAGCTATAACAATCGACATTGTACAGTCCACATCACATCAAACATAAAATATACACTACGAAAACACCTTTATTGCGTTAAGGATAAGGCTGCTTTCAAGGCCGAAAATCTAATATTATTTTGTGGTCGATTGTACCAAACATTGAGAGGTACCGTCACGACAATGTGCGTGACTTAACCTTTTCTGTTTCTGAGACGAAAAACTTATGCAACCAAAAAGAGTATGCAGCCCTCATAAGCCGTATTAGGTATAGAATTAGGGGTGATTATGCCTTGCAAATTCGTATATATAAACCGCAATGCGGGACCTATTACTGCACGGTATGAGGTATGACTTTAATAGTTACCAAAGTATAAAAAAGGAAAAATAAAGAAAGCATTGTACAACGGTGGCCATTAAAATGATACGCTGATAGATAGGCAGTAATATGTCAAGCTAATACGAACAGTTTTGTAATACCTATTTGTAAAAAATGATATTGCTTCTGTTGAAACTGATAAGTTACTTGCGCCCTTTTGTCGGCTAAAAGTTGGAGAAGAAAAATTTGTTTGATCATGTAGATTTAAGCAAGTAAAATTACACATAAATCGTCTAAACTGAAACAAATAGGACGATTCACTAAGTAGACCTAGATTGTTTAAGTTCATTGTTTTTGATTTCTAAATATGAAAATTTCTAATTGGTTCATATTTATACTTTTAATACTTTGTAGGTATCATAAAAAACAATGTGTTTTGCAATTTAGACTGTTAACAACTGCTTTCTAGAGCACTCATTAATATAAAAAACGCCCAATCATACCTGTCAAAATAGAATGAAATACCTTTTGGAACAATTGGAATGGTATCAAATACAAAATTTTATTGATGGTGCTACTCGATCGCGCACAATTTGGTGGACTATGTATTTTTTTAACTGTTGTACAATTAAGTTTGGCCACCACTGTGAAGTCGTGGTTTTCAATCGAATATCGGTTTAATTCAACAGTAGGTATGTGGTGAAAAATCACCTAAAAACAATCTGCATTAGATCATGAGGTAGTTATGGTTAGATTCGAGTAGGTATGTACCAGGATCTCCCATTTAATTGTAAGTTGATTCTCATGTAGTACTTATAAGTTATAATACAGTCTTTGTAGCGAGCTTCTTAGGGCTTATATTGATAATCATCATCAGTCATTCCGAGTCTACATAGGATATTGATAATGATTATCCGTAATACGAGTCCTTAACGAGACTTACCTTGGTTAAGAATAAAGAGATAAGTATACCTTTTATTATTATTTTACCTTTTTCTTTTCAATTATGGTAAACACAAACCCACTGAACAATATAAACTTATTAAATTGGCTAAATATGCACAGCTACCAACATCCTGGTAAAAAGGAAACCAGAATCAAATTAAATTACTGAAACCCAAACAGATATGGTTAATAAAATTGATTTCGGTCATAATTTTAGGTGAGGGAACAAAGAAACTGTAATACTAGATATGACACTGCAATTAAATAACAATGGTAAGGACTTGAGTGTTTCTAGACAACTAACGGCTCGTTCACACGCGATTATTAACTGACGATTCGTAAAAATACACAAAACTAAGTAGACTTATCCGACATTTTTCACGTGTAGCGACGCATTTACATGCAAAATAAAAATCACGTATCAATGTTGAACCAAGATGCTTCATCACACGTTTTGTGATCGTGTGAACACGGGCATTTAAAAAGCATTATAAAAAAGACAATACGTCAAACATAGTCCTGTGAATGAGCCAAGAGCTCATAAACACAGGATTCGTTTCGATTCGTCAGAAACACGGTATGTCATAACGGATGGATGTTCACATTATTTGCAGAGTCGTGTGTTTTCAGTAGAATCCGTCACGTCTTTACTGGATTTTCAACTTTATGTAATGCGTATAAATAAGGGAATTTAAAAGGCATTATTTTACGGGAAAAAAAATAATTATTTCGTCTAACATTCATTTCTTTGGCAAATTTATCGGTCAACTTGCCAATTATTCCCAGATTTTATCCGTCTAATCTGAAAGCAAACTTTAATACTTGATCATTTTCATAGAGTGTACCCCTGATAACACTGCGCGGGGTCGAAATCGGATACTAATCTTAACAACGGGGTAGCACTTAGCCTTCATCACACCTGATGTTAAGTGGTGATAAGGCTAAAGGCGGAAGGAAGGCTGAAGGCGCATAACTCCGGAATCCTCAATCACTGAGGAGCTGGCTATCTTATCTCTAACTGCTGGAACACAATAATGCTGAAAACTTAGATAAGATGGTGGTAGCTAGCCAGGCAGACTTTAAACAATCCCTACCACCAACCAAACTATACTGTAACTAGCGCCAAAAACGCCCCAGTCGCGCGCAGAGTTATCTGACACGGACTCTACCTTAGTTTGTAAATTTTATTGTCTCTTCTTGCATCGCTCTATAGCGGATCACAAAAAACCTTTTGGTCGAGCTAGGGTCAATAATTCCCCAAGTCCATTTAGCAAGCCGCGCGAATTTTTATAGCCAATTTTGTTCAGAGTCTTACCGAGGTGATAACGGACATTTTAATACTTTCCTGATACTTTATATCTGTGGTACTTTCTGAAGGTGTAATGAAATTTTAATATTTTTTACGTTGCCTCTGTTTCGTGTTCCGTGGATTAGGTTCGTTAAGTGAGTGAGTGAACTAGTGGTGTTGAAGTAATTATGTTCAACTAGCTTTCCACCCGCGGCTTCGCCCGCGTGGACTGCACGACGTTATCCCGCGGGAATGTGATATTTTTTCCGGATAAAAAAGTAGCCTATGTCACTCTCCGCCCCCAAACTATTCCCATACCAAAAATCACGTCGATCCGTTACTCCCTTTTGACGTGAAAAGTGAACAAACAAACAAACACATTTTTACCTTTTATAATATTAGTATGGATTTGGTCTACGCTAATAAACCAATGGGAAATTTAAAGTGACAATAGTGTACAGTGTACAGTAGCTTGTGATATGGCAATGGGAAACAACCAAGGGAAAACCCTCACATAGTATATCCTATCATACCCTCACACAGACACACAATTTAGAAAAGTAGGTTATCTACACTTACACGACCGAGAATCTAACCCAAGACCTCAAAAATAGCGGCGGCACCTTTAAAACTATAAAAATACTAGCGGATCCTCGCGATTTCACCCGCGTGGTACCCGTTCCCGTGGGAATATCGGGATAAAATATAGCCTATGTCACTCGGGAAGAGTGTAGATTTCTAATGGTCAAAGAATTTTCTAAATCGGTCCAGTAGTTTCGGAGCCTATTCGATGCAAACAAACAAACAATCAAATCTTTCCTCTTTATAATATAAGTATAGACTATGAGGTAGGTACTACAACAATACGATTAGAAACAGCTAAATCAACGTAAAATTAATTTTCTATTCATCATGTCAGCCAAACGACGCCCACTGCTGGGCATAGGCCTCCCCCAAGGATCTCCACAAAGATCGATCCTGCGCTGCCCGGATCATTTATTCATTTTTCTTTTCATCATACAATATTTAGTGCCGAGTAAGAGTCGAGTCTACAACATTAAAATAAACACTCGACCAAAAACTAAGTCCACTGTCCTAGTCGTCATCTACAATAACTGCCTAACCACTAAAACGTATTCCAAATTCAAAAGCCCAGCGTTAAAACGTTCTCGAATTTTGACAATTGCGAAAACAAAAGACTAATGAAGCGTCAAAATGGCCGAACCACCCCTTAACAGCTGTTTACATATGCATGGGAATAAAATTGGAATCCAATTGAGTCCACCGGGCGTTCTGTTTAACTTCTATACCTTCGTTTGCGTCCCTGGCAAAAGCGACAAAAGCGAAGCGAGCGTAGCGATAATATAGAGAAGTATTTTTTAGAATTCTGCCACGTGTGAGAGGTGATTGGCTTGAACGAGGCCTACGAACAAAAATATAATGCACTGTCAATTTAGGAAAATAAATAATAAACATATGCTTAACTCACAGCTTTAAATCCACGTAGTTTACTTTGTCAACGTTACCGAAGCTTTTTCAGTACTTATTAAAATTTTATTAATAGGTCTTTACATATGAAATTGCCGTTTTTTTCTTTTGTACATATAACTTAACAACTTTTATAATATTAGAAATATATAATTTCTTTAATATTGCGTTACATTAAGACCGTATCGAGCAACTTTTGATAATTTAATAACCACGATATTTGATTGTTTACATAGAAAAAACTTATTCCGAAAGTTACGACTATTTTTGTTTCCAGAATTTCGTACTTTATTAGTTGTAACTTAGTGAAAAAAAAATTTTTTTCTCTTAACGAATGTGTCATTTAGTAGTTAAAATGTCCATAAATACGTGTGTAAAATTTTGTAAATTTACATAATATTAGTCGTTAAATAATAACAAAAACGTTAGTATGGAAAATAAAAAATTACAGAAATCTCCATACAAAACGGCAATTTCATAGGTAAAGACCTATTATAAACAATATACAGGGTATTAGGGGCACCCTTGCAAAAACTTTAACCATGGCTTCAGACCATCATGTTGAACAACGTACAGCAAGAATTTTTTGTCGGATATAAACGACGACGTTGATCGACGCCTACTTACTGCTGGGCATAGGCTTCCCCTAAGGATCTCCACAACGATCTTATTTATCTAAATATAAATATGAAATAAAAAAGCATTGCAAATGCAAAAACTAATAAAAAGTAGTTTTGGAATTCCTTTCACTCCTTCCATTTTTACTACCCACACCGCATACATATAGGGAAGCGAAACTTTTAATTCTTCCGTAACGTTCCGATTTCCTGATTATAGCTACTTCCGGGAACCGAATCAGTGAACCGTAGTCGAACAAACACTCCACAATGAACCGCCTCGGATGTGCCTTAAACAAATACGTGAATTCACAATGCTATTGTGTGTATAACCGACTTGACGGCAAGTGGGAAACTTTGAAATGCGAATGTATTTTTGACTTGATAACGTCTTATAAATCGATGTCACGTTCCGCCTGAGCACAGAATAATATAAAGGTACAGAAAGCTCACTTCTGAAACAACATTAAATTATCAATCTTTTCCACACGACAATGAGTCACACCAACACATCAAAATATGACTATAAAAGTTACTGCATTTAATGCGCGTACTCGTGCAAGTACTAATAGTTTTTGTTTCATCGAAATCTGGCCAGGATTGCCAAAGTTACAGCGTTGTAGTAGTTTCACCAGCTTTTGAAAATTTGCTTTCCTTGCGCGCTATTGCGATGACGTCATGTCGCACTGACATCTCCGTTTGCGGCTGTTGCGGGTGATTTCCGTCTAACTGTACCTACATAGAGTTCGTCTGTACGCAATCTGCGCGCAACTCGTGCGTTTTTGACGCTAGTTACAGTACATTTTCTTCGTTCTAAGGTTATGGTAAATTATTAGTATTCAATTTCGACCGCGCGCAGGCGCACTCTAAAACTGTCACCTACTGTCGATACCGAAAGACATTTATCCCACAAACTCATCTGACCCAGTGGTGGAGGCGCCACTAGCAGTATAAAATTATCGAAATGGCGGTCAGTTTTTAGGGTGCATATTTAACTACCAAGTCAGTTAAGGTTGTAAGTACATTTTGTTTTGACGGTTGCTATATGAATTGACAAAATCCCGCCCGCCATTACGAAAGTTGATTTAATTTATTATTCACGAAAATAAAACATTATTTGAAGGTGTTTTTTCACATGGGCTCAATACAAAATTCTTAAACATTTCATTGATCGACTATAAGAAAAATAAATAAATTTATTACGAAACCGTGAGAGCGCAACTATATAGCCAAAGGATTCTATGTAGGTATACGTAAGTGCGACGTGACGTCACACGTTAATGCCATTGGTTCACCCAAATTTTCCTCGGAGGCCGTACTTTAACGTTTAATATCTCAGTCATTTTTGAAGATAGGAAAAAAATAAAAACAGATTCTTTTTTGTCGAGTTACATATTTTTTAGATATGCTGATAACAAAAATCATTGGTGTGACTCATTAGGTATAATTGGCCGTACAATAATCACAAGATCGTCTGTTTCTAAGCTTTCTCACCCAACGGATTTCGATGTAGTTTTCACTGTTATTTAGAAAATTAATTCCCGAAGGTTTATACATCAAAATCACTCTAATTAAGTAGGTATTTGTGTGTTAGAGAAAAATTTCCATGTTTTTTTGTTTGCTCTAATGATGTGAGGAGCTTGACGGGCCCGATGGTGCAGTGGCTACCGCGTTCGCTCGGCCTGCGATCGTTTAAGTTAAGCATCTTTCGCAATGGTCGGTCACGGGATGGGTGACCAAAAACTTTTCATCTCGAGTTCCTCCGTGTTTCGGAAGGCACGTTAAGTCGTTGGTCCCGGCTGCATTTGCAGTCGTTAATACCCTCCGTTCCGCATTGGGCCTTCGTGGTGGGTCGTGGCCAATTCTCCTTATCCATCCATAAGGAAGGTGCCCCAGCAGTGGGGATATTAAATGGCTGATGATGGTGATGGTAGCTTTTAAGCCAAGGGTCGTGGGTTCGATCCCTACCGGAACAATCATTTGTGTTTTCTCCGTGTCTGGGTGTTATGAAACTATGTTGTTATTTATGTACGTACTAGCGGCCGCCCGCGGTTTTACCCGTGTGGTTTCTATTCAAAATGAACTCCTATCAAAAATGTATGGAATCGATTCTACTGTCGATTCTGAACAAACTATTTTCTCAGTTTCGCTAAAAGTATTAAGTAACAAGTTGTATAAATATCTAATTTATCAAT
The DNA here is from genome assembly GCA_949710035.1 of Crambus lathoniellus. Lineage (NCBI taxonomy): Eukaryota > Metazoa > Arthropoda > Insecta > Lepidoptera > Crambidae > Crambus > Crambus lathoniellus. Next base: position 9,912,105 of record OX453323.1, on the reverse strand, counting down.
CTCCTTCCTTCATGGCTAAACCATCCGAAAATTATTTCTATCTTTGTTTCTCTACGTCTAACCACAACTCTCTCTAGTTCAGTAGTTTGGTTTGGTTTAAATGGACTGCAAATAATTAAATGTATCCAGTGGACGAAGTTGAACAATCCCGTGCTCCCAAATTCACTAATAACCAATTTCGTGTACCCTCCGAGGCATGATCAGGAATCGGGTGCTATTAGTGAAACGCACGAATTTTGCTAAAATGAAGATACGTCGGTTGGTGCACTTGTGATTTTTAATCGGGAGATAGTTTTATCGTTCTCGGATTCAGTATAGACTTATAATGGCAGTGCGCGCACTGACGATTAAACTATCGACCGATCAAAATATCGAAAATGACTGGCCGATAGTTGTATGATCAAACTATCGCACAACTATCGGCCGGGCGGTAATGTGCATGAAGGACTATGTGAGCGCGCGCACTGCATTCAACTAAACTATCGTCCAACTATCGGCAGACTGCGCATTCAGTATCGAACTTTCGAAAATGACTGGCCAATAGTTGTACTACTATCGGACAACTATCGGCCTGTGCATGAAGGACTATGTGAGCGCGCGCCCGGATTCAACTAAACTATCGATCAACTATCGGTCGACTAAAAATCACAAGTGCGCGCAGGATGTCAAAACCAATCTATCGGCCGACAGTTTGATCACGATCGTCTTACGACTCCGACTAAACTATCGCCCGATTAAAAATCACAAGTGCGCGTTGGCTCTAAGGCTCATTTACGCCGAAGCAACACTGTGCGACATTGCCGCTTGCTACATATTGTGGCGTACGTCATCTTGTGGTATGCTACATATCCAACATTTGCAGCATGCGGCATGCGGCAGCCTAAGTCAAAAATATCGCATGGAATTCACTTGTTTTGATACAAGCTGCGACAATCAACAGTGTTGACATGCCGCACGACTCTTGCCACAATTTGCGACACTTTTAATTATGTAGCATGCGGCCTTATGGCATGCCGCAATGTCGCACAGTGTTGCTTCGGCGTTAATGAGCCTTTACGATTCAAAATTATTAGTGTTGGGGTTGCGGGGCACAAAAATAATATTTATTCACTTAGACATTAAATAAATATGTAGGTACTTATGAATCGTCAACATTTTCCTACCGCCCATTCAAGATTTTTTTTTCAAGACACTTTAGAGCAAATAGCGGTCAACTAAATGCCATTAGCCGTGTTTCTAAAAATGTTTGTGTCTACTGCCTATGCAATCAATACGCGCGATACCCGCAGTCACGTGCTCTCTTACGTCATAGTACCTAGAACTTAAAATCTGTCAGAAAGTCACAGAGACCTATGAGCACGATGTATATCTAGAAGTTTCTTAATTTTTTTTTTTTTATGTAAATCAATTTATTATAAAATAAATTAGTTGGGGTGAATGGGCTTTTGGATTATTGCATTAACACGTTGTATGAATCAGAAATGAGTAGAAAGGAAGACCTAGTGAACATATTTCTTCAAATTGGCGATGTTTGCTTACTCATTACTTACTTACACACATTGCCTTATACCATTCCGCAAAACGCAAGAAAATTTAATATGGGAATTATATCGTACGATTTCAGAATAAGTCCTCACTATGTCCAATACAGTTGCAGTGCTGGTGCTGCATTTGAGCTAGTCTCGATACGTACCTATACATAATGTGTTCGGAAAAGATCGACGTTTCTGAACGCAACTCTAATGTCACGTCAAATTGACATTGGCTGTCACTTGAAGTTGACAGTGTCACTTGATTGAAATTCTCGTGGCAAAAATGTCGGAATAATTTTGCTGAATTTGTTAAAAATCGCTCGCGTTGAATGTGCCTGGCATATCGAGTTTGAAAAATCTTAAATTATCCTGCCGATCCCGTGTTGTACGACCACGATTTTGATGCCATCCTGATGAGTGGCCGGTCGCGATGCTTTGAAGGATAATCATCCACCACACGTGTTGTTGCAGGGGCAATATATATCTTGACAAAAGGCTCCTCCGTGTAGTGTTGAAACGCCCAGTGTCTTGTGAACGCTGTTATTTGTGTTATGAGTGAGGTGACTAATTGGTAAGGTCTGCAGAAGAAGACGGAGCCACAGGGGGGGCCCCCCTCTCCCCACGCTGCCCAGGGACTTTCTACAGCACAGACCACAGTATGTAAAATCACCTTACTTCACATTCTCTCCGCTGTGTATCGCAGTCCTATTGTTCAGTTACATCCCGGCTGAAACCAAGATTTGTCCGGAGTCTATACTCATGATAGCCTTCCACTGCGCCAATGCTGACTCCGCGGTCTAGGCAGGGGTGTACTGAACATAATGTATGCAGTTCGGAGTTGACAGCTTCATGTTCAGTATATGAATCGGGGAGCCCATGGCGCAGTAGTTACCGCGCTCGGCCTGCGATCGTTAAGGTTAAGCAACTTTCGCAATGATCGGATGGGTGACCAAAAACGTTTCATTTCGAGCTCCTCCGTGCTTCGGAAGGCACGTGAAGCTGTTGGTCCCGGCTGCATTTACAGTCGTTAATATCCACCAAACCGCATCGAGCCCGTGTGGTGGATCATGGCCCATTCTCCTTATCCATCCATAAGGAAGGCCAGTGCTCCATCAGCGGGGGCATCAATGGCTGTTGATGTTGATATGAATCGATGCAGTTTGTTCAATGTAACTTGCTAAATAAGTACCTAATTAGTCGAAGCTTTTAAGTGCTATGAATGAACTCTGTGTAAACTTTCAGATCAAGATGTTTTGTTTGTTTGTAATGAATAAATTGAAAAACCACTGAACTGATTTAAAAATTCTTTCATTAGTTGAAAGCAACATTATTCCTGAATGACTTAGGCTTTATTGGCAAGTGACTGCGTAATATCCTGACAGAATCGCACCCATTTATAAATAAATAAATATCTCACAAAATCACACATATTGATCTGACTCCGAAGTAAAAGTAGCAGGCACTTACAGATATTAGAAACAACGCAGGTATTACAAATATATTACACGTTTATATAGGTACATACATAGGCCGCGATCAAGGTGAATGAATACAGCTGAATTTGCTAGAAGTGGACAGTAAAAGGCTCCGTGTAGACGTTAAAGACTAAAGTAAAGACCTATGTTCTCATGCATCCATTTCTCAATAAGTTGGACAATTTTAGATAAAAAGAGAAGTTAAGATAAATTCTTCGCTGTTTCAGCCGGTTGCTTAGCGGATGCGATCCGGCTGCGGTGCTATTTCCATTCGTAATACAGGAATGCGATCCAGTTGCGGTGCGGCTGCCGCGGCGTCTTCTACACTACACGTAGCCTAACACCCGATTTTCATTCCAAAATCAGGTCACACCCAAATCCCACTATGCGAAATGTTTGTGTAAACCCCTTTTTAGATTCTCGTTGTTTCGCATCAATCTTGGGTCTAGAGTGTCTAGACACAAAAAGTCTAGATTTCTGGATCTAGGTCAGAAACAATTTTAGAGAACACTGAGATTTATTTGTACCCCAGGTTTACTTGGGCGAATAAATCCATAGTCAAAACAAATGGAACAGAACATTGATAAATCTTTCTACGTTAACGTAAAAAAAGCTTACGTAAAAAGCCGCCTAAAAAATTTCTAAACAAAATTTTACAGCTTTTTTGCAGATTGACGACCCATTTGGCCCAGGGCTACGGATACCTGACTTCTGCGCTACAGGTCACACGTTTGATTCGCGAACAAGACAAATATTTGTGTGCATGAACATGCCCATTTGTCTTGTTCTGGGCGTTTTAGTTTTCTATGTATTATAAGTAAAGTATGTATTTGCAAACAAAAATTATAAAAGTTTATCTATATCCGTTATCTAGTTACCATAACACACGTTCTCGATGAAAACTACTTATGAGCTTGAAAATCGGTGTGAAGTATCCATAGCATCCATTTCTCAATAAGTTCGGATAATCCTATCCTACTAATCCTACTAATATTATAAATGTGAAAGTTTAGATGTTTGGATGTTTGGATGTTTGGATGTTTGGATGTTTGTTACTCAATCACGCCAAAACGGCTGAACGGATTTGACTGAAATTTGGAACATAGATACATTGTAGCCTTGAGAGGAACATAGGCTACTTTTTATCCCGGAAAAGTATCACATTCCCGCGGGATAACGTCGTGTAGTCCACGCGGGCGAAGCCGCGGGCGGAAAGCTAGTATTATAAATGTGAAAGTTTAGATGTTTGGATGTTTGTTACTCAATCACGCCAAAACGGCTGAACGGATTTGGCTGAAATTTGGGACACAGATACTTTGTAGCCTAGAGAGGAACATAGGCTACTTTTTATCCCGAAAAAATATCACATTCCCGCGGGATAACGTCGTATAGTCCACGCGGGCGAAGCCGCGGGCGGAAAGCTAGTTTTAGATAAAAACAGAAGTTCAGAAATTCGACGCATTTTCTAACGACTCCGTAGCTCAGCTGTCAGACAATTCGCTCGGACAGTGAAAGGTCCCGGGTTCCATTCCTGGCGGAGCTACTTGGGTGATGAGTTTTTTTCTTACTTATATGTCATTTTCGTCTGGCAAGCCATCGGAAAATTACGATGCTAATACCAATCAGTAACAGAACTATTATCACCATCTTTCAAAGAGTTTTCTAAAATATATTTTAAGTTGACTGACTGCGATAATAAAGTAAACTTATAATGGGAAATCAAGCCAAGCGCGATAGAATAATATTACACATTTATACCTTGTACTCAACTGCAAGTAGGTCAGGTAATAGAACAGTTTAGTAGCTTAGGCCCAAGCCACAGGAGATGAGCGTTACGCTATAGGAGTTTTAGTTATATCATTACCCAGACTTCCGCACGCGACTTTTGCCGCGTCACAGATTACTAAATAGTTGCTATGTAACAGATAGTTCACTCCGCTTAGTCATTTAAATAAATAGCAACTCTAACTATAACTCAATAAAGTAGAATTCAGCTTGTACGGCGCAGGCAAATTACGAACGGCCACTCGTTGTCGTTGCATCTCTTTCTATCGCATATATTCTAGCTCTTTTGCGGACCTAATTTCTATGGATTTACAACGCCGGCGTTGCCGCCGCGTTTTCGAGCCGACACGAGGAGTGAAATAGGCCTGGCCGCGTGTACTACACGACTTTATCCCGAGGAATGTGATAAAAAGTCGCCTATGTCACTCTCCAACCCCCAAACAATCCCCATACCAAAAATCACGTTGATCCTTTGCTCTGTTTTGAGTTTTTGACGTGAAAGACGGACAAACAAACACACTTATACATTATTTTATAATGTGAGTAAGTATGGATTTTTTATGCAGCAAAGTTCGCAACGCAAGTCTTGTTGCTGACTTTCGTGGCTTTCTTCTATTTATTTTTGACTAATGCCTTACTGCGGTTTAACCAGCGTGGCGCCCGTTCCCGTGGGAATATCGGGATAAAATACTATGTCACTCGGGAAGAATTAGGCTTTAAATGGTGAAAGAATTTTTTAAGTGTTTTTAGTTTATCCACTACAAAAGATACATACAAATAAACAAAAAATATTTCTTATCTTTTTATAATATCTATTAGTAAAGATAGTATAGATTTGTGTTAAAAGTTGTATTTACAAATAAATAATTAAATAAGAGTAATTTAACGAGATCGGTACTCCGTTTTTTTGTAATTCTTGTTTTAGTGGTGGTATAAATAAACCTCAAAGACAGATTTCAACCTTAATTAAATGTTGCTTTAAAACTCCCTTTCCTTTCATGTTTGTACCACGCCACAGCTCACATTAAGCTGCGTCCATACTTGTAACATTTACACACACACACCCGTACCGTGTCAGACACGATTCAAGATTCAAGATTCAAATTTGTTTATTCAATTTAGATTGTTATTTACAATACTTGTGAACGTCATAGAAGCTACGCCATCGGTTCGCAAACCCTACAGCGGGAGGCCTTGGAGAAGAACCGGCAAGAAACTCCAAGGGTTGTTTTTTTCTCCCTGTCTTATTTCATACAGAGTCGTCAAATTGAAAAATGACCTTAACATGGTATGACTAAGGTCAGTTTCCATCACAATTACACAATGGGTTATGATAAATACAGTTAAGTATATGCGAACTAATGATCATAGCGGTGAACAATTTTCAGTTACTTAGGAACTCTACTTAAAGCTTTAATATTAGTTTAAAACAAAAGACAATTCTACTATATACTGCAAGTTGCGCCATACATGTTTCAAATGTAATTCTTAATAAAATGAATAAAAACAAAAGAAAACACATTTTAAGGCAAGCAGATAAGAGCAGACCCATTCCCACTGGCAGCACCCGTTCACGAGCATGACGCATGAACCAGCCATCGCTTCGCTCAACCATATTTTAGGGAACGTAACGACCCGCCTCACACGCCACCACCGTAGAAATGTTTTAGTGAGCAAAACGGATAATGTGAACGTCTTTTGACACGCGAACAAGTTCGCGTACATGTTACAAGCTTCAAATCCATTCCGAACACTGGAAGAAACTGCTAGACACAGATAAATGTACGGACAATGTACGGAGTTACGAAGGTGCAGTGTGGACGCTGGTCTGTGTGCTGTTACGCATCGAAGTTACGTGTTACGAGCCGATCCATCGAGAGTCGGTTTTTATCAAAGGATTTCGCAATTGTCCGCGTGTCAAGGAGACGTCCACACTTGTGTTTATGACACGCGTACAAGTACGCCAGATGACACAGATACAGACACGGGATAGGAATGGATCACGTCGTGACATGTGCCGGCATCACAGAATAAATACAAGTACAGAAGATGATTATTTTATAAAAATGACAATATCTCGAAAACGGTGCGTCGTAGCCAAAATCTATCGAAATTTTTGATACCCTTTTAATAACCCCGGAGGTATTTGAGAGACATCGAATGGTAAAAATTTAACTTTATAAGTTCTGAATTCAGTTCAAATGGATGAAAACAGAGAAGCAGGGGACGGGGCCGCAGCCCCCCCACCAAGAGGGCTCGGGGGGCTAAGCCCCCCGCCGCCGCCCCCCGAGCCCAAGAAATCCTAATAGGTAGTCGTTTTAGGTTAGGTTAAGTTAGAGCTGTGACCAAAACGCAGCGCGAGCCGAGCGAGCGAAGGCAGCGGCCGGCGAAGCGGCAGAAAAAACTTTTTTTTCCAAAAAAAAAAACTTTTTGTTTTTTCGTCTTAGATCTTTTTTCGAAAACTATGATTTTTTTCACTTTTTGAAAAAAAAATTTATGCACCCCCTTTGGGACACCCGGACGGCCTAAAGTGTATATAAATAACTAATAAATAAATAAATAACTTCTTACATTCACACCAATTATCTAAGCCCATTTTAATTTTATTACGAAACTGTATCATGGAAAACTTGATAACGGATAAATATATACTTAAATACTTTTCGTTTGTAAATACATACTTAATATACATAGAAAACACCCAGACCAAGACAAATAGACTTGTTCATGCACACAAATATTTGTCTTGTTCGGGAATCGAACCCGAGACCACTGGCGCAGAAGGTGGGTAGCCTACCCCTGCGCCAAATCGGTCGTCAAAAGTATATGCAAAAGAATTAGCCTTAAAAATTTAAAATGCTGCTGAAAGTCACAATTCCACGCGGACGAAGTCGGGGGCACAGCTAGTAGGTATTAAATACTTATAATCTTTATTTTTTATTCCATCTTTGAACTCAGCAGTTCGGTGCCTTGCCACGCAGTCTTGTTCGATTGACACCATGCGTCTACACTTGTAACATTTTGGCGTGTCAGAACACCGTGTCTTTATAATACATTGTCGCTTTGATACAGTATTACCACAGCGCATGCCCAACAAAACTAGCGATGCATGATAAAGACACGGTGTTCGGACACGCCAAAATGTTACGAGTGTTTATTATTTCATCGTACATGGTTTGTGACCGTGTCAGCACAACCTAGACCGTCCACATTGAGCGTAACAAGTCTTGTACGATGACACGGAGTCCGGTCCGATGTCATGACACAAGTCTGGACGCAGCTTTAAGGATTCTATTCTGGAAGATATCTCACGGACTCGAAAATTTATCTAAATTTAGCTTACTAGAATGTAAGTGAAGCTGGAAAGCGATTCTTACGTAAAGGTAGACTTCCGTGCATCGCGGCCAATCGCAGCCGCGCGCGAACGATCGCGTGCGACTGACGCGCGCGGCTGATGCGACAATATTATAGTGTCGTTCATTGTGTAGTGTGTGTAGTTCCTATATGCACACACACATCTCCCACCAGTATATAAGCCATTGCAAACCTTAATTAAATCGCATATAATCGCAGTCAGATCTTTTTTTTATTCGTCCCGTCATATTTTTTTATAAATACATCTTTTTGTAGAATAGTGTCATATTAAGTCATATCTTTCGTAGTAATAGTAAAGTAACTCCAATTTAATTACAAGGAGATAATTCACTGTTACAATATGAACGTCAATAGTCAGTGCAAAGTCAGCGTATAAAAATGTATGGGCCGACGTCTGTCGGAAGCCGCACGCAGACTTCGGAAACAACGCCATACATTTTTATACTCTACCTTCGTCCGTAGTAACAGTAGTAACAGCACTACAAACCTACGGTTGCATTACGTAAAACTAGCAGTCTAGGAACAGAAGGGGGCGCTTATTTTTTTTATCCACAACGTGGTAGCACTTGGCCTTTATCAAAGGTGGAAGGGCGTTTGTGCACTACACTGAATTTTACCGATCCGGCGATCCGGTTTTTTCCGGACCGATATGGCAGCAATGAAAAACATATGGGCGCTTGTGCACCACACTGAATTTTACCGTCCGTCATTTTACTTTTCCCCATTCCGGACCGTTTTTTTCCGTTCCGATATGACGGCAATGAGAAACATATGTACGCTTGTGCACTACACTGAATTTTACCGTCCGGAAAAAAACGGATGGTTGTATTTTAATCATAAATCACTACATAGTATAAAACAAAGTCGCTTCCCGTCTGTCTGTCCCTATATATGCTTAAATCTTTAAAACTACGAAACAGATTTTCATGCGGTTTTCACTAACAGGTAGCGTGGTTCTTCAGAAAGATTTTAATATATAATTTATGAAAGTTTTATGTAAATTGGTAGAAATATAACGATAATTGTCGAAAGTGCCGGCAAACGGCAAGCCGCGCGGGAGTTTTCTGCAAAAACGCTGCCTAATCCTTTCGAGGTTTAAAAAAATAATGCATGTTGGGATATTCCTCTTCTATAGATCTACAAAAAAGTCCGCGATAGCATATGTCTATCTTTTAAAGATAGCATATTATAGCCATATTATCTCTTAAAAAATGGTTACGAACAATGCGGTAATTTGGAAAGCTATTTAAACGGATACAGTATTAACCCTTATCAATCTAAATACGTTAGTTGCTTTAAGCATTTCATGCACATTATTTTACTCGTTTACACCATATAATTTAAATGAATATCTTAGGAGTTATCGCAAATAAATTAACGCACGCCAAATAAATTCAAGCGCCTTTCTCGATTGACGACCGATTTGGCGCAGGAGTAGGCTACCCACCTTCTGCGCCAGTGGTCTCGGGTTCGATTCCCGAACAAGACAAATATTTGTGTGCATGAACATGTCTATTTGTCTTGGTCTGGGTGTTAACTATGTATAATATGTATGTATTTACAAACAAAAAGTATTTAAGTATATATTTATCCGTTATCAAGTTTTCCATGATACAGTTTCTTAATGAAATTAAAATGGGCTTAGATAATTGGTGTGAATGTAAGAATTTATTTATTTATTATTATTATTTTAACCGCCTCTGTGGTCTAGTGGTTCACACCACTGATTTCAGACCCAGAGGTCCCGGGTTCGATTCCCAGCGGGGGTACATATTGTATTCGGTTTGGTTGGTGGTAGGACTTGTTCTTAGTCCGCCTGGCTAGCTACCACCATCTTATCTAAGTCTGACGCCATAACAATGATGTTTTCAGCATTATTGTGTTCCGGCAGTTAGAGATAAGATAGCCAGTTCCTCAGTGATTGAGGATTCCGAGAGTAGTGCGCTTCCATCTTCAGCCTTATCACCACTTAACATCAGGTGTGATGAAGGCTAAGTGCTAACCCGTTGTGGATAAAAAAAAAAAATTTTTCACCAATAACACGTAATATATCTAGCACCAAAAATATGGATTTTGAAATTTTTGTTTGTCTGTCTGTCTGTCTGTTGTCCGTGTTTCACGCAAAAACTACTAAGCGGATTTTGATGAAACTTTTTTTGTTATAGAGCTAGCTGTAGACATTCGATAGTAGTTAAAAAATAATTTTTCATCAAGCCTCAATTAATTGTGATTTCGGTAAAATGACCCTGTCAGGTACCTTTCACTGATAAGAGGATGAACCCAAAATTCTTTCTGTCTTCTACGTCTTCGTACATAAAGCAATAAAGCAAGTAATTGCTGACGTTCCAAAGAACTCATTATTCCTCTCGTTTAAAACGCGTCCGTAGAGTGTAGTTTCAAAGAGATCACTGCGCTGCCCCGGCCAGTAAAAAACCGGACAAGTGCACAAGCCTATCATCCGTGTTTTTCATGCCACGCCGGTCCGTAAAAACACGGACCGCCGGATCGGTAAAATTCAGTTGTAGTGCACAAACGCCCGAAGAGCACCACTCCCGGAAATCTCAGCCACAGAGGAACTGGCTATCTTGCGAGAGGAACTGGCTATCTGGCAACAAGTATTTTCGTTTATATCACACTATTCCTGAGTAACTGAAATATCACCTAAATTTACTTTTTAGGAGTAGAATGAAAAATTATAGTTGATACGGTACAGCCACATAAATAACCACCAATAGATACCGCATTTACGGCATCCGACTTTCGCCAAGCATCTATGACGCAGCAAGTAGGGTCCTACATCGTGGCAGCGGTTTGCAGATGAGGGGATATAGGGATCTGGTGGGTACAGCCAAGAAAAGACTTGTCGGATAAATCTGAAAACTAGCGCCGCCATTGAAAAAAAAATCATAGTGCCTTAATAAATACGAAATTGTAAATTATCTCTCTGCAGTGCACTCCGATGAAGCTTTGTGGTACTATTTATCGCTTAAAGGATATTTGTTAGCCTGTCGATTAGACTAATTCGTTTTTTTTGCGAAAAGTGGTCACTTTTAGCAATAAAACTTAATTAAATTAAACGACAAGCTATAAAATATAGATATAGCAATAGAAAGTACCACAAAGCTTCTTCGGAGTGCACTGCAGAGAGATAATTTACAATTTCGTCTTTATTTAGGCACTATGATTTTTTTTTCAATGGCAGCGCTAGTGTGCAGAATGCACAGCCTTAAAGTGTTAGTGAATATGGTGCATGCCTTGATCTGCTTTCAAATAAGTATCCTTTTTATTAAAACGTAATATAACAAGTCAATTTATAAATATATCGATAGTCATACGCACCAAACCAACAAATATTTCAGACGCTGGATGCTTTGTTAAGTGCGGCCATTATTGATTTCATATATTATTCAACCGACGGGGACTTACTTGACATTGATTGGCCCCGACCAGATACCCCTACGAATAATATAGTAATACCCTTTTAAAATAAACGATAATAATTTATTGCACGCAAATTGATTTTGGATTTAATAATTAGTTTTTAAATAATACAGTTTTTTGATTAAAGTATTCCGTGAATTATTAAGCTTTAACATAATTAAAGCAAACCTTAACAATACATGAAATCAAGACGGTAAAATGTTGGTCACCCATCTTTTAGCCGACCATAAGGAAAATTGCTTAACTTCCAAAACAAAATCCCAAAATCGTTCAATGACTTAACTCCTGACACCAATAAAGTAACATAATTTCTGAAGTATTTGAACAAACCAGAGCAATAGCTCAAACACGCCATCGGGGCATTACTACCACTTTATCGTCACCCCATCGAGCTTAACCCATAAATAATAATTACTTTTATCAATCAAATCATAATGTTATTTGATTTATTGACCTTTCCTGTTTCGCTTGATTTTGGTACATTTTTAATGTTATTTTTTTTCGGGTAAGAAGAGATGGTTTACCGTTATTAAGTTTGGGTTGCACTATTTATGAAATTTGAAGGTTTTATTTGTTTTATTAGCTTTGACATCAATAAACTTAATGCAATCCCAATTGTATTCCGAACTATGCTAAAAGAGGTTCGTCCTCCACTAAGATTCAAGATTCAAATTTGTTTATTCAATTTAGATTGTTATTTACAATACTTGTGAACGTCATAGAAGCTACGCCATCGGTTCGCAAACCCTACAGCGGGAGACCTTGGAGAAGAACCGGCAAGAAACTCCAAGGGTTGTTTTTTTCTCCCTGTTTTATTTCATACAGAGTCGTCAAATTAAAAAATGACCTTAACATGGTATGACTAAGGTCAGTTTCCATCACAATTATACAATGGGTTATGATAAATACAGTTAAGTATAGGCGAACTAATGATCATAACGGTGAACAATTTTCAATTAAGTACTTAGGAACTCTACTTAAAGCTTTAATATTAGTTAAAAACAAAAGACAATTCTACTATATACTGCAAGTTGCGCCATACATGTTTCAAATGTAATTCTTAATAAAATGAATAAAAACAAAAGAAAACACATTTTAAGGCAAGCAGATAAGAGCAGACCCATTCCCACTGGCAGCACCCGTTCACGAGCATGACGCATGAACCAGCCATCGCTTCGCTCAACCATATTTTAGGGAACGTAACGACCCGCTTGGGGCTTGAGGCTTGAGGAATATTTCATTTATTTATTATCCTAGCACTAGCACCAAACTAAGACTTGTCATAAAAACTGACTCATTTTAATCTCTTATTAGCTTCGCTTAAAAACATGATATTTTATTTTTTTAGTTTGTTTGTGTCGAGGGTTGCTTATTATTTTTTTTAATTTTAATTGTTTCTTTTTAAACTACACACAAACGTTTGAAAGTTAAATACCCATTATGCGTGTCAGATCCCTACTGCAGCAAATTCAAAGAGCTGATGACGTTGAAACGCCTGAATAGATCTTCACAAACCCTATAGTTAGGAACCATCTCGATCACGTCATGTTCGAAAAATTACGAAAAAGAAAAGGTTTGAAAAATTGAAAATGAAGTTATTAGAAAAAAATCGACCCGTCTGCGGGCGACTGCTCTAACCACTGAGCTTGACTCCGTAGCTCAGTGGTTAGAGCAGTCGCCCGGATAGCGAAAGGTCGTGAGTTCGAGTCCCATAGGAGCTAGTTGTGAGACGGGTCGATTTTTTCTAATTACTTCATTTTAAATCTTTCAATAATAAAAATTGCATTGTGAATGCAAAAAGGTAAAAATAACAAGGAAAGGCCGCAATCAAACCGCATCAAAAATTCGTTCAGGAGCTATGATGCCCCAGACAAAAAAACCCTCTTTTTGCAGTCGGGAGTTAAAAAAAATGCTTCGCTTGTTCTTTAATCTCTTGAAAGAACTTTTAGAAGACACATTTTACTGAAGTGTCAAAATAAAGTCAATATTTCGAAGTCAATAATAAAATGTTTCTTATTCTAAAGCTTTCATTATTGAAATGGACGTTTACTTAAAGATCACATATCAAAAACTTACTCCATAACTGACCCTCGTTAGATTTCCACGAATCGTTTTTATATGATTCGTCATGACTTTCACTCCAGAATTTATTATGATTACAAAATAAATCACTTGGGGGTTCGTTCTATGTAATTATGGGTCTAGACAGTGCACTTAGTAGCGAGAATAAAGTAAGTTAAATTACACAGAATAGCTATTATTAGGTTTGATTCGATCATTTGAAACTTCTATGCCTTTGCGTTTTTTATGATCTAATATTTTCAAATGGAATCTCTTATATCTCGAAATACAAATAGAAAAATACAAAATATTTTTTGGTATCTATGGCATCAAAAACATAAATGTGAAATGAGAGCCAAATACAATATACAGTGGCGGTCAGATAATTAAAGACAACAGTTGATTTTCATACAAGCGAGGTGTCTTTGAAGCCTCGTTTCTCCGCCAAGCATTGACCTAGCTGTGATTTGATGATGGCCATCCAGGGAGTGAATGGAGGAGATTCAGATCGCTATACACAAACAACTGATCTGATCAGCGTTCTAAGAGATATAAGAATCAGGGTTTTCAGTTTCTGGATTTCCATACAATTTTATGCAAATTTTGCGGATTTTTTTAAACATATCCTTATATCTTTTAGAATGCTGATCAGATCAGTTGGGTGTGTATAGCGATCTGAATCTCCTCCAATCACTCCATAGAGTGCGATCATCTGATCACAGCTAGGTCAATCCCTGGCGGAGAACCAAGGCTTCAAAAATACCTCGTTTGTATGAAAATCTACTGGTGTCTTTAATTATGTGACCGCCACTGTATATATATGCCTTGGTTGTTGACTTAAACGACTAAAGAAGTGAGACGATACTGCTCGCCATTTCTGTTAGGTTGAACTTGGCTTGACACGCTGCCGCGTGTCTAGATGGAAATAGTAAGTCTAATGCATAAAGTCGGTTCTGGCGCTTCGGTCGCTGCCGCAGCACGCTCGCTCGCTCGCTCGGCTCAAGCGGTACGTTCATGTAACCCTTAAAGATTTAAACAATCAAACTGACTGTCGCTTTCAGTAGGTATGTCCACAGATAATATACTATACTAGTACCTAGGTTTTGCCCAAATTAGGTAAGTTCACTAAGAACGTGTGTTGTGGATAGGTAAGTAGGTACTAGATAATGGAAAAACATACGTCTTTCCTTTTTGTGTAAATACCTTAAGTACATACAAAATATACATTAAAACCACCTGCTGAATATACGTACCTAAAAACTGTAAAGTGCAATCGTCCACATCTATTTGTACCGTCCTGTCGTCCCAAAATCAGTACAAATAACTCGCTCAATGCACTTAGGGTGATTAATCTGATAAGGCCACGCGTTCGGCTGGTGAAGCGTAATTCCAATGAAAACACCCAAACCAAAGGTAGTAGGTAGGGGAGCGGGCCCCATTATGGGATGGTTTCCTAATTTGGGAAGCAAAGTATTTCTGCCTACAAGCATCGCCATCTCACGGAAACGCTGTGAAATACTGCCACTTGTAGTGCGGATGCCATATTGGAACGCTCACGCGTCAGTCGCCACTCGGCTAGACAGTAGGTGTGTTTACATAAAAATTTTGTGAAACAGTTTTTGTGATATGCCTGTTAGAAGTTTACTTTTCTTAAGGTAAGTTTGATTTTATGTTTTTGTTAGTTTTTCTGCATCATCTAATAACGTTTGTGTTGAGGTGCATGTGTTGTTTCTTGCTGCATTACAATTAGTTTTTTGTTAACGACCATGTGTTGGCAGAAGACGTAATCGTCCTAATATGGGATACTAGGGTGTGCCTAATACGGGATATCTAATATTGAGGTACATGTATCCTATGTTCTATGTTCATGTATGTATGTGTAATCCTAAGTTCATTTTCTTAATAAATATTCTTGCATTACCTTAGGTACTTGCAATTAAAAAAAATACTTTTTTGCATTTACAATGCAATTTATTATTGAAAAATTGAAAATGAAGTATTTAGAAAAAATCAACCCGTCTCACAACCAGCTCCGATGGGACTCGAACCCACGACCTTTCGCTGTTAAATTCTGTCGGTATACTCCTTCCCACCCTGTATAGGACATCCCTTAAGCATTGCCAAAAAATGAAGTGTATCCCAACCCAATATGGGATATCCCATATGAGAAAATTTGCCAAAAAAATTAAGTGTATCCTAATATGGGATATCCCATATTAGGGAATGAACCTAATATGGGATATCCCATGATGGCGGTGTATGGTATCCCATATTGTGATACACTTTTTTTTTTGGCAAATTTTTTCATTTGCAACATTTTTGTCTGTAGTTATAAAAGTATGAATGGTAGAAGAATACAACTTCATAGCAATGTAAAATATAACATTTCGAATGAATTATTCTTAGTTTGTTCAGTATACTGTTATAAAAGTTTATAGAAATAGATGTTGGAATAGATGGGGCCCGCTCCCCGACATCAAATACGAATGTTATTTATGTTGAATGAAAAATACTCTTTTTTCATGGTTTTATATTTTTTATTGTAGGTACCTATCTCTTCGATCAATCATACAACTAGAAGTGCTCGCCAGATAGTCTCGCCAGATAATCGAAAACTAATCATGGCCTTATAAACGTAGACCGAAAAATGTACTGTAACTAGCGCCAAAAACGCCCCAGTCGCGGGCAGAGTTATCTGGCACGCACGGCACGCAGTCTAGATATAGATTGGACTGTCATTAATGACGTAAGATTAAAACATTCGTTGTGCGAAAAAGGTTTTTTGTTCCGGTGATAATCTTTGGAACTAAAACAGTTTCCATACAACCATGAAGTTTGACTTAATACTCTGAGTTACCTCAGTATTAAGTCGAGCTTCATGCATACAACAGTCCATTTTGATGGCTCCTCTGTCACGGATGTCACCGGAACAGACAGGAGTGTGGGAACCTTTTTGCTAAGTGCTACCCCGTTGTGAATAAATAAATAAATAAGCTCACTCTGTCGAAGCTTTTCTTTTTTTTATCTACAACGCGGTAGCACTTATTATATTATCTGTGGTGGCGATAATAGGCTGAAGGTGGAAGCGCACTACTCCCGGAATCCTTAACCACTGAGGAACTGGCTATCTTATCTCTAACTGCCGGAACACAATAGTGTTGAAAACATTATTGTTATGGCGTCAGCTTAAATAAAATGGTGGTAGCTAGCCAGGCGGACTAAGAACAAATCCTACCACCAACCAAACCGAATACAATATGTACCCCCACTGGGAATCGAACCCGGGACCTCTTGGTCTAAAATCGGTGGTGTGAACCACTAGACCACAGAGGCGGTAAGCTCCGTTGACAAAAAATGTCAGTCGGTGCGTGGACGGTGCCCATAGATATAGTATATTAAAAACTCGGTGCCGTACTTGCGTGTACATATAGTCTGTATATATTCTTTGCTTGCGTTTTGTTTTAGCTCGTGAGGCGTTATATAGATTTTATTATGATTGTTTTAATAACAAACTTTTTAAGAGAAAGTGGATTTTTTAAATACATAGACAAGTCACAAAACTTTATACAAAAACTAATGATATTATTTTTGAATTGTAATAAAAAAACTTGAATATATTTTTTTCATAAAAGTTCTTGACTGAAAAAACATGCATCTATTATTTTCATAAAATTGCTTTGGAGTTGGACGGGTCGATGTACAAACGTTCAATCTATATCACAATATTTGGAGGTATGTACTTTATAAAGATTCATATCTATATAGTTAGTAGGTATTACATTTCATATATATTTCGGTACCCCAAATATGTTCGACAATATTCTTGTCGAATTGTTATTCCACACCACAAATTCAAGATAGTCACCACAAATAAGGAAGCGTATGTTGGCAGTATTGGTAAGAAAAACTAAACGCAAAGTACAATCATCGACAAACTATGTACAATTAAAAACAAAACAAACAAATGGTAAGACATTCCGAACTTGTCAAATGACATTTTAAGTTATTAAAAGTCCCCTTGAAATGGAACTAAAGGATTCTCTTTGTTAATTCATTACGAAACTTGATCCAGGGAAAGGTCTTGTGGTAAACCGTAGAGCGAGACGGGTGTATACGTGTGAGGGTGGGTGTGAAAGAAACGTTTGTTTGACACATCATTTACACATCAGATGACTGGCTTTTGCAGAAGCTGACTTTCAGCCAGCTGAAATTGCCCACTCGAGTAATTGGGGAATCGTATAGAGCTGAAGTTGTGCATCTACTGAAATAAAATTTGGACGTGTTTCACATTAAAAAAAGGTTTTGAGTCGTTAATCGTGACTATTTTTTTTTTCAATACATTTATTATTAAGCGATAAATACTTTTTTGTTAGTTAAATATAATAATAAAAGTAATATTAATTGCAAAAGACATGAAATAAATTCAGAGAAATGACGAGCAGGAAAAAAAACACACAACAGGCGACCTTACTGCTAGGTAGCAATCTCTTCCGTTCAACCTTGGGCTATAGAGAACAATATAAATAAATAAAGAGAATAGTGAAATTGGTGCAAAATACAGAAAGTTCAAGAGTACTTCAGTATTACTTATAGGAGTATTTATAAATACTGTAAGATATACAGATAATCAATAACTATATATTATAAACCTCCATAAAATCTAGTTGCTGCAAATACAAGTTATATTCGAAGATGATATGCTCACTATTTGTATTGTAATAACTTCTGTTTTGACTTTGTAAAAGATAGAATATATGCCCACTGATTTTGATCAACAATACCACCACTAGATAAACTATTAGAGGGTCAAAATGGCCGATTATACAGGGTAATTTTTTAATCAGTGCACAAATTTTTAAGATCGACTCAGAATCGGTAAGTGAACAACTTTCTCCTAGAAACATAGGTCGAAATATGACAAAAAATTTTTACTCTTCATACAAATCGGACTGATCACGTGATCGATTTAGTATGGGAAGTTCAAAAAATTTTGTCATATTTCGACCCATGTTTCTAGGAAAAAGTTGTTCACTTACCGATTCTGAGTTGATTCTAAAAATTTGTGCACTGGTCAAAAAAATTTCCTGTATAAGAGCTCAATTCAAAGGTGCTCTCTTAATTCTTATCGATTCCTGTCATTTAGGTTATGTCATAAGATCAAAATATTCGTAACCTTTGCTCCGCTTATAAAGTTAGTCAGACCCATATTTTGTTTTACTTTGTGAGCCGTTATCTAGTACTTTGTTGAACAAAGCCCACTAAATAACCTACAAAAAAATGAGAGATACTCCACAAAAGTGGTTCTGCTTCATTAGCAATCAACAACTGACCAGTGATACACCTCCATATAATTACTATACGAAGCCGGCAAGTTCAAAAGCTTTCTCAGCAAGCCTACGGAACGGACTCTCGTCCTCTCATACACTATTCAGTGGCATGTCGTAAACACGGCCGACTAATTCACTGGGAAAATGTCTTTTTAAAACGATAAAGAGTTTATAAAAAGAAGAAAAATATTTAGTGCGAAGTCCTTTTGTACGCGGCTGTACAATAGGGCTTTGTTTTCGCCGCCCCAATTATTATGAGGATTCGTCGGCATGATATAAGCTTGTAGCAATTTTAGTTGCCTTTGTTGGAAGCGGTAGAGTGGGTAACTGTTGGATGAGAGCGCGAACGAAACGCGAAAGAGATGCGTTTCGTTTTGGCATTTGTAGGTAACATCGTGTCAGAGTAGTTTAGGAGACTTGTGGCATGAAAATACAAAGGTTCAAGTTACAGCGGTGTCCAGCGTAAACATAAAATGCGCGTTTACAATTTCATACATAAAAATGTTAAGTTAAGTTTGAATAAATTTTTTACTTGTTGAAATTCTATATGTATTGCAGCGTAAATAATTGATTTTTTAAGATTTTTTATGTTAAAAACATGCCCTGCTAAAAACAGCTATAATAAATTATAGGTGCAAACTTCTATCAACAATAGTACTAGATGAAGGCTCACGAACTAAATGAAAACTTTACATGGCACAGACTGACTTTTTTAAACAGAGAAAAGAGGTTACGAATGTTACGATCTTACATTATAAATGACAGGAACCGTCCCAAGTTCGAAATACCTTAGTATTATTGCCACTGTCAAAATAATCTACTTATAATTATACTTTGTGAAAAACGAAATATATGTAGCTTACTTCCGCAATTTTTTTTTTTATTTTTTTTTTTTTTTGCGGAAGTAAGCTACATATATTTAGTTTTTCACAATGGTTAGGGACTTCCGCCAAGTGACGCCTGATTCAATCAAATTCTTATAATTATACTCTCAAGTGGGAGTATACGCTCGGCCATATCTGTCACTCCAACTATGTATCTAGAAGTAGGTGTTATTGTTGATCGAAGGGTGCAGAACAAACAATAAAACTTGGTGGTATTTCATGCAGGCTTGTATTTCATAAGTCACCAATCTAACCCCTAATAATAACCTACAATAAAACCGCCTTCTAAAAAACCACATCAAAAAGTAAGAAATAATTCCTCACCAAATAAATAATGTAAGTACTTTGAAGTCGGGCGTGAAACATGTACAATTTTTTGTTGTTTTTGTTAAAACCCGCCCGACTTCAAAGTACTTACGTTATTTATTTGGTGAGGAATTATTTCTTACTTTTTTGATGTGGTTTTTTAGAAGGCGGTTTTATTTTTTTATAAAAATAATTTTTATTTCACTCTTTTTAGTGCATCGTGCAGGCAATTTGCGTGTTTTCTGGTAAATAGGTATGTGATCAAACTCAAAACCTCCTTTTTCGAAGTCGGTTAAAATACCTTGAGATATCCCCTTGTTAACAAAACAAGAATCATCTAAATCGGTTTATAAACAAAGGAATTATGCCTAAAGATACGTATTAAATTCACATAAAGTGGTAACGAAAACGACAGTATTTTCAAGATTTCCTGAAAACTACTGAACCGATTTCAAAATTTCAAAAAATGGGACCAACTTGGTAACCAACCTGATGTAATAACGTTTGAACCATTTCAATCGGTTCAACCGTCTTCGAGTAATCGGTGGACATACACAAAAAAAATTAAAAAAAGAGAAAAAACATACATACAGACGAATAGAGAACCTCCTCCTTTTTGATTTAGAAGTCGGTTAAAAAGTTCTGAAATGCAGGCAAATGTGTGTGCATTTCATTTATTTTAGGTGTGCATCGTACACATTGCATTGTTGATCGAAGTGTGCAAATCGTATTTTTTGTGGTTGAATTAAATTTTTCACTTTCTAAAATACTTTTTCAACTAATTATAACTAAAATAACTGTATCTTTATAAGAAAATAAAATATTAGCTTTCATACTTGAATGCTGCAAAGTACTCGTACATCTTTATAAGTAAGTATACCTATAAAAAATAAGTATAAGTAATCATTTATATTTTTTTATATATTAAAAATAATGCTCTGGGCTTCCTCAAATAATACTAAAATCACTTAGGCCTGTAACAAAATGTTCGTCTCTCATACAAATTTGAAGGCGTATTACAGCATTGTGAAATATTGTGGTTCAATTTTAACCGACTTGTTGGGTGCAGATTAATTTTGTTACGATTTTAATTAAACTGAGGTTAAACTCGCTTTCGATGTTTGTGTAAAGCTTACTGTACAGTCGGCATCAAATAAAGCATAACATTTTTAAACGTATTTATAACCAGGATAGTCTGCTAACGTTAAGTCATAATCGTGTCTCAATCGTGTTTCAATTGCAGTTCAATGGCAGTGCTTTTTTACACACTAGTTACAAGAAATGTGTACTTTTTTCACAATACTATTGATGGTCACACCACCCACTACATTCACAACACATCATACTGTCCTAATTCTTGTAACTAGTGTTTAAAAAAGCACTACCACTGAACTACAATTGGAACACGATCGAGACACGATTGTAACTTAACGTTAGCAGACTTGGCCCCCTGGACTAGCATTCCGCCTGCGGATTTGCCCGCGTCAACTACACGACGTTATTCCGCGAGATATTTTTATGTGATATTTTTCCGGAATAAAAAGTAGCCTATGTCACTCTCCAGGAGGGCGATTCTCAAATTTATTGATATAATAATATATCTAACTCGACATAGGTCAAATTCGAATACTAATCTTTGCCATAAGTTTTTGACTATAAAAATGTACTGTAACAGAAATGTCACAGAAATGTCTAAAAATACAATTTTACGCGCGATAATGTAATGGATGACAAGTACCACTCGATGCAAGTCGAGCGCTGGGCATAGACATTTCTATAATGTGTCTACGAAAATTCAGTTTCAATTGACATTCGCCATTTTATTTCGACAGTACCCGCCATATAACTTGGCGTGTGTCAATATCTGGAACTATGATTATATCATGGGAATAAGGCTTATTTTTCCGACGAACCACGACGATCAGCGCCCTCTGACAGATGCCAAGTTACGTGGCGCGGACTAAATCTAATACGATATCATATCAAAGGCGCGAGAATCGGCCCCCAGCTCCGAAACAATCTCCATACCAAAAATCGCCTCCGTTTTGTTGCTCCGTTCCGTTGCTCCGTTTTGAAGACGGACAAACAAACACACAAACATACTTTCACATTTATAATATTAGTACGGATATACGCCTAGCTTTCAACACACCCGATGCTTATGCGACGATAAGGTGGATAACCATTTTATCAAAGCATGTGGCGCGGTTGCTATATGGGTAAACCTTCTGGGTTAGCTCGCTCCATCGTAGATCCTGTTTTAGCCCATGGGCTTGATTGGGATCAAGAGCAAACCCATAAAAAGTAAAAAAAAAAAAAAAAAATATGGCAATGTTTTCAGCAATGTGTTTCGGCACTTAAAGATGATCTCATCTCTGGACACGCGCCCGCCGCGTGGACACGCGCGCGGGCTCCGTGGAACCGCATCACATAGCGCTATTGACTGAACAAGCCCGTGCGTGCTACCACTGGCCCGCTGGCGGGCCCCGTCGCGGGCACCCGCGCGGGCGACCGTCGCGGGGAAACGGGCCACAAGGCGCGGGCGCGGGGCCCGCCTCCCCGCGACGGGTGCCTTCGCGGGTGCCCGCGACGGGGCCAGCGACGGAGCACTTTTGTATGGAACCGCGCGGGCGTCCACGTGACCCAGTTTAGACCCTTAGACTTAGAACAAGTCTTACCACCAACCAAACCGAAGCCAATAATCAATATGTATCCTATGACCTAGACCACAGTGGTAGTTAATGAAATATGTATATCTTGAGTGCTCTTATCAAGTATGTACAGTCACGCACGAGCGATAATATAATATGTAAAACACTTAGAACTTTGTCACATTGACGCGTTCCAAAACAAATCAATCTCTGCCAGAAAAGTCATTCAATATTGTAAAATGACATAGTTCTTTGTTGTTTATATATTCTTGCTCATGACTGTACTCAATTAGAATGGTTTTTGTAATGCGGCTATGACGCTTAATGGTGTGCTCTATGTACGGTCGCCAGCACGTCGGGTTACTACAAAATGTCAAATTTATTCATTGAAATTGAACTCTATCTGTTGGAAATAAGGTTGAATTTTATTTAAAGAAATATGACAGATTGTAGTAACCTGACGTGCTGGCGACTGTACGTACAGTGTTATTATTACTTTCCATCGTAAACATGTTCATTATCTGTTGTATCGCTTAAACTATTTCCGATTTAGAATGATGTTAATATTCTGTTAATGGGTAAGTAAGTTGACTCTTGTTGACTAACTTCTATGGACTAGGTATAATGAAAACGTTTACCTTCTTTATTATTATGTTCTCTTGTAGTTTAGGTGTGAAACTGCTACGAACAGATTTACCTTTGTGTTTGAGTATGATTAATAAATAAGCGGCTGCTTGGACCTTCTTGACCGTGAGATATGTATCGTTACGTGTTATTAAATACCGAACACAGACAATTGTTTGTGATACCGACCCACAGACAACTCTATATCTTATAATTTGCCTTTTCAATCCGATTGGTTAGGTCATTGTAAACTTCAGCTTTAAACAAGAAACTATTTAATTATTTATTTTACACATCACATTTTAATTAATTAATACATTATCAACATACTACAAGTAAGATAGATTTACTGCTTAATTTATTCATGTCGTTAATAGTATTAATGGAATTAAGGGTCATAAAGCCACCAACGAAGCCAACAAGGAAATCCACTCTAGGAGCCATCAATTATTTATAAGGACCGTATTAATTATTCATTAAAATCCTAATATTTCCCATCTAGTTTACACTTATTAAATTTCCGTTAATAAAATGTAATAGGTACAAACGTATTTTTTTTCACTATCGCAACATAAATGCATATTACCACAAAAGAAAAAAAAAACAGGAATTATTGAAAACAAGGTGTTGTGTATTTGATTGTACTTTTCGTTTCCGTATCTTTGAAAATGAGTTTCTGTTCAGAGAATTCATATCTACTGGCCGAATGTAACAAAAAAATTTTTTTAATTTGAAATGCTTTTGACAAAATCGAATATCACCGAGAATTTTTTCAAACTTTATTCAGTTGTTTTGTGTCTGGCTGTCTAGAAGGTCGCGACTCTTGTTCGGTGGGCTAAGGACAGAAATAATTTGTAGTTTTTAATTTAGTAAAGCTTAAATATGAGGGAAATAGTGCATATACAAGCGGGGCAGTGCGGGAACCAAATCGGAGCTAAGGTAAATTTACTGTATTTTCTTTAGTAGCTATAAATAACTGAAAATACACGTGTAAATGTTGAGTATTGTTGGTAAAGTTTTTCTTTTTCTCGACGGTCTGGAACAATATACAAGCGTACATAATTTGGTAGTGTTCAGTTAAATTCCCATTCTGTATTGAAGCTCTCGGATTCCTTGAGACCAGATTCTGCTACAGATATACAAACAGGATTTTCACTCGCGTTGGCCACGGTTCGTTTCTCACGAATTTCTTTTCTTTCAGTTCTGGGAGGTGATATCAGATGAACACGGCATCGACCCTACTGGCACATACCACGGCGACTCCGATCTCCAGCTGGAGAGGATCAACGTCTACTACAATGAAGCCACCGGCGGAAAATACGTCCCGAGAGCTATACTCGTTGACCTTGAACCAGGAACCATGGACTCAGTACGCTCTGGCCCCTTCGGACAAATCTTCCGCCCAGACAATTTCGTCTTCGGCCAGTCCGGAGCAGGGAACAACTGGGCTAAAGGACACTACACCGAAGGCGCAGAATTGGTCGACTCAGTCCTCGACGTCGTCAGGAAAGAAGCTGAGGGTTGCGACTGCTTACAAGGCTTCCAGCTCACACATTCGCTAGGCGGTGGAACTGGTGCTGGATTGGGAACTTTACTTATCTCAAAGATCCGAGAAGAATACCCTGACCGTATCATGAACACATTCAGCGTTGTGCCATCTCCTAAGGTATCCGACACAGTAGTAGAACCGTACAATGCGACGTTATCCGTGCATCAGCTGGTGGAAAACACTGACGAGTCCTACTGCATTGACAACGAGGCGCTTTACGACATCTGCTTCCGTACACTGAAGTTGACCACACCAACCTACGGCGATCTGAACCATTTAGTCTCTGCGACGATGTCCGGCGTCACCACTTGCCTTAGATTCCCCGGTCAGCTGAACGCTGATTTGAGGAAACTGGCTGTCAACATGGTGCCTTTCCCTCGTCTGCATTTCTTCATCCCCGGATTTGCTCCTTTGACGTCGCGTGGAAGCCAGCAGTACCGAGCTTTGACAGTTCCAGAGCTGACCCAACAGATGTTCGATGCCAAGAACATGATGGCAGCATGCGACCCTCGTCATGGGAGATATCTGACGGTAGCTGCTGTTTTCAGAGGCCGAATGTCAATGAAGGAGGTCGATGAACAAATGATGAACATTCAGAATAAGAACTCTTCGTACTTTGTCGAATGGATTCCGAACAACGTGAAAACTGCTGTTTGTGACATTCCTCCTCGAGGGTTGAAGATGTCGGCGACATTCATTGGAAACTCTACTGCTATCCAAGAGCTGTTTAAGCGCATTTCTGAACAGTTCACTGCCATGTTCAGACGCAAGGCCTTCTTGCATTGGTATACTGGCGAGGGTATGGACGAGATGGAGTTCACAGAAGCAGAGAGCAACATGAACGACCTGGTGTCGGAATACCAACAGTACCAGGATGCTACGGCTGAAGAGGAAGGTGAATTTGATGAAGAAGAGGAAGGAGGCGACGAAGGAGACTAGACTATTTTTCTTAAGATTTTCATTATTATATTGTATATTTTTATACTTTATCGTTTTATTATATTTTGTCGATAGTGACCCGAGTTTTTATGAAATTGATAGGAAACCTTGCTATCGATTACCCCAACTTCAGCTTAAAATCGGGTAAAATACATTCATAAAATTTCCCCCGGAGAGCTCCGTTTTGCATTTCTAATGAAAACGCTCTGGCACTTCGGGCATAGTCTCGCTCATTTTTGATTCCTGCCTCTGGTTTCGGTGACAGCCGTGACGGCGGCGCCACACTTGCAGTAGGTACAAAATGTATAAATGTTATAGTTCTAAAGATTATCACCGGAAAAGATACCTTTCTTGTTGCACTTTAAGGTCCTTCCACACGACGTTTTTTGTGCGCTCGTTTGTATCGATACAAACGCAAGTCGAGCGCTCAGCAAACGCAAGGAAGCCGGCACGTTAAACCTTACAGTGCCACAAGCTTTTCTGTTCCGGTGACAGCCGTGACAGAGGAGCCACTTGCAATACGAAATTAGCTGTCAAAATGGACTGTCGTCGTATGAAAACTGTTTTAGTTTCAAAGATAATCACCGGAACAGAAAAGTTTGTCGCACTATACACACGATCCTTGCGTTTTTATCGATGCAAACGTCACGTTTTAGGACGCGCTGTAAGCCCGCGGATTGTATCCCCTGTTTTCTCGTGGTCCCATGATTTTATAGCATCTATTGCGCTATCGCGATGACATCGCTCGTGAACGAAGATTATGCTCATTTGTATCGCGTTTGTATCGATACAAACGCGCGTTCGAAGTTCGTTTCAAATGCGTTTGTAGCGTTTCATTTGGCACAAAAAAACGTGTAAAATCTGCCAAAACACGATGAAAACGCGCAGAGAAAGCGCGTATCAAATTACGTAAAAAAAACTTAGGAAAAAAATTCTTCGTAGTCACACCAGTGTGACAAAACGGTGTGACAGCGAGTCCATTGGGAAAAAACGTCGTTTAGAAGGGCCCTTAAAGTCCGCGCCGCATAACCATAACTTGTCATTCGTCAGTAGTATAGGTAGAGTGCTCGTCAGATAAGTCTGCGCGCGGTAAAAATCGAATACTAATCTTTTCTCTAACATTAGAACAAAAAAATGCACTGTTACTAGCGCCAGTCACGCGCAGAGTTATCTGACACACACTCTACCTAGCTTTATCTGTGTGATCAATAAAAAAGTGTCATAGAATAAGATCGGCAATCTTTTCTGTTCCGGTGACAGCGGCGCTGGTTGGACAGTGCAACTCTCAGAACAATAACTTTATTGTTCTGAGGTGCAACTTGACAGTAAAATTACATTATGAACAAAACACGTTAGTTCCAGTTTTGGCCACCGGAACAGAAAACGTTGTCGCACGGTGCTGATCGTCGTGGTCGGTCGGAAAATTACAGTGCGACAACGTTTTCTGTTCCGGTGATAATCTTTGGAACTAAAACAGTTTTCATACGACCTTCGGCAAAGCCATCTTCTATCTCACTCGTTGGGGGCGCAAGCAGCCGAGAAATAATAGCGGGCCATGCCTTCGGTCATAAAATCGAAGCATACGACAGTCCATTTTGACAGCTAATTTCGTATTTATTTATTTTATTTAACAATTTTATGGAAACTTACAGCTATGTAATAACAAATTATAATTATACAGGTATAAGTACGGATGGCCAATTACCAGTTTCCACTGATAAGTTCACAGGATTTTAGTTGATGGGTCCGTGCAAACTACATTTTTTTTAACAAACTATTATTAACTTTACTAAGTACTTGCTTAATTAAACTACACACTTAAAAAATAAAAAAAATAAAAATCATCGCAAAACAAAATTAACTACTTACTTACTTTTTTGAAAAAAAAAACTTATCAATAATAAGTCGTTTAAGATGGCCTGGAGAAGTATTAAAAATGTCAATGCCATGCTGCTTCGCTATTTTGTTAAACTGCTCACACGCTCGAATGAAAAAGAAATTTCGCCTATATCGCCTTGCAATATGCTTGCATTGCAAGCATATTGCAAGTAGCTCCTCTGTCACGGCTGTCACCGAAACCGACAGGACGGTGGGACTAAAAGTTCGCGCACATTATGTCGGGGCGCAGCCGGCCGGGCCGCAGAGCAAAAATCCGCCCAAATCGCTCGTATGTATTTTATATGAACTATCGCACACTATGCCGGGTCGCAGCGGATCGCATAATCCGCCGCGGATTTTGTTGCGTGCGTGCGATGCGATGCGGCCCGCCCCGCCCCGCTGCGCCCCGACACAGTGTGCGATAGCAAGCGGATTTTTCTCGTACTACTCGATCAGATAGCATGTCACCTACAAATTATACCCGTCTCTTTCACTCGATTCTGTCATGCCCGGAGAGTGAGAGGGACGGGTATAACCGGCAGTAGTAGAAAAAATTGGATGTTTGAATTTGGTTGTACTCTAAATCCGTCAATGCGCTACGGCCCGGCCTTTCACTAATGTGCGATACTCAAATCCGTCAATGTGCTGCGCTGCGGCCCGCTCCGCTGCGCCCCGACATAATGCGCGAACCTTTAAAGCCATATTCCTATATCATATTTCTTCCTTTTCATAAGTCTGCTCGTGGTCAATATACTAATTCTTTACATAAGCTTAGGACATACTGACAACCTCCTTCTTTTTTGAAGTCGGTTAACTATTTAGTAATCTGTGCCCATGCTGTCAAAGTGCTGCCTATTAAATTTTAGTTCAGTAAACGATCGTAGCGGCGCTGCTCTGGTTTTGATACAAAACAATACGATTTGGAGGACAAGGTTTTTACTTCCTTAAGGTAACTTATTAATGATATTAAAGGCAACTAAGTAAAGGTTTACAATGATTTAATATGATCTAATTAGTTTAAATAGTAGTTTACATTAAATTCTACAAATACCCTTAATTTACTGAAGTCGTTACAAACTTTTGCATAATAAATAGGTTGCAATGTTGGCGGTTCAGGGCAACAAATGATACGACTGACTGCGATTATAATGAGCCTTTATTAGTGAAATGAACGGGCTTATATACTGAAGGAGATGAGTGTGTGTATATAGATAGTACACACACTACACCTCCCCCCTAAAAAGAAAAAAAAATATGAAGTACTTTTTTTTTAAACGATTAATGCTATTACAAAATTTGCCTTAAGTACCTAAGTACTTTCTTATTCATAGAACTAAACATTTCAACGCTACATTGAATTAATTTCAAATTGTATACTTAACTAAGTACCTACCCAAAATAACATCGAAGTAAAGTTAAAAAAAAAACATTGGCTAACGTACCTACAAATTAAATTTTGATTAAAACTAAACTGTCTGTTAGAAGAAAAAAAAGCAAAGACAACATAAAAATTTACACTCAGTATCAAATTCAATATTGTTTGAAAATAAAAAAAAGATATATTTAAAAAATTGGTAAGTACTTCTTATTATAATTGAAATAATAAAAAATACACTCATAATATGTTTCACTTCTAATTCAATTTAAAAGTCAAGGAAATATAATAAAAATATGGATTGCAACCAATTTTAAATAAGTAATACATAAGTAACTGTACCTTAAACATATAATACCATATAAAAAATAATGGCATGGTATCAAAATGGTTGTTAATATAAAAAGTACATGCTTATTACAAAAAGTGTTACAAAAAATCTTTAAACTCCAATATCTATTTAGTAATATTTGTTCTGAAATACTAAACTAAGTAAGTATTTTATTTACCTATATGCAATAATTGTTCACATAATGTATTTATTCTGTTCTGATTTATACTATACGAGATTGCACAGGTTTAGTAAATGTCAAATCAGTTAATTTTTACCTTATTTCACATTTAATAAAATAACCCCTTCAATATTTCTCTAACTACGCGCATGAAAAAAAAAAATTTCCAAGAAAACTAATTAAAAAAAAAAACAAATCTGTATTACTTTTCCAAACATTGCACTTTACTTTACTTTAGTACCTACTTATCTTTTTGTTATAAAAATTCAAACTTGCTCACCTTCCAACAGCTAAGTACATTACCTACTTTATTTGTAAAACTACATTACTAATCCTTTACCTTCTTTTTCTTTTTCTCAAAATTATATTCTATTATTCCATACTTCAATAGTATTTCACCTGAAAGACATTTTCCTAAAATCTCCAATCAAAATATACCTACACTAACAACTAGTGTTCACATAAAACTCAACTTTATGAAATTAACCTTATTCAATTTCTATCAATATTTATCTACCTACCTATTTCATTATCACATATTTCTCTTACTATTTCGATTCGACCACACTTTATCCTACTCTGCTCGTTATTATTAATCACTTCATTTATTATTACAGTATCGGTACACTTATTTCTTCACATCATTTAGGTACTTATCATATTCATTATACTCATTCGCCCGGGCCCGGCGTACTTTCATTTTTATTTAATTATTCTATTCATATTGGTACATAATATCATATTTATTTATAGTCGACTTCATATATTCATTATTATAAATGGACAAATTTGTGCCATTTGGGTTGTGCGCACAACCTATATTTGGGGGTCATATTTTAAGCCTCTTTGGACTCCAAAATTTCACACTGAGGAAGCTCGTTCACACTATGTTCGAAATAAGGATCTGACCTCCCATGTACCATTTCATTATATAGGGTCACGATTTAAGACATCTTATTTGGTCTCCAACAGTATCCAAAGGGGAATCTCGTTCGCACCTTGGTATATCTGAAGGACCTGATCCCTATAGTACCTC
The DNA here is from genome assembly GCA_949710035.1 of Crambus lathoniellus. Lineage (NCBI taxonomy): Eukaryota > Metazoa > Arthropoda > Insecta > Lepidoptera > Crambidae > Crambus > Crambus lathoniellus. The sequence continues at coordinate 9,881,355 of OX453323.1, read as the reverse complement.
TCATTTAATGTGTACCGTACTATCGAGCATAATTACGATAACATTTCATACCAAAACCTAAAAAAAAACTATCATTCCTAAATGAATATAGGGTAAATAATGACTTCATCGCTCTTGGGTGATCAGTCCAATCGCATGTGAAACATTATAAACCATATAATTCCCTATCTTCAATAAATAAATAACACATTTCAACATTCTAAAACCTACATAAAAAATAACAATCCTATACCTTTTAACCTATGCTGTACCTAATCATAATCTAAAAGTTACGAAAAGATTTTTCATACAGCTACGTATATCTTTACCTATACCTACTTCCTATCAATTCCTAATCATTTTCCAAACTATTAAATCTAACCATTTTTCAACATAGCTTTTACTCTATTTTCTTTCCTTATCATATTCCAATCATCGAAACCATTTAAAAATATTTACTATAAGTAATCTTTTCAATAAAAAATTCTAACCCTGCAAAAGTTCCCATGAAATATTTCATTCCAACTAAAATGATAGGTACTATTCTTATTATGTTATAATGTTACGCTTAACCAGCAAACTCGTGTGGAATTGTTTTTACGCGACTTATGTTACTGCTGCACCAAGCTAACAGCTTGCATAAATGCATGCGGAGATTCTATGAAACGCCGATCGAAATACAATACTTCTTCTTTCTATATCAAGCTTGTTTGTAATGTAATTTAAACCATCGGATTGCATCACTAATAAATTATCTGTCTAACAATTTTCTATCAATATAAATTTAATTTAAGTACGTAAACACCGAAACACAAGCTAATGAATGTGTTATCTTGTATATCTGTCTGTATGTATATTTAAATTTATATTTACGTATCAAAAATATTATTTAGATAAATATAAACCTACGCAATAACAAATGATAAATCTTTTAAAAATTTTAGACCATAAATATACAATATTTTTATTTCAAACGAATACGACCGAAACCGAAACTTCATCTAAGCTACTTATAATACATAAAATTATACAAACGAATAAAATCTTCTAGGAACTTGAGTTATAAACAATTATTTTTTATGCAATAAGATCTCGTAAAAATTAGGCTAAATAATTTAAAGTGACGATCTATAATTTAAGTAACGAAACTATTAAAGTTATGTAAACATACTTCTATAAGTTTTTCTTACCAATTGAAAAAATAATAATTTCTGAGTTTACATAAGAACCTTTTCTCTTTAAAATATTAGTATGGATTGATAAAATCACCAGATATTATGAGAAAAAAAAAACTAAAATCAATTTTCACCAAAAAGATATCAAACGAACTTCTAAATTTTACGCAGGTAAGCACTATGTAAACGACAAAATACTCCAAAGTATAAAGAAAATACATACGAATAAAATTTCGAGTAATACTCATACTAATAATAATTAATAAAATAACTATATACTTAAGGGAAATAACGTGCTAAACTGAAAAAAAGTCTATTAAGTACCATTATTTTAAAATGAGATTACGAGGTTATTCAAATTGGGAAGAAAAATATTGCTGAATTAATGAAATTATTCCTGTGGAAAAGCAACCCAAACAATTTTTATTTCATATCAAATTTGGTTTTCCAAATCTCTATAAATTACTTCAAAAGAATTAAGTTATTTTTAACAAAACGACTTGTTTATTGTTAGTTGATTACGTATTCAAAAGCTCTAAAATAAAGTGGAAATAGACTACATAACATAAAACTAATAGGGTACGATAATTCAGCTATAAAAAAAACTATAAAAATATAAAATATCGATACCAATTTCTTTTATTGCCATTAAATCGTAAAAAAGATAACACATTAAATGATCAAATAATATTTTCACATCCTTTACCTACTTATGTATTTGATTTAATTAAGAAACTCAAATATTTAAAAATAAACTCTTCGAACAATCATTGAAACTTGCTATTTTTATCGACACAAATACCACACGTGCTGCTTGGTCAGCAATTATGGTTACCTGTGCGCAATCACGATATTTATTTTACTAGGTTCATTAACTTTTAAATCATTGTTATTACGAAACTACTGTAAAGAAACCTTAAAATTTAATTTGAAAAAAAAATACAAAATCAAAACTGTTATACTTACACGTTGAAACTACGTTAATATACTTACGCATTTAAATCACGAAAAACAAAAATAAAAAGTATTATAAATCAATGTAAAATTACTAGCATGCAGTATTAAATAATGTAATTATTGTTATGTCCTTACAGGGCTCATGTGTATGAACCAAAACTTAGTGTAAGATCTCAAATGTACCACATGAAATGCAATTAATAAATATATTCATATTCATATTCATAAAAAAATTACCTTAAAACCAATAACGATCACCGATAAATCAGGGTATCGGGAATACCAAAACTGTAAACATAAAAAACATTTTTAAATAAAATACGTATTCAACTCAGTATTTAACTTGCCAAACCACTATATTTGATAAATTTCTAACTTCCATTATAAGTAAATCGTTAGTTATTTCTTTTACTTCTGTGCAATCAATAGTATAAACCAGAAATACCAAATACCGTTTACAACACTTTTAAATCATTTACCTAAAATATCAACAATATTATAACTATAAACTAATCATGGTAAAAAAAAATATACTTATGCGATACTGAAAGTACCCCGAACAAGTCTAACATTTAAGAAAAAAAATCAGCAATAAAAAATTAAATATTATAGTTATCTATCATTGTCACATAAAATAAATTCTTCAAAAAAAATTGTTTCTTCCTAAAGATACTTTCATTTAAATTTTCATTAAGTAATTTCAAATAGCTCGAAATTATTTATATGTTATAAAAATGTTGTTAAACACTTGATAATAAAAAAAATTTAATATTTATGCCAAAGTTTGGTCAATTGAATCATGTTACTTAATGTTTTAGCATAATATTACGTATATTTCAATTTAAAATGTTAGTTTTACATTTAATATTCTTTAATAAAATACCTAAAAATGGATAAAATATAACCGTTATTAATAAAATTGATCGTGAAGTAACATTTTAGAAAATCGCTGTTATTCGTGTCCAAAGTTTCCCCACACATTCCTTGTCAGGATTAGCTCCCAGCTGCATCCACTTCCGACTCCAACATCTCCCGGCACCCTGCTAGGGTCATCACCTCAGCATCATCCCAAGTAACATGTCAGTTTGTTCTTCACATTTACGAATTTACATTTATTTATATTTATCACTTTTCATTTTGATAGTTTAATATTGTTTATTTTTTACAGAAGAATTTATTTTTGGCACTTTTTATTAGATAAGTTTAAGTATATTAACATTTTAATTATTACTATTATACGAGGAAGTCTCTTTCTTAGAAAACCACATATTTTCGTCACTGCACCTTATATTAAGTTTTTTCTTCACTTTATTTAAAGTCCGATTTTTACATTTTTAATTGTTATGTAACTAAACCATCTGCGCAGCGCCGCCGACAGGCAGCACTGGCAGGGTCGCCATGCAATGTTGGCGGTTCAGGGCAACAAATGATACGACTGACTGCGATTATAATGAGCCTTTATTAGTGAAATGAACGGGCTTATATACTGAAGGAGATGAGTGTGTGTATATAGATAGTACACACACTACAAGGTAACCAATAATTTAACTTCAAATTGTACTTGAAAATTAGCCCTTGATTTTGCTGAAAATGTTGCTTTAAACTGTTTAAACGTTAAAATTAATTCTTGGCTTGTCGCTCGCACTGACCGCAACTATAGCCAGCGTTGTTATAACGATAAAAGCATTAACGTTATTATAAGGTTATTTATTTTTATCCACAACGGGGTAGCACTTAGCCTTCATCACACCCGATGATAAGTGGTGAAAAGGCTGAAGGTGGAAGCGCACTACTCCCGGAATCCTCAATCACTGAGGTACTGGCTATCTTATCTCTAACTGCCGGAACACAATAGGTATTGGTGAAAACATCATTGTTATGGCGTCAGACTTAGATAAGATGGTGGTAGCTAGCCAGGCGGACTAAGAACAAGTCCTACCACCAACCAAACCGAATACAATATGTACCCCCACTAGGAATAGAACCCGGGACCTCTGGGTCTGAAATCGGTGGTATGAACCACTCGACCACAGAGGCGGTTACTGTTTATACAGCTTTGTGCAATGCTTTCAAGATTACATTTTTGTATACGCATCTTCATAGATAATATATTGTTTTTGAGTTTTAGTTCGTTATCTTACGAACGTTTTTAATACTGCGACTCGCTAAAAGGGAATGTAGCGCCAATGCAGTCGCAGAATCGCTGATCGCCGATGCAAAAAACAGCATGTTTGCTTTGTATGACCTTCAATATAGCTTGCTACTTACAGGTGATCTGTGCCCTCAAAGTTTGTTTTATTTGAAGTACATAATGTGTTAAATAAGTTGACCATATCCGTAAAAAACATTTACTGGTAAGCTATGTCTAGCTTCGGCGGACTAAGTCGTGGGCCACACTGGAGCGACCGCGGAGCGCGGAGGCGACCTGCGGATCCGCAGGACGCTCGAACACGTACTATTCCCTCCGCCCGGTCGCGCTCGCGCCAACCCCCGGACGCGCCAGTGTCTCCACACCACTCCCGTCCGTCTCAATATATTTGTTTTTCCCGCTCAACGCCGACGCAAGACGCGCCGCTCCAGTGTGGCCCACGACTAAGCCTGTCGGGGACCCGGGGCGGCCAAGCTGGATGTATACCCAGCATCGTTCACATTCTGGGGACCCCCCGGAGCGGTTATATTTAGGATTTGATCAAGGGAAAGAGGGCCCTAAACCCAATTCTTTTTTTTTTTATCCATTCACAATACTATTCTGTAAGTAGAGGAAAATTTGTGATAGTAAAAAACCCAAAATAAAGACTTCAAATGGCAAAAAAGCCAGAAGTTCATACCCTTTAATTACGTGATATAAGGGGAAGTCACATCATAAACCCCTGACCTAATTTTAAGTTAATTTTGGTATGCGATAGACCTTAAGATCCCTCTCAAAGATTATACATTTAGTAGCAAAAATCAAACTTGAAAGGGTGAAATAGGGATGTTACGAGGTAAATAAAAACTCATCATCCGAACTAGAAATAATTATTTGCCAGATACAAGACGGGTACATGTTTCAAGCATTATTAAGCTTATGATATAACACTTGACAAACAAAATCCAAAACCTACCTTACCCGAAATAATCACAGGATAGCACTCCGACATCTTATTACACTTCCGCGAATATCCCCGGCTCCGTCGCAGTTAATAATATCATTATTACCCAGGAATATTTAGCTGGTAAGAACCTTATAGTTCTTATACACTTACAATACGGGTCATTTTCGAATGGCAAAGCTCGGATGCAATCGATACGGGCCGACTGCAATGCTATTTTGGTACGGGGGGTACGACCGTTGCCAATTACACTGCCAGCCGAAATGGTGCCTAAATGTGTTGGGGCCTTTACGTAACTTAAGTAGGTAGGAAGAACTTGATAGCGCTGTGGTTGCGACTGCTAAGCAACTAAACGTAAGGTTGTTCAGGGGTTCGGTGACCAAATTGTAAATGTAGATATGTTTATCTCAGCTGCATTGGCGGTCGGTGCGATCGCTGTCAATTACACTGCTAGTCGAATGGTGACATGTGTTGGAGTTCTTGTATTTACGTAACGTAAGTTGGTAGGAAGAACTTGATAGCGCTGTGGTTTGCGACTGCTAAGCAACTAAACGTAAGGCTGTTCATGGAATCGGTGACCAAATTGTAAATTTACCCATAAAGAAGGCGTGTGCCCCGCTGTGGGGACACTAAAAGGCCCGTATTCTAGAACGACACTCAAGTGGAAATCAGCTCTTCTCAATTATAGTTAGCAAGGGATGAATGTATTGATTGGTTGCATGTATTTGCATCCTTTTCTAATTTTATTGTACTTGAGAAGAGATCTCCGCTTGAGTGCCGTTCTAGAATACAGTCCTAAGAGCCTGTACACATTGGGCCTTTGTTGAACGTACGGGAGACATTTTGTATGAGAATCTGTGGTTCTGCTACTGCCCACTAGAGGCGCTGTACAGATTTGCATACAAAATGTCTCCGTACGCTCACCAAACGCTCGCTCAGTGCCCAGTGTGTACAGGGTGCCTACCATCAACTTTATGACAGCGATTCAAAAATAGCGCGATTCAGAATAGGTTCCTAAAATGAATCGCTTTCTTTCGTACTCTGACCTTCTAAAAACTGGATCGCAAATGAATTGCTAAATGTTAATGACCGAACGATTTGTGTCCTTTTTCTTCTACCCGTCTCTTTCACTCGATTCTGTCATGCCCGGAGAGTGAGAGGGACGGGTATAACCTGCAGGTGACATGTTAAATCGACCGGGTTATAAGTCAAATAAGAGTTTCTGACAGCTTAGCGGCTGTGAAATGTCATTGATCGATCACTGAATCGCTGTCATTGATATTAAGCTGTCGTGGTACGAATAAGCGAAGCAGATCAGTTTAGGTTCCTAAACAAAACCGTAATAAGAGTTGATGGTAAGCACTCTGGTCGTTAATGGCTGATAATGATATAACAGAACTGTTATGAAATTTAAAAAAGGTTTTTTTTATCCAATGAATCCTCTCTTTGTCCCCAGGTCCCGGCATAAAGGGCACCATGGCGATCCTGAACTGCCTGCTCGCTCGCCAACTCTGCTTTGAAGACGCCTCCTGCTCTGCCATCTTGGAAATCATCCCGCGTGTCTGTGGCTCTGAACTCGGTAAGTATTTCATGCGTGATACTTCTGCAGATCAGCCTTCTGATTCACAAAGACTCGGAAATGCTCCCAACAGCGAAATGTAGGTAACACATCGACGTAAAGTGGCTTGCTTGTTGGTATTTTATATACCAGGCAGTACTTCAGAGAGTATGCTTCTGAGCTGTATAAGCTCATTCCGCCAACCCCGTTCTACCACCGAGAATCCTGCAAATGCGTAAGTACCAAGCTTTTCTTCTTCCTTTGTGATGCGCACCGCCAAGGAATGGAATACCCTACCTGCGTCTGTTTTCCCAAATGACTACAGCGCTATAATTTTTAAAGCTAGAGTGAATAGATTGCTTCTGGGTATGCTCTCGCTCCATCTTAGGCTTCTTCTCAACCCTAAGGTTTGGTGCGAAGTTTTCTTAAAACATAAAGAAAAACACTGTCTCTGTCACTTACTATAGAATAAACAAAGACAAGGCTCAGAATTCGAAACCGATTCCGTTTCAGACGGTTTGTCAATCAGGGGGCTGGACTTGCCAGTATACAACTTTTCGGCGAAATTTGCTTGTGCTTCATTCCACCCGCGGATACAAACAGTACCGTTTTTGTAGTTTGTTTGCAAGCGAATATCGCTAAAAACCGGCAACTGTTTAACGAATAAGCCTGACTCTGTGGATCATGACTCCAGCATTAGCCTTAGCGCTCCAATGGAGCGTAGATAATTATTAAACCGAAAAGCTTAAGGCTTATGTGAAATACAGCTTCAGCTAATATTAATTTACTCTAGTATTCCAGGTTAGATAAAGTTGGTAAGGAAGTTAAGCTCTCGTTTACTTCGACTTTGCCTTTCTCGTAAAGTTTGCAACTTGCAACCATATATGCCGGTAATAATTTTAGTCATATTAGATAGGTAAGTACTGATGAACATACATAAAAAAAAAAAAAAAAAAAAAACATACATACAGACGAATAGAGAACCTCCTCCTTTTTGATTTAGAAGTCGGTTAAAAATTACATAATACACTTGACTACCGCAACCAACATAATATAATTCTGTTAAGTATTTATAAACACCAAAAAACAATATGTACCTATTTGCAATAATGAGCATCGTAAGCTTGGATCAACAATACGACTAGATAAATTAATAAATAACTCTTTACAATTACACCAATTATTATCTAAGCCCATGTAAGTAAATTTAATTTAAAAACTGTGCCAGGAAAACTTCATAACGTATAAAAATGTATACTTAAACTCTTTTTGTTTGTTAATACATACTTAATATACATAGATAACACCCAGACCAAGGCAAATAGATATGTTCATACTCGCAAATAATTTGTCTTGTTCGGTAATAGAACCCGAGACCTCTGGCGCAGAAGGCAGGTATTCTACCCTTGCGCCAAATCGGTCGTCGCGTGGAAATTTTAAACTCAAGAAAGTAGAAAATAAAACTAATAGGTCTTTACTAAATACGCACCAAAAATCAAAATTTGTTAACGGCGTAGTCACAGAACACGGAATAGTATATTTCATTACAAGTGCGGAAAGCCTGTCATTGCAAAGAGTTCCGACAAATGTCTACCCGAGCCGAGGCGCAGCCGAAGGTGAGGGTTGACAGTCGGAACAAGTTGCAATGACGGTTCCGCACGTGTACTGAACAACTATTTTTAATACAGTTGAGAAAAAATTAAGCAATTTAATAAAATAATAAAAACACAATAAACTCAACTAACTAATCGTAAAAGAATATAAGCAGAGATTTTTTTTGTTTTCTTCACACATTCTGGGTAGGCAAAGGGAACTATGACCATACAGCCAAGTCTTCAGTAGATTTTTTTTATTTATATGAAATGAAAATGAAATTAAATAAGATGAAATGAAATGAAACCTAACGTAACAAAAGCAATCCAAATCCTACACGCAAGAGCGCCTTTCCTTATTTCTCACTTTTACTACATCGTTTTCCATAAAAGGGCGTTATTGCACTTATTCCACAATACTAAGTACCACAATAAAAACCAGGAAAAACGAATTTAGAAAATTAAGAAATAAGGTCCGCCATTTTCTTTTCACTTACCCGCGCAAACTCCTATAAGCAGAGACTATGGCAGTGCACGTCATACAGCCAACTTTTTTATATTTATAAATTTAATTTGGCCGTAAACTTTAATTCAAATTACCTTAAAAAATCTGATATTGAAACAAATTAGTAAGTATCTTCTTTTTAGAAATATTTGCATGAATCATAAAAACTTCGATGATTTTTTTTTGTAAAAACTTCGTGGTTGGTTTTTTCTTTTTAATAGACATTATTTTGACAGTTGGGAAAGAAAACGCACGAGTTCGGGAAAGGTAAAGAAAAAGCTCGAGTGTGTAATAGCCCACATCCCGAACGCTATACGTCCCTGCAATACGCCACTTTTTGAGCAACTGTATTAAAAAGATTTTTTTCTCAAGTTACAAAAAGTCGGGTCGAGATAGGCTTACAAAGGGGTTTATAGAGGCTAGATTAGATATAGTGGATAAGTATTGGAGCACTTTTGAACAGCAACATTATAACCTTTCATCTGCCACGCCTGAGTACATCGAAAAGTCACAGTACTTTAAAGGCGAAATATTTGATGATTGTTTTGATAAATATCTTGATTTGAAAACGCGCATGAAAGATATTCCATGTTCTGTGGGAGTAGTCATTTACTCCGAACCACAGAAATCTCCCTCATTAGTATGCAAAGTTTGTGTAACACAGAAGACCGTTTTGTGAGGAAAATGCGAAACCAAACCAAAGGGCGTCTTTTGTTAAGAAGCAGCCATTATGCATGAAGATACATGCGAGGATAAACCACCGCATCCTCTCTGAACACTTGCGGCCGATATTTACACCGAAGCGTAACGGGTGTTCGGTTACGTACGACGCGACGGAGCTAAACGGGATGAACGGAATTAAATCTCTATATTTAAAAAATAAACAAAAATCACATAAGGCCAGGCCCGGATACAAGGGGGTAACGATTGCTCCTCCCCCGGCGGACAATTTTCCCTACAAAATTTTTGAACAGAACCGTATAGTGGGGGCTTAGACATTAAAGCTAAAAAAGCTATAATTTTTTAAGCAATAGGTAGAAGTTAATGAAGATTAAGACTAGTTTCTTTCGAGTGAAGTAATATCCTCACATTGATAAAACAAAATGCTAGGATAGGAAAAGAAGTAGGTACTAGCATAAACGCGTTTATAACTCAGCGTTCAGAGCATTAGCCCGGGAAGTGAATGGACGTGTGTTCGAATCCCACCGACTAGAGTTTGGGAGATGAGTCGATTATTTCTAGTACCGGACTCTGTTATGTCAATATTTAAAAGTGACACACAAAAATCTATATATATAAAATTCAAAGTCCTGACTGACTGACTTACTGACTGACTGAGATATCAACGCACAGCCCAAACCGCTGAACGTAGAGACTTCAAATTTTGCACATCGATACGTTATACAGTGTAGGCATCCACTAAGAAAGGATTTTTGGAAATTCCAACCCCTAAGGGGGTGAAATAGAGGATGAATGTTTGTATGAAAGTCCGTCAGTTTTGAAGTTAGAATCTTCGAACATTGTATTTAGGCTGGCAATTGAAAATTAATATTTACCTGTGTCAGCGTTTTTGACAATTCCACCCCCGAAGGGGCGAAAATGGGGATGAAATGTTGTATCTGGAAAGTCCTTCATTTAATTTATTATTCAGGCTTATGGTCGGAAAGTAAAACAAATAAGCAAAAACATGTTTCGTATTTTTTCAAAAATCAACCCCTTAGAGGTTAAATGGGATAAATAAACTTACTAATACTTAGGGGACCGATAACCAGGATAAAAAGTATTCTATGTTTTAATTTCATTAATTTCGAGGCAGAACGTTTGCCACGTGCGGCGGGCCTCGCACGAGGCTGCTCACTTGGTGAGGGAGGACCCGCCTAATCACGTAAAAACGGCTGATCGGATTTTTATGAAATTAAAACATAGAATACTTTTTATCCTGGTTATCGGTCCCCTAAGTATTTTCTCGAATGTTTACGCGGACGAAGCGAAGTCGCGGACGGAAGCTAGTAAGAAATAAAAGTTCAATTTGTTAATGTTAAGTTAAACAAGCAAGTAATGAGCTGCTGTATTGTGACCTACCGTGACTCTAGCTATCTCTTTCAAAATCTAAATTTTATATGGTGAAAGTATGGCGCTACCTACTTGTGACGTCACATGTAGGTAGCGCTGTCCTTATCTTTTAAGAAAGTTTGATGCTCTATATCTCTGTAAAATATATATAATATGAATATTTTTTGAAAATAATTACATATCTATCTGTGTTGAGTTACTGATATTTCTAAAAACATTTTAAATAAGTAAAAATATTATTATCACTCCGGTCCCCCATTGAGCAACCGTTTTTAACATCTCTCGAAAAGTATCACCGATATTAACTCAGCATAAAACGACACACATTTTCAACACGAAAATTGGCGTTCCTTCAAAAAACGAACTAACTTGCGTCACCAGGTTGTTCTTATAAGTTCATTGCAACGTTACACTTCTGTGTAACACACAGCTGTTTGACCTTTCTCGTACGCTATGGAGCTTCGGAATAAAACATCAGAAGCCGCTGAGCGCCACGTCATCAAATAATCAACAGAGATATATGGCTGTGTCACTCACGTATGTGTGTTTATGTACACGGGCTAAAAATATTATGGTTATGTCTGTTGGTGCTTTACAGCTAATAGCGATATCAACAAATGAGGAAACAAGCTTGGCAAACGTTGTTTTGTCATATGTCATATTTTAGTGGACCCGGTGAATTTCGTATCACCAACAAATAAACCGCGAAGAAGTTTTATACACTGCCTGCCACACAGTGATTACATATTCTTTGGAAGCGGCCATGGAAGAAATGACAGTTTTGTATAAACGACGACACGTCAGTTATACGATTTTTCATACAAAATTTCCATTTTTATTTTATAATTAGCTGTTGCCCGCGACTTCGTACGCGCGGTGTAGTGACTTTTGTGTTAGTTTAGTTTATGTGTGTTTGTTGCTCAGATTTCATAACGCTCTTCTTGAAGTCCTATTCTCTACGAAAAGGGTCTAAAGAATATCGAATATGCAGGCTAGGGTATGAACATGGTATGTTGTTATCATATGCTGCATGAACATAGTTGAGCCCTCATTCAAAGATCTGTCCGTCTGTCAAGAAACTTTTTCTCAAGTGTGCGTGGGAGGTATCAAGCTAAAATGTATGTCAAATTAAATACTGAAGTCTGCAATCCCTTAGAGGCGACAAAAAAAACAAACTTCTTTTCTCTTCTTCATAACTCAAAAGGGCCACTTGGATCTCGATTTTCTTTTAAATCCCATTTAGCTACTTGTTAAATTGTGTATAATTATAACGATTATTTTGAACAGCCGTTCTTCGTTCTTCGACGTTGCTTGCTAGCGGGCAATAGATCTATTCTACGCGAGGTTCATAAGACTGAACCACACCAAACGATCCATCTTGGATTGGCCAACCACGACCTAAGATTGGGGATCATGGATCGAATCTAATTTGTTCTCTTGGTGCTCTTGGATCGCACGAGGCACGTCCACTCCGACCACTACTATGGAGCTCCAGTGGTGAAGCGCACTCTTGCTGCGCGCGATTAGAGCGCGTATTATCGTTTTGCGCATATGCGCGCTTTCACGATTCAAACAGAAGTTCTTACTTAGTAATGCATAATATCAGGCCAATCATATTTTTACTATAAAATGTAAAAGAGATTGTGTGTATCCATACTAATATTATAAATGTGAAAGTGGGTTTGTTTGTTTGTCCGTCTTTCACGTCAAAATTGGTGCAACGGATCGACGTGACTTTTGGAATGGGAATAGTTTGGCAGCTGAAAAGTGACATTAGGCAGCCATTAGACAGTCAATCTGGATCAATGATCAATGATCGCGATGCAGATTGACTGTGTACGAAGGTGATTGACGGTTCGCGATCTTGATCGCAAAATATCTACAAAGTAAATCTCGATCGCGATCAAGATCACGATCAGTGATCGCGATCTGGATGTAATGGCTGCCTTTGGCTACTTTTTATCCCTGAAAAATATCACATTCCCGTGGGATAACGTCGTCGTTTAGTCCGAGCGGGCGAAGTCGCGGGCGGAAGGCTAGTATTTTGATATGGAGACATTTCTTCTTTAAGTAACAGGTATAAAATGTAATAATATACCATTTAATTATTTAATTTTAATCAATCATCACTTATGTAAGCTTTCCTAGTAAATAAATGAATAAATAAGTTATATAGAAAACTATTTTTCATCATTTCAGCCGTACGACGCCCACTGCTGGGCATAGGCCTCCCCCAAGGATCTCCACAACGATCGGTCCTGCGCTGCCCGCATCCAGCGGCTTCCCGCGACCTTGACCAGATCGTCGGTCCACCTTGTAGGGGGCCTGCCCACTATTAACTATTTTTAATATTCCTTTATTTTATTGGATGGTACCTACGGCTGAAGGCCTAAGTAGCCAGAGCCGGTTAAATGACATAAAAAATGGTAGGTAGGTGTCGGTATCTACGTACTGGCCACTTAGCGTTTATGAGCAAATTTTTCAAAATTACATTGGTGACATTTTGTCTACATTGCGACAAACTTATTTCACACAGTGGTTATTTTTTGGTACTAAATATACTGTTGACTGCCGGCAGTCCATTTTGACAGTTAATTTTGTATTGCCAGTGGCTCCTCCAGGACTACTGTCACCGGTTCAGATATATTTGTGGCACTATACTTTACGACATACTGTAGCGACATCTAGCGTCGAGTGGAAATGCGAAATATAAATTTTACATCAATAGGGTAAGAACTTTAGTTTTGGCCACTGCCCCGAGTGCTTACTTAGCTTTAAACATTTCGTTAATAACTTTTGCTTGATAATATACTTTTTATATTTGACTTTTAAGTCATAATAACAATAGTAATAATTCTTTATGACATAGGAATATTATTCAATAAACGCTTTTCAGTTTACATCGAATTCGATGTTTCTTTTATTTTATCTAAGTTAGTTAAGTATTGATTTCTCGATGTATCTTTTAAAATTTGATTGACAAAAAACACATCAATCGGCACCTTTCGCACATTTTAAGTTTAAAAAATAGGTTTTTAATTGACTAAAATAAAACTAAATTTCGTAAGTATATGAATACTAAATAGACATGGCTAAATAGGTCTTAAGCACTAACTTATTATTTTTTAACATCACTGTAATGCACCCTATTTAACGCAAATAAATATTTGATTGATTGATTGATTTATTAGTTATATGTTTTTACTATGTATGTCCACGAATTTCTCGAAATCTAAAGGCATATCGAGATGATTCTATTTGATTTAAATTAGGTGTATTCTAACTTTGGGAACAGTCTAAGATTCATCAAAATCGGTTTAGTAGTTTTCGTGGGTATGTTATTGTACAATATACACTAAAACTTAGGAAATAAATAGTAATTTTAAAAAATAAACTGACTGGCACCGACCTCAAAAAGGTACCTTAATTATAATATAAATTATATTTTTCCTTTTCAGTTGACAAATACTTTTTGGAGTCGGTTAAATTTTTTAAGTAGTTTTTTTGTATTGTTAATTTAAAAATTTAAAGAAAAGTATAAGATACATTCTTGATAATCTTAGATACCTACTTAAGACCATAGGCGAAAGAAGTGAAAAAAAATTAAAGTGGCAACAGCGGGGGCTTTCACCCTACTTAATATAGATAATCATTCGGATGTACTTTTGTGAAAGGTATATCGTAATCTTACTGACTTCCCGCGCCATCTATTGCTTAGTAGTTATGATGCAAAAGAAGTGAAAAACATCTTAAAGTGGCAACAGAGGGGGCTTTCACCCTAATTAATATAATCATTCGAATGTTCTTTTGTGAGAGGTATATCGTAATCTTACTGACTTCCTGCGCCATCTATTGCTTAGTAGATATAATGACGTAAATAACATGAAATTATTTTTATGATTTTATATGAGCCTGGATGGGTTTTAATTTATATTATGTTTTGAAGCAGGTAAAAAAAAATAACATGATTCATTATTAATTGAGACAGCGATTAAATATAACGTATTTTCATAATCATGTGGCGCCATCTCTTTTAGTAAGAATCAGTTTTTGTATTTTCCCGTAGGAATAATTAAATTTCCCGCAATAAAAGGTACTGAGAAGCCCTACACTGGGATTCTATTGAATAATAAATGTAATTTCGATATAAATCTTTACTGCGGCACCATGGCCGATATATTCTATATCTACTACAACACGCGCCCGCGGAATCGTCTAGACTAAAACAAACTACTCGCGTAGGTAATGACAATCCATTCGATATTTTGAATACTGATTTAAACATAAATCAACCATAGACAATGCAAGGAGGTATCATATCTTAACAATATGATACCACATGCCGCCGCCGCAACAAAAAAACCTTTCTTACTAAAGAAATGTTTTTTCCTACATGGATTACCCTAAAGCGAAGGCCCTGCCTACCTTGGAACGATATCACATCAATAAGACTGGTCCTCACTAACGGACAGCCAGGACAATGGTCGATATAATTATTAATTTCTTGAAATCAAAACAAACCAACCATTGCATTGGCTTGACATACCAAAACCAAGGGAAAAGGTCTGCCCAGCCTTAAACCTAACCTTAATACATCATATGTAGTTACAATCAAAGCTAACCCTAGCTCATTTAAGCATTAACTAAGTCGAAATTCCAAGATCAAACATGTCGGACAAGCACCAATAATATATTGACTACAAAATTACCCAAAAATAACCCTCATCTCAAAAGGTGCCCGACAACAAGCTTGGAACTTCATAAACCTGTGGTAACCTCAAGCAGACTGTCTACTAGGGGCCACCACAGTTTATGTAGCGTGGTGTCGACAACATTGCCAGTCAGGGTTAGAGGGATCCTGCAACAAACAGGATATGACCCTGGTCCTTATTGGACCATCAGGGTTTCCTCCCCCCCTCACCAACAAATGTTGACGTCACCTCGTTCCTTAAGTGACATCGAAAAAACTTACAAACTAACTAAAACGGAAATAAAATGAAACACAGAAGTGTTACTTTTGTGGTCCAGATCATTAACGAAACGTGATGTCAATATCAACATAAGTTAAGGTCAGAGGATTCTCACACCTAATTAGATAATAGGTCATCCTCCTGCCCTATCCCATGAAGGTAAAGAGACACGACACGATGTCTACTTATTAGTAAAAATGCAAAAAAATAATTGTTTTATTAAATTAAACATTAAAAAAAAATTAAGTAAATACATCATATTATAAGTGGACCACAGGACGGACACTTCGTGGGCTTCAGGTGCAGTATTTCCGTACATGAAAAAGAAACACATATTAATACAAATCACACAATTATACATTTCAACTATCTAACAATCACTATTATAAAACATCCTAAAATCCTATCCTATTTCTATAAAATACAAACAATTCATGAACGAAAACCTACCATTATTATAACACTATTAACTTTAGCAGTTTTACTTTCCTAACAAACTACAAATAATTCTTGCCCACAAAATCCAAAACATAGTTATCATTTAAAATCAAACTGTAACTCGTTATTTTAATCTGATCTGTGACTACTAAAAATATTTATTTACACCACAATAAAACAAACTCTTTTTGGTTCACTAAATAATGTCATCACTATGACTGACAACCGAGTCCATGTCACATTTGTAACCTGATGTCACAATTAAATGCAAATTGTCACAAATGAAAATTATTTCAGACTTATGATCATGGAATCATCATGACCTAAGATATGGAATTTGCTGGCATGGATCATGGATTATTAATGAATCGACATATTAACTATCAAAGTCTCAATCTAAAGGGTTTAAGCCTATTTGCATGTACTTTTATTTTCCTACTTGTATGGGGCTTACTAATAATATAATTATCATGCTCCCTAACCCTTTTTATTCTATAAGGTCCCTTATAAGGTCTACTCAACTTCTTACTAATGCCTGCTATCCTTTTAGGACAAAATAACAAAACTAATTGGCCTACTGCAAATCTTTACTGCGGCACCATGGCCGATATATTCTATATCTACTACAACACGCGCCCGCGGAATCGTCTAGACTAAAACAAACTACTCGCGTAGGTAATGACAATCCATTCGATATTTTGAATACTGATTTAAACATAAATCAACCATAGACAATGCAAGGAGGTATCATATCTTAACAATATGATACCAGCGGCGGCATGTATTGACCGATGGAAATAAACCGGTTCGTAGCTGCCAGCAGGTAAAAGAAGTAACTCTGATGGAACCTCTCCAGCAGGTTATTCAGAGACCTCAGGATGCTCTCCAGAGCAATGCCGAGCCGATAGAAGTTGGCAGCGTTGAGGCCGGCCACCTTGGGCGGTTGGCCTGCAGTGTAGGGCTTCTCATGGTGGAGGCGCCGGGTAATGACAATCCATTCGATATTTTGAATATTGATTTAAACATAAATCAACCATAGACAATGCAAGGAGGTATCATATCTTAACAATATGATACCACAGTACCCTATATGTTGACCCGGGTTATAAGCGATTACTACACAAAATTTGGTAAAAATCCGTCCAGTAGTTTTTGCGTGAAAAGCGAACATACAAACAGACAAACAGACAAACAGACAAACAGACAAACAGAATTTTTGTCTGTTTGTCTGTTTGTCTGATAATATCTATCGTTTTGGGGTCTATATCCTGTACACATCACATAGCAGTAATTATTTTTTTTTTATATTTCATGTACAGACTTTTTGTCCGTTTCTGTTTTATTATATGTATAGATTTGCCTAATTTACAAAACTTCCCCATACCAAAAATCACGTCGATCCGTGGCTCCGTTTTTACGTAAAAGCTATATATTAATACGTAAAAGACGGAAAAACAAACAAACTTACTTTCACATTTATAATATTAAGTAAATTATGGATAGTTGTAATGGAAGACTAGTTTCGGGCTTTGCTATTGCAAGAATCGTCATCAAACAATCGGTCGGTTCATATCTATTCATCACTTTAGTTTCTATGTAAAGCATATCTGGGGGCACGGCAGTGCCCCCGCCAAGTCGAGAGCAAAGCAAACACTGCTGTACCATCCTTTTCAGGTACCATTTCAACGTATTTTCAAGCCTCTATTTGAAGAACTTTGGATAAGTTTAGAACGGAAAATGAAGTATTTTGAAAAAATCGACCCGTCCACAACCAGCTTCGATGGGACTCAAACCCACGAATTTTTGCTATCCGGGCGACTGCTCTAACCACTCGTCGTTAGTTCGTGGGTTCGAGTCCCATCGGAGCTGGTTGTGAGACGGGTCGATTTTTTCTAAATACTTCATTTTAAATTTTTCTATAATAAAAATTGCATTGTGAATGTAGAAAAGTAAAAATCTTAATAACATTTAAGTTGTTGTGCCCTTAATGAGAGATTTTATCACTTTATTTTTATTAACAAAAAACCGCTAGTTTTTACATGATGATTTTGATGGGTATATATTCACCATAAAAAGTGTCATTATGCTTAACAGCTAGTATTTAGTAATGTCTTGCATTAATAATACAAATTCTTATTAAAACTTATCTTGTGAAAAATAACCACTTCTTTTAAAATTTAATTTAAAAAAAACCACGTTTTTTAAACAGACTCGAAATATTTTCCAATAGAGCACTCGTCAAGATGATTCAAAGGAGCCCAAACTCGATGGGGTTGCATGGTTTCAATATTGAGTTCCTATGGCATGGCCTTCCGGCTTCATCATCAGACCCTGAACCTCGTCTCCCGTCAGAGTACGTCTCAAGACAATTCTAATATGCCCAAACACGATGGGTTAGCACCATGGCCCGCTATTATTTCTCGGCTGCTTGCGCCCCGAAACGAGCGAGATAGAAGATGGCTTTGGATAGCACGGTTTCATCATGGAGTTCCTGTGGCGTTCTTCCGGCTCCATCATCAGAGCAGTTCAATAACACCGTAATATTGCATTGTCATCTAGTTCTGACCTATGTTCAAAGTTTCAAGTCTCTAGCACATCGGGAAGCTAGTATTTAATCGTGTGTAAAACGTGGTGAAAACATAAAAGTAAAGGAGTTTACAAGGATTTTTTTATTATTATTTCCATAAAAGGAATCCATATCTAAAAAGCTACTTCGCAACAAAATAATCTACCAAAGATTACTAAGCTAGTAAGCGTAGCCTAGACAAATCCTTTTAACATAATACCTTAAACAATGGAAGTATAATCAATGGAAAACCTTGACTATTCCATTCAGCCCCTTTTTTCACCAAGAACAATATATCAAAATATTAATAACGTCATATAAGTGGCTCACAAAAGCACAATGGATGGCCGAGATCCAATGTGCGCCGCGCCTTATGCTGTAGATGTAAGGTGAGCCTAACAATAGAAGGAGGTCAGCTCACCGATCGATTCTAACGTTTATTGGGATAATTCAGTTAGAAACAGTACTACTGGCTTCGTTATTTGACTTATTCTGTGCCTTGCTGTTTTAGAGAATTTAAAATAGTAGATTGTACAACAAGTGCATAAAACGTACCATTTTACCCGAGACGTAGGCTAGGGTGGATATATACGTGTAAACTACACTGTAAACTACAAATGTATACCAATGTAAAACACATAACACAAATCTAACTGTTTTTACAAGTAATTATACGTGTGTGTTTCTACACAAAACGTTCTATAAAATAGAATTTTCATATAAATAAGCTCATGTTTTTAGTTCTTTAAAGAGTCAAATGGCAGTAATATATGCTGCGGCATATTGATTGCATAATAATGGCTTACGTAGCACGTAGCACTGTGAATAATCGTAACGCTACGCCTGGGAACCGTAGCATGCTACGTACAGTCACGAGCAAGAAATATAAACAACGTAAAAACTTTGTCACATTAAACATTCCGAAATAAAACTGTCAGTGCCACAAAAGTCATTCAATATTGTATTGTAATAAGACTATAAGACATATTCCTTTACATAATATGATTGCTCGTGAGTTCGTCACTGTACGCCAAGCAAATTTTTCACATGCATTTTCTTCTGTAATTAGCTGTTATTTTTTGCAGTACCTATGTAATAAACTGATAACTATTGTGCAAGTTAATGAATTCTTAGTTTTAATTTATAAAAATATTAAGAACTGAAAAATGTTATGAAAACGTATTTGCCCGAAAAGTTTTGAGTTTGAAGCTTACCAATGAAACGTAACCAAACCCACATAAATATGGTCCAGTTTCTGTACGGAAAAACAAGGGATTTTAACCCCAGATTATATGGATAATTTTAAACTGGAGCATACTCGGAAATGGATTAAACATAATCAAAAAAATATCAACACAATTAAATATTATATGACGTGTATTTTGTATGGCCGAGGTTTTTTATTTATCACACGTGATTTTAAGTGAAGCTAAGGCTGAAGGTGGAAACGCACTACTCCCGGAATCCACAACCACAAAAATGCTGAAAACATGGCGTCAGACGTAGATACAAGGAGATTTAACCAAGGAAACTGGAGATAGTAGTACTAGTTTTTTGTAGACTGTGGCTGTCTTCCGTCTCACCTATAGGTACTTTGAAGCAAACGTATGGTCATATGAGACAACAGACAGCCACAACGTAGTTAAATGTCAAATTTGCTGGGTACACTTTTTTATTCAGGTTGAAAACTCCAGTTTCCTTGATTGAATCTCCTTGCGTAGATATTAAGATGCTGCTAGATAGCCAGGCGGACTTAGAACAATTCCTTCCAATAAACAAATATAAAAATGACCAATAAAACATAACCAAACCCACATAAATATGACCCGGTTTCTCAACGGAAAAACAAGGTTAACAAATGTGGTTTTCACCTCAGATTTTATGGATAATTTTGACGTGGAGCCCTCTTCAGCCACGAGTATACTTCAAGTTTGTCTTCGAGTGCTCTTGTAATATTAATTTAAAAGATTGCGGAGATCTTGATATGAAAAGAAATGTTTATAGCTATGTTTAGCCGGGTATACGCAGTATCGGTGGAGCTTAAACAACAATGAATGAAATTGGGAAGAAGGGAAGGGAAATATGGACGAAAGTATTTAGGTGTGTCTACTAATACTATAAAGAGGAAAGATTTGTTTTCTTGTTTGTTTGTTTGTAATGGATAAACTCAACTACTGGACCAATTAAAAAAAATATAAAAATGTTTCATTCTCATTTCATTAGAAAGCTACATTCTTCCTGAGTGACATAGGCAATATTTTATCCTGATATACCCACAGAAAGGGGACTACGAGGGTAAAACCGCAGTGGGCCACTAGTGAAAGATAAAATAAAATGGATTGTAAAATCAATAACAAATTGTGGCGACATCTAGACGACGCGCACATTATTGATATGCGCACCGATGAATAGTATGGAGAAACTAGATCGCGCTTACGAAGTTCTACTAGCAACTTTCTATATATAGAACCTCCGACTAACAACCACCGGATACGGATACTTCCGGGCTAGGGTGTTGTTAGCCCGGGGGCTAACAACACCCTAGCCCGGAAGGAAGACATTCCTCCATCAGTCTTCCTCTCCCTCCACAAAATAATTACGAGAAAAAATATAAATGTTTATCAAATACTCAAACGTTTGCCTGGTAAAAACGTCTCAAAAAGGGTTCAGTTCAAAACTAAACTACGGAATAGCAAAGTAACGGGCAATCAGTTGTTATAGTTAAGTTGACGTGTCGTCGACAGTACTAACGCGAAATAAACGATAGCGTTCATTCAAAAATGTGTTGTTTAAGTAAACAACTTTCGTTTGCGCAGTTTGTCAACAAACACAAAGTTTAAACAAGAGCGTAAACAATACAGACTGAATAAATACTAGTTTTAATAAAGTTCTGGTTAAATATTTATTCGAATTGAAACGGGTGACCGATTGAGCTAATTTGGAATTGACGGTAAAATTGAAACGATAACGATTGTGATAACGTTTCGTTTATGATTTATATTTTATTCACACAACGCACTTGGTATTCATCATACCTGATGTTAAGTGGTGATATGGCTAAAGGGGGAAGCGCCGTCCTCCCGTATCTTCAACCACTGAGGTACTGGCTATCTTATCTCTAACTGCCGTCAGACTTGATAAGATGGTGTTAGCATACATAGTCACAGAACGCAGGTGGTGATTACCACCACGGCTCACCCAGTCATGACTTTTAAGTGTACCTTGTAACCGTGTAAGTGACCTTTGAGCTCATTCCTGTTTAATCATTAAAGTTTTGCAATCACTGCCCCATATACAAATACCAAAGTGAAAAATAGATGTTTCGTAAAAGTCAAAATCTGCTAGGTACATGTCGCAATATCTTAAATGCTCATATAAAAGCCTAATGCCCGTTTGCACTAAACTCGGGTTGAGCGTGTCATTGATAAGATACATCTTAGCTTAGAAACAGTCTAAAACAGCCGAGCTAAACTTTTTGTTTGCACTGACAGACTACGTCGTAAATTAGTCATCACCTTGCTAAAAGAATGACACCCGTTTGCACTAAACTTAAAAATCGCCTAAGTCTTTTCCTAGCTAACTTAAGACATTCTTAACAAAAAATTGCTTTGCACTAACCTTAGGACATTCTTAAATGCACTTTTGGCTATTCTTAACTTACGGGCCCAATATCGAACGCCTAAGCACAAAGTAACTACGCGGGCGGGCGGTCTAAGGCTTAAGAAATACCTATATCAGTGGTTATTGTCTGTGGCATTGTGAGCAAAGAGTAGTGCGACAAGCTTTTCTGTTCCGGTGATTATCTTTGGAACTAAAGCAGTTTTCATACGACAGTCCATTTTGACAGCTAATTTCGTATTGCAAGTGACTCCTGTGTCACGCCTGTCACTGGAACAGAAAAGCTTGTGGCTTTTGTATTCTTGTTTGCTAGATAGAGACACAACACATGTGACATACGTCATTCCTCATTTATTTAAAAAAAAACATTACAGATCGACAATCTTTTCTGTTCCCAGGACAGCGGCGCTTATGTTTAGCAGCAAAACATGAAAGTACTAGCAAAATGACATTAAAAACAAAACTCGTTAGTTCTAGTTTTGGCCACCGGAACAGAAAAGGTTGCGCACTGTATTTATGTTTTTCCTGACAGTTGAGCTCAGTTGACTTTTTCTTTTCTCGGTGAATTACTCCTACCAAATAAAATATACAACGCCTTAGCTTTTGTCTCCTTTTAACTTACGAAGGAATCAATTAGAAGTTTCAACCAAAAAAATATCCAGTGACCTACTATACCTCGCCAGGTTTAAAATCCATAAAAAAATAATATTTGAATTCATTCATTCATTCTTTTAGCAAGGTGATGACTAATTTACGACGAAGTCTGTCAGTGCAAACAAAAATTTTAGCTCGGCTGTTTTACGCTGTTTCTAAGCTAAGATGTATCTTATCTATGACAAGCTCAACCCGAGTTTAGTGCAAACGGGCATGAATGAATGAATTCAAATATTAATTGTTTATGGATTTTAAACCTGGCGAGGTAAAGTAGGTCACTGGATATTTTTTTGGTTGAAACTTCTCATTGATTCCTTCGTAAGTTAAAAGGAGACAAAAGCTAAGGCGTTGTCTATTTTATTTGGTAGGAGTAATTCACCGAGAAAAGAAAAAGTCAACTGAGCTCAACTGTCAGGGAAAACATAAATACAGTACGCAACCTTTTCTGTTCCGGTGGCCAAAACTAGAACTAACGAGTTTTGTTTTTAATGTCATTTTGCTAATACTTTCATGTTTTGCTGCTAAACATAAGCGCCGCTGTCATGGGAACAGAAAAGATTGTCGATCCGTAATGTTTTTTTTTAAATAAATGATGAATGACGTATGTCACATGTGTTGTGTCTCTATCTAGCAAACAAGAATACAAAAGCCACAAGCTTTTCTGTTCCGGTGACAGCCGTGACACAGGAGTCACTTGCAATACGAAATTAGCTGTCAAAATGGACTGTCGTATGAAAACTGTTTTAGTTCCAAAGATAATCACCGGAACAGAAAAGCTTGTCGCACTACTCTTTGCTCACAATGCCACAGACAATAATCACTGATATAGGTATTTCTTAAGCCTTAGGCGCTCGATATTGGGCCCGTAAGTTAAGAATAGCCAAAAGTGCATTTAAGAATGTCCTAAGGTTAGAGCAAAGCAATTTTTTCTTAAGAATGTCTTAAGTTAGCTAGGAAAAGACTTAGGCGATTTTTAAGTTTAGTGCAAACGGGTGTAAGTTTTCTCTGACGAGACGCTGCTGCCTAAGGTTAATGTGCGAAAAAACTGTCTTTGCCCTCACTATAAACGAAAAAAAACAAATGAGAGACTTAGGGCCTGTTTCACAATGTCCGATTAAGAGATACTTTCCAGTTTACTTGACACTTTTGTATGGCCTATCTGTCAAGTAACAGCTAATCAGAACTTATTTAGACATTGTGAAACAGGCCCTTATAGAACAAGTCCTCCCACCAACCACTCTTAATTTCAGTAAAAACTCATATCTTTTTTGTAGAAGCTCAATTTTTCCCCAGCAGCCTGTGTGGCCATGGGTATATATCAGTGGAAATGTGGTTCTGGTCTAGCAACCATTTTTAAGATCTTGACACAGAATAAATGCTACCAGTATTCTATCTTTATGACCTCCTTAGCCGAGTGGTGTACGCACCGGTTTTCGAGGTGCCGCCGCTGTCACTGGAGGTCTCACCCGGGTTCGATTCCCGGTCGGGTAAATATTGAAAACGAACTGACGGACGCCATCACACACATTGTTCTAGTACGAAACTATAGAGCTTGAGCAGTATTATGGAAATTGGAAACAACGACGGGTATTAACCACATTCACCCAAACTCGATTAATTAAGGAAGTTCGTTTTAAATATTTACCCGACTGGGAATCGAACCTGGGTCCTCTAGAAATAGCGGCACCTTGAAAACCAGTGCGTACACCACTCATCCACGGAGGTCGTCAATAAACTTAAAAAAATCCTACGTTTCAGCACAGAATATAATATAATACCTAGTAATAAGGGTTTCAGTTTTGATATTATAATTTAGGGCCAAGGTGCCTACCATCAACTTTAAGACAGCGATTCAAAAATAGCGTGATGCAGAATAGGTTCCTAAAATGAATTGCTTTCTTTCGTACTCTGACCTTCTAAAAACTGGATCGCAAATGAATTGCTAAATGTTAATAACCGAACGATTTGTGTCCTTTTTCTTTTCATTCGACTCTGTCATGCCCGGAGAGTGAGAGGGACGGGTATAACCTGCAGGTGACATGTTAAATCGACCGGGTAATAAGTCAAATAAGAGTTCCTGACAGCTTAGCGGCTGTGAAATGTCATTGATCGATCACTGAATCGCTGTCATTGATATTAAGCTGTCGTGGTACGAATAAGCGAAGCAGTTCAGTTTAGGTCCTAAACAAAACCGCAATAAGAGTTGATGGTAAGCACCCAGGTTACACCGAATCTAACGGATGGTTAGAGTTAACAAGTTACCAGATTTAAATGGGAGTAATATATTTCAAAGCCGTTTTAACTTCTTCGGAACTTTATAATTTCCACCGAATTATTAAACTTGGTCGTATACTGTTTTGAAGAGAAATATTTATATAAAGTACCTACCTAAGTGGGTTGTTTTAAGAAGTTAAGTGTATAAACTCAGTGCATTGAATAATATGAAGCTAAGATTGACTTAATTCCTTTTTTTTATATCCCTAAAAAAAATATTAACTTTCACAAGATTTCCTTCAATGAATCCGAGAGATTCTTCAAAGAGAAAATAATTCTCAGTGATATATTTACTGACGGAGCATTACACAAAAGGTGTGAGCCCAAAAAAAGGTCCCATGCAACGCACTACCATTCACCATTAACCATTCTTCCATTCACGCGCGACAAGGGACTGACTGACTGACCCCCGACACGCCGCCATTTTGTCAAAGATCCGTTCACAAGATGGCCGCTCGTAAAAGACGCGAACGGAAACAAAACTGTCTTTCACCGCATTCTTCTTAATTATCCGTGTTCAAAAGACGACTTATCATTGTCAGGTACGCTCGGATACCAACTAGGGTGGGGTGGCTATAATTTTGGAATTAAAAGAGATACTTCCACACATTACTTACCTATATAATCTATTCTATACATTCTATACAAATAAATAAAATTGGAGTGTCTGTTTGTAATATTAAAATAACCGCTTTTTACTACATGCATACGATTGTAAATACGGTACATATACCAAAATAACATTTTTTTAAATTTTTGTCTGTCTGTCTGTCTGTCTGTCTGTCTGTTTGTTCCGGCTAATCTCGAAACGGCTGGACCGATTTTGACGAGACTTTTACTGGCAGGTAGCTGATGTAATAAGGAGTAACCGCGGGCGGCCGGAGGTACATTATATAATCAATTATTAAATCATTGGAAAGTTATACTTGCGATGATTAATTGAATTTGATAATATTAAGCTTGTTATTTTAATTTACGCTGACTATACAGCGAGTAAGAAGTATTGGATAAATTCGACGCTTCTCGTAACGACTCCGTAGCTCAGTGGCTAGAGCAGTCGCCCGGAAAGCGAAAGGTCGTGGGTTCGAGTCCCATCGGAGCTAGTTGTGAGACGGGTCGATTTTTTCTAAATACTTCATTTTCCATTTTTCAATATTAAGCTTGTTTCGAACAATGTATAGAGGTAATTCGTAAATATAATTTATACGTATTCATTTATTTAATAAAGCGGAGGCACACAGCCTTCTAGAGAGCGGGCGGGTGAGCCTAGCGAGCCTTCTTTTCATTCTTCGGTTGACACCGCAAGCGATCTCGCTCGAATCTCTAGCTGGTGAGCGTACCAATGGCGATGGAGCCCACGCTTAAATTAGACCACAAAACTGTACTATTATTATTTATTTACAGCCTTATTCGATAACTCAAGAAAGTTAGAAAGACAAACTTACAACTTGAGCGCAGCACATATGTTGGAACCATAAACTTGTTTATACATAAGTACTAGAGTATAATAAGTTTATGGTTGGAATAAAAGAACGATGTAAGTGTAACAAATTGTCCTTGTACAGTCGCCTGCGCTTCAGACTACCACAAAATGTCAAATATCTACAAACGGTTTTGAACTTAATGCTCCAGAGTTATGGTTGAAAGTCGATGGGAGAATTTTGACAGTTTTGTGTAGTCTGTAGTGCAGCCGTCCGTACATCCATTTCTTTAAAGTAGGGTGGCTATATTTGAAGGAGATGATTAGAACGCGTAAAAAAGTAAGTAAGAAACAAATGTATTTTGTTGAAATAGGTCACACCTCAAAATGCTTTAAAGTTTATAAAAAAAAGAAACACAGTTTTGCAACTTGAGATATCTTTCTAAAGCTAAAAGTCGAAAAAAGACAAAACAAGAGTCCGTGCGCAATAGCATTGCGTACAAGTGCAACTGAGGCGTTTTTGGCGCTAGTTATAGTACATTTTCTTTGTTCTAAGGATATGGTAAAAGATATTCGATTTCGAAGCGCGCTGATGCACTCTCAAACTGTGACATATATATCCCACAAACTTATCTGACCCAGTCTCTCTGGTGGAGGCACCACTAGCAGTACAAAATTATAGAAATGGCTGTTAGCTGCCAAAAAAATTCAGTTTTGAGCACCGTCAGTAAGAAAATTTTGGTTTGACAGTTGCTATATTGACAGAATACCGCCCGCCATTCACATTACACACATTATCAGCCATTTAATGTCCCCACTGCTGGGGCACTGGCCTTCCTTATGGATGGATAAGGAGAATGGGCCATGACCCACCACGCGGGCCCAGTGCGGATTGGTGGGTATTAACGACTGCAAGTGCAGCCGGGACCGACGGCTTAACGTGCCTTCCGAAGCACGGAGGAGCTCGAGATGAAAAGTTTTTGGTCACAGATCCCGTGACTGACCATTGCGAAAGTTGCTTAACCTCAACGATCGCAGGCCAAGCGCGCTATCCACTGCGCCACGGGCTCCTCGCCGGCATTACGAGAGTTGATTTATAATTTATTATTTCAGATAATTTATACACGAAAACAAACACATTTATTTGAAGAAAACTAGTTTTTTGGTAGGGTGTACTCGTTGTGGGCATTTGCTCCATACAAAATAAAACATATCCTTTATATTGTTTTTAAATTAAATGCCTTATTAAGTTACCTTTTTACTAACAACAGAAAATTAGATCTCTGTGTTCTTATTTTGTTGTAATAGAAACAATATTTTTTTAAGTGTCATTTTATATATTATATTGTTTGTGATGACCTCCGTGGCCGAGTGGTATACGCACCGGTTTTCAAGGTACCGCTATCTTCCGAGATTCCGGGTTCGATCCCCGGTCGGGAAATAATATTTCCTCGGGTCTGGTGTATGTGGTTGTTTCCAATTTCCATAATACTAGTGATTAAGCTACTAAACTTTGGTATTGGAACAATGTATGGGATGGTGTCCAATATTTATTTATTAATTATTATTATTATTATATTTGTTGGACATTTTTCTCAAAAGAGAGTTTGTAAAAGTCACTTCTTTAACATAAGGACAGTAAGCGTTTTATAATAATAGGTTTAAAAAAGGTTATTACACTTTATAGACCGTTGGGCTTAAAGCCCATTTTCTTTAGAGCTCGTGATAATAATCGAATATTAAAATATATTGTTCCTCAGAGCTGAAAATGTCATGCCTCCAAGTCACCTCCACAAAAATAGTTCTTACAAAAAGTCACAAAATATGCACTACTTAAATGGCACATTAATAAAAACTATGTGTTGAATTGTGACTGCTGCGTATTGTGATTTATTCAGGCTTATGTCACTAGGGACACCTTTTAGGCTTGCTCGGGATAGACTGAAAATGTAAGAAAGTTATTTATATTTTACCCTGAGTGTTCCTACTTGAGAAAAAAATGTAAAATTTGAGATGGATAGCTGAAAACTTTGAAATTATAACTCCTTTTTGCATTTACTATGCCATTTTATTTTGCAACTAGCCTATCGCCTGCGACTTCGCCTGATCGTGGACTACACGACGTTATTCCGCGGGAATGTGTTACTTTTCCTAAACTATACCAGTACCAATTATCATTAAGTAGTACTTTTATTTATGCCAAAATTAATCAAAATTGTTTAATTGATTTAGGCGTGAAAAGTTAACTAGACAGAGTCATTTTTGCAATTATAACAATATGGATTTGAAATGGTTTTAAATGTTATATGTTTTAAATACATTTTTATTTAGGTGGTAACTATAGTCACCCTACTCCAAAGAATTAGTGGTAGAAGGGTAATTTGGTGAAGCCCGCGAACTGGAACAAAGTTCGACTCCGTCTTGGTCGGCTTTCCTTCCGGATATCCGGCCATTTTGAAACTTTCTTCGCGGGAATTTATTTTTCTCCCGAGCTTATTTCGCCTGTTGCACTTTTATTGAGACATGTCGATTAGTTACTACAGTGCCCGTAGCGTAGCACGAAAACTATCGTTATATTTTATGGTAGTAACCATAAAAGTAAACTTTTAAAATTTCGTTTTAGGAAGGAATAGCTAGTGACACACATTACTTGCTTGTCATTAAATAGATATATTTTTGCTCTGTTAGTCTTCAATATTATATTTTTTAATATTACTATTAAATATTTACATTTCAATAACAGTCCGGTCCCTATTTTAATTAGATTTACTTACGTGTTGATCGAAAACATGAAACAATTTTTTTCATTGTATAATTTCTTATTTAGATTATTAATTATATTTAACTCTTTATTTTAATTTTTAATTTTTTGCATTCACAATGCAATTTTTATTATAGAAAAATGGAAAATGAAGTATTTAGAAAAAATCGACCCGTCTCACAACCATCCATCCCATCGGAGCTGGTTGTGAGACGGGTCGATTTTTTCTAAATACTTCATTTTCCATTTTTCTATATTTAACTCGACGGTTTAGAGATTATTTTTTGTTGTATTCGCTAATGTTGCTAATAATTGAAATGCCATCAAAGTATTTACTGTTCGTCAACGTCAAGTGTTCAAGTTCAAGTGTTCGGTCAAGTTTGACCGTAAAGCTTTTCTTTCAATGTTTATTACAGAGTAACAAAATAATAAAAAAAGGGACTTACCTCCTTTTATTGAGCAAATTTATTTTTTTTAGGAGCCAGTTACATAAAAATAAGGCACAAATATTTATTTCTCTCCAAAGTCCTATAACAATCCATCATTATATGTAAGTATGCCTTATTTGCCAAACAAACCAAGTCCACAAAGAATTATATCGCCAAATAAAATTATGCCCAAAAATGTTTTTATCTCAAAAATTATGAGAAAAGACATTCAAGTACTTTCCACGAAGGCCAAACTCGAGGTAACAATGGGACCTTAACAATGGTCCCTATTCATACTGAACTTTGCGATCCCTCAGCAAACTAGTGAATTCTCAAATTTGATGTAAGCATTTGTTAGACAAACGAGTGTAAACATCGTCGTTAAGTATGATGTCTAACAAAAGCTTATGAGCCTTATTACTTTCTTAACGTTGTTGTGCCAGCGTTCATATGAGTTTAAAAATATCCCGCTTTTGCTAGTGTCGGTCAAAAGATTGATGAGAAAAAAAATCTAAGTACATGCTTCGCATACATGTTAATTCATTGTGATTGAACCCTCCGCAAACTAGTGAAAGATCAAATTTAATGTATTATTTAAGCATTTGGTAGACAAGCGAGTGTAAAGATCGTCATTAAGCTAGTAAGATATTGCTTTAAGGCCGTAACGACCTTAAATCGGTCATGGGATGGGACCAACCATTTTCTTATATCCGTGCTTCACAGCCCGGACGCATTGCCGGTGGCTTGGCCATAATAAGCATAGCAGAGAAGCCGCCGGCTGCAGCTGCACACAAAGCCGGCGGCCAGGCTGGGGGGCTGTATGGATGCACCATAGCATAGGGAATTTAAGTCGCTCACATTACATCACACCTGCCAGTTTGTTTGCTTCTCACGCAAAAACTACTATCTAAACAATATTTTGTGTAAAGATAAACTCATTTTACTCAAACAATAATTAGTTAGGACATTGTTTATCAAAGTAAAATGTTTGATTTCCATGAATAAATGTAAAAAAAAAAACTTTCGCGTTCCATTATAATTATAAACAAGAGTAACGGGACTCAACGCGACAGTCTGCTTGTGACCACGGCTGTAGCAACACAGTCGAAACGTCAAGCAGTAAGTACATATGTACTACATAATAAATGTCGCGTTAAGTCCCGTTACAGTGCCACAATCTTTTCTGTTCCGGTGGCCAAAATGTGAAACTAACGTGTTTTTTTTTTAATGTCATTTTGCTGTCAAGTTGATGTCCAACCATAACGCTGCTGGCGGCTGAAGGTCTTAGAAGTCAGGGCCGGGTAAATTGCAACAAAAAAAAGAGAAACGTACATAGCGCCGCTGTCACCGGAACAGCAAAGTTTGTGGCACTGTACTCTTGTAAAAATTTCGAAATCACATTTCGACCTTTTCACATAGATAAAGTCAAAAGCCCATAGTTAACAATAACACAAATTGTAACAGAAGAGGCAACAGGCAGTTACAAATTGTCTTAAACAAACTGACACTGAAGTTCTGTACAGTTTCCTGTTGAAATAACACCACTACTGTGCTAACACAATATTTGGGAGATATTTCATCAAATTAAATTGGCCAACTTATAATAGCTTTGGAAATTAAAACGAGGTTTTCCGCGGACATTGATAGAGCGGTCAAGGATCTGATCCGTAGTGACTACGGGTTGACAAGGTATTTGTACCTAGATTCAGATCGTAGTCGTAGTCGATCGTAGTCGGCTACGGCGTAGTCGAATCTAGGTACAATATTATGGGTGTTAATGGTGCCGTAAACATGCGATTTAATTACTTTCTTTGGGATGAAAGCAACAGAAGATGAAGGCGGACAAAAACTAGTTTACGTGCTAGCAATAAAGTGTCCACAGAATATCATCAATACCTAAGTAAATAAATAAATAAATAACTTCTTACATTCACACCAATTATCTAAGCCCGTGTTAATTTCATTAAGAAACTGTATCATGGAAAACTTGATAACGGATAAATAATATATACTTAAATACTTTTTGTTTGTAAATACATACTTAATATACATAGTTAACACCCAGACCAAGACAAATAGACATGTTCATGCACACAAATATTTGTCTTGTTCGGGAATCGAACCCGAGACCACTGGCGCAGAAGGTGGGTAGCCAACCCCTGCGCCAAATCGGTCGTCAAAGTAATAACTATAGATAACAGTTTTCTATTTTCCTCTTTGGAAATTCGATTAACTATAATGGGAAAGCTCAAGGTTGTATACTTTGAGGCATAATTGCTTCTTTTAATAAACAATTGATAGGTACACTACCGCCCCTCTCTGTTGACACAGTACATTTGCAAGCTGAAGCAGTAACTCAGCTTTATATAACTGCAAGGCATGAGGGCGTAATCACGATGCAAACGAAAAACCTTCAAATGGACCTTATCTATAGTAATATTATAAAGCTGAAGAGTTTGTTTGTTTGTTTGAACGCACCTCAATCTCAGAAACTACTGGACCTGAAAAAATATTTTTGTCTTGAATAGTCCATTAATAGAGGAAGGCTATAGGCTATATCACGCTACGACCAACAGAAGCGGAGAATTAATGAAAAATGTTGCAAAGACTGGAAAAAATATATATCTTTTTAATAGGTAAACAAGTTAACAAAGTAGCTAGTTTTTCATAAAGATTACGAAAGCATTTCCTGAATCTTTTTCAAATCTTTATTTTTTCTTTTATGTGTTTACAATGCCATTTCAATTTCATAAATTCGAACGACTCCGTATCTCAGCGCTCAGAGCATTCGCCGAGAGAGTAAAAGATCCCGGCGGAGCTACTAGGAGATGAGTCGGTTTTTTATAATATTTCATTTACAATATGATATTTTTTCCAAGTTCGTTCAGGCTCAATCGCCCTAACTTGTTTTTGCTGTCGTTTTGACTACAGTAAAATACTTGCATTTATTTTGAAGACATTGTTGAAACTTACACATAGAGAGATAATAGGTTGTCAACCTTATCAATATTCAGAGCTAATAAAATTAAATTTTTTAATAAAAACTATTGGCTTCGGTATATTCAAGGTTCTGGTTTCTGTATTTTATGTTTTAATGTCAAACAACACTCTATACGAAACCCCAAAATTATAGTTAGTAGTTAAATCATAAGCCTAGTATATTGAAACTTTCGCGTTCCATTATAATTATAAACAAGATATCAGTCTGCTTGTGACCACGGTTATAGCAACACAGCCGAAACGTCAAGCTGTAAGTACATAATAATATGTACTTCATAATAAATGTCGCGTTGAGTCCCGTTACTCTTGTTTATAACTATATTGAAACTGTCATATAACGGCACTAGCGCTATTCAGATATTATTTAGTTTCAGACTTTATGAAAATGGCATAGGTAAGATACTGAATTACCCACTGTATTTACTGTGCTACCGCCCTGTTCCCCAACTTTATAGTTAAGCTTGGTATCACAAAAGAAAATGCAACTCACAGCGATTTAATTTCCATCATTGTCTATTTAACCTTTTGATGGAATAAAACGAAAGATGATGAGCGAAGCCAGTTACAGACAATGATTATTTGGAGGTAATGAATCATCTTTTTGATGGTGCACCAAAGTTTAAGCGGATTTTAATTATTTTTCGTTTGTTAATTTCTTGCTGGGAAATAAGGAGAGTGACAAGACTTTTCTTTTGTACAATTTGAATACGAGAAATTGTAATAAAGGCCGTAGTGATTGGCGCATTTCAACGCGTAGAGTAGTTATGTCTGTGTAAGTTAAGCACCTTTGGCAGTGGATGCCAGATTGAGGGGATTCCCCCCAAATATGGGGATTTTTTTAGAGCTGTAGGGGGAATTTCGGGTGGAAAATATTTTCCGGGGGATTTATGGGGGGAATAGTTTTGACGCTGGGGAGATTTGGGGTTTTTTCATGTCAAAAATTATGTTTTAGCGTTTCGAACTCATTAAACATACTAAATCTAATCGGTGAGCTAAAAAAACGCCATTTCAAGTTAGGCTTTTTGGGGGATTTTTTTCTTAAAAACCGGCGGGTTGGGGGAATTTCATACCAGATTTGTGAATACAACACGGGTATCTGGCATCACAGAAATTGTTTTTTATGTGATCTCTTTTGCTAATTTATTAATGACAGACCAATTACAGGAAGTCGCAAACCCTGCATTTAACAATAAAAACAAGCCTAACTATTTTTAAAGAGAGCGATACTGGGATGAATGAATATTCAAGCAGCCATGTTTCTCATTCAAACAGAAGTTGTGATTTTGTTTCGAGTTTATGAACTTCATCTACTTGCATACGTAACTGTCAACGCTGCGAAAAAAAAGTGAGCACCAACTTACAACACCTGACTGTGAAATAAACTAACTCTACCTAAGTATTTTATGTTAATTCTGTGATTTAATGAAGCCATCCGCATTGCTATCCTCACTTAATTTATCAAATGTCCCAAAATAATTAATTATAATTAAGCTCACCATAATGAAGCTTAAACAAAACCAATAAAAGCGTTATTAATAAACCGACATTATTAATCAAAAGTATCGTAGAGAAAATCGCACAAAAAAATATCGTTTTACCTTAACGAGGGTAACGCAAACAAAAAAATACTAAGGACAATTTTATCGGAAAATGAGAAATGGCCCAATATTTCACAAGCTCAAAAGGGCAAGTAGCAAATTAGGGGAAATCCACCGGAATTTTTAAGCATTAACGTCGATGGACCCTTGTCACAGCTGTCGCCATCACGGCGCATAATGAGAACGGCGGTTGTGAACTAACCCTTACTTTGACAAGGCTTTGGAAATGTTAAATCTGTGATATTTGCCTGAGGACCGATTTTTGTATTAAATATTGGGTAATTTGCCATTATTAGCTTAGTTATAACAATCACTTTAACTGATTTATGGGTATCAAAGCGAGATGTGGTCTCATAAAATGGCTCAAGGTCACCCAGCGAGCAATGGAGACAGCGATGCTTGGTATTACCCTGCGCTATTGATTCACCAATTATTAGATCCGCAGGAGAACCAAAACAACCGAAATCGCGTGAAGGATTGCATAGCTGAAGTGGCTGTGGGCGGGACACATAGCGCGGAAAGGTTCTCGAATAGCGACCGCGTACCGGACGACGTTCCGTGGGCAGGCCCCTCAAAAGGTGGGCCGACGATCTGGTCAAGGTCGTGGCAAGCCGCTGGATGAGGGCAGCGCAGGGCCATTCGTTGTGGATATCCTTGGGGAGGGCCAGCAGTGGGCGTCGTACGGCTGATGATGTTGATGATGATGAAGTGTAATCCACGATAGTAACTGTCTGTCCGAGTCAATGACGGTGACGATAAGAAGCTTTTTATTTAAAAAATATACCAAGAAAACACATGAAAAAATGTGCCGACAAAATCGCCGACCGAACCTTTCGCTGCTTAATACCTTCTACATTTTTCTAAAAATATCTAAAATAAAATACGTAAATTTTTTCACGTTGTTCCAAACCAAACATGCTCAACAATAAGGCCCTTTATACACCACGACATCTTGCAGCGATACAACTGCGAGTTTGTGACAAACGTTTTGTATCGTTTACTGCGCGCGTTTGTAAACGCGAATATACATAGAGACGTCCAGCACTGAGCACACTGAGAGCACTGAGACGTAGCACATAGCGAGCACATGGCAATTCAGTCGCTGCTGTTTGAATAGCGCATGTATACTGTAACGGATAGGTTACATACTACGATTTTCCCAGTCGCGAGGTGGCTTGGATAGCCGGGCCGTCGGGTCTTAGGGGAGACTGCCACCCCAATCCCCCATGACCGATCGGCGGCGAGAGAGCAAATAGTGAGGGGTTTAGTGGGTATTCCCCCTTCCTGGTCCCCCATCGAGTACTAGTAGCTTGATGGGGGATCGGGAGGCGGCCTTAGGCGAGTCCCACATAACCACCGTCCACAAACCGCACGTGGATGGGGTATGCGTAAAAGCATTCCCCTCACTTAAGAAAAAAAAAAGGTTACATACTACGATCAGCTGATGGGACAGTGGGCAGATGTACCTACTGTACTTAACTATTTAGTAATCTGTGGTACTGTGTGCAGGCATAAGAGAAGCTTGATTGGCCTTTGTAGGTTAACAACGTGTAAGTTTTCGTGCTTGTGACATTCGTAAAATTCTTTAGAGAGGGATGCGACTGGCGAGCAAAAAAGAAAATATCTTTTATATAACAACGCGTTCAGTCAGAGCACTGGTGGGGTGGGACTGCCCCGTTACTGCAGCGCATCGGGAATTTATACTACGCGCATGTTTTTATACTACGATGCGGAAGCGGCGATGTGCGTCGCTAGTGCGTAGGGTACGGGCCAGTCCTAACATTATTTTAAAAATGATTGCCAGCCGGTTTGACAGTCCGTACTTAAGGTGGTTCGATGAGCACAGTAGTGCCACCATAACTTAATGCCCATATTTGAGGCCATGAAAAAACAATTAAAAACTGCATTTTACTCTTTTATTTGTGACTTAAATTACCTATCTTCTTTTTTTTTATAAATGCACTTACTAACCTAGAATAAGTTTACTAACAAAAATTAGTTTAAGGTACTTAAATAAATAAATTATAATAATAATTAACTCGCAAGCTCATGACACTAAATCGTATAATGCCATCGCAGGTACAAGTAGTTTAACTGTGTGACTGATTTAACCAGCTCGTTTTACCTCGCACTGTATACTTAACCTAGCTATAATGGCCGATTAAGGCGATACTCGGAAAAATTATGCTAAAGCGAGATAGCAATGAGAAAACGACGCGCGCGGGAGCGAGACCGATTTTGCCGATTACGCAAAAAAAACACAAAATCACTTCGTATTCAAAAACTATAGCGATTTTTAAAAAATGCTTCTATACGATCCTAAATATTATTGGTGTCCACTAATTAAACTAATTTTCAATAGTATATGTATCCCCATTTAAGAATAATCTTGATATTTCTTATTTTTTAGAGGTATTTTCGAAAATTAAAAGTGTCGAGCCAAAATCATAAAATCGTGTTTTTGAAACTATACGATTCTAGATAAAGGTATGAAGAAATATATATCTTATTACCAGATTTATAACAACTCTAACCGTCCTATAGTTTTATATCAAAGAGTCCATACTTTTTCCGAGTAGCGCCTGGGGTAGCAATTACTGTTCATCTCACCTGATATTATGCTAAAGCTGAAGATGAAAGCACCCTTCTCGCAGAATCCTCAACATTGAGGAACTGGCTATCTTATCTCTAACTGCCGGAACACAACAATGCTGAAAACATCGTTGTTAGCAGACTTAGATAAGATGGTGGTAGCTGGCCTGGCGGACTTATAACAAGTCCTACCAACCAAATCGATGACTATATTTAACCCCAATGGGAGTCGAACCCGGGACCTCTTGGTCTGATAAGTACTGGTGGTGTGTACCACTAGGCAGAGGCGGTGGAAGCTAAGATTAGCGACTGTGCCCGTGCTGCTTC
This sequence comes from Crambus lathoniellus, assembly GCA_949710035.1. Classification (NCBI taxonomy): domain Eukaryota; kingdom Metazoa; phylum Arthropoda; class Insecta; order Lepidoptera; family Crambidae; genus Crambus; species Crambus lathoniellus. Next base: position 9,843,778 of record OX453323.1, on the reverse strand, counting down.
GAGACTGAATGGCGACTATATCGCTATGTACTAAAACTCTCAGTGTGTAAACGGCCTAAGGTTGTAGGTTAAGCGGAGTCACCAACCTCCCTATTTCGGTACAGACGAGAGCACAGCCGAAAATAGCGATGTTGAGCAATCGATGCCAACTTCCGTATCACTGCCCACGCGAAAACTCATATAGGCACGAAAAATTTTTCACTTAAAAGGAAGAAATATTGTTTTTATTTTTACAGTCGATGATAGCTGATTGATTTTTGATCAATTTGTGATAATATTTAAAGGAAACATCGGGTAATTTCTGACAACAATAATAAAGTTCGAAATTGTGTACGTTTTGATACGTAATATTTTATTCCCCTACAAACAACAGTTTCTAATCTATACACACTCATTCGCAGAAAAAACGGGCTTTATTTACATACAAACATGCTCATTTTTTCTAGTTAAATTTGTTGTTTTTTAATTAGTTAATATTTTTGTTATTTTACTGTTAACCCTTTGTGTTAATTCTAGCTCTCTGCCCCACCATCACGGTTCCGACGGAAGATCAGCGCAGGTCATAAGCCAAGCATTATGCTTGGTCGGGACCGTTTTGGGACATACTAGGCTTATTATATTTTTTGTTTTACTATATTGAATGTCCCAAATAAATGTTTTTTCTTTCGTATTTGTTTGAATCAGGCGGCACCCGGCGGAAGTCCCCAAAAAAGAAAAAATATGTAGCTTACTTCAGCAAAAAATGCAACTTGCAAGATGCACAAGATGCGATAACCAGCACCGATGCAGGTTTTGCACGATCTAACTCCTGAGGATGCCCCGGGTTGGGGCGACACACGTGTAGATAGAGTAGTCTAATCGGTGAAGGTGCAAGGTGTATTGCTGTCTTGTTAAATGCAGGGTATTGTGCACTGGTATTTTCGTGGTGCGGATGTACAATTTTTTGCGGGCGCGCAAGAAAAACGCAAAAAATACAATAATACCCGTGTTGTATTTTTTGCGTTTTTCTTGCGATTCTTAAAATTTTTACTTTTTTGCATTCACAGTGCAATTTTTATTATTTAAAAATGAAAAATGATCCGTGCGTCCCATCGGAGCTGGTTGTGAGACGGGTCGATTTTTTCAAAATACTTCATTTTTTCATTTTTCAATATTTTTTTCTTTCTTTCTTTCATTACACATTCTTTGCAGATCATCTACTCGTTATTTCTCTACACGATATTATTATCAAAATGAAAAATAACTCTTCTTATGGATAAAGCCTCAATTATGAATAAACACTATTTCCCCACAGCGGAAAAACATTGAACTTTTGTTCACGTGCCATACATACATCGTTCTATGAAACTTACATTTATTGGAAGAAATGACCATGAAAAGCATTGTTTGTATGAAAATTAAGCAAGTGCCCGTTATCTTTTGCAAAAGGGTTTATATGAGGGTTTATTTTATTTCCCCAAAAAAACCAACAATGGCTTGGTTTTTCCCTACACGATTGAATCAGAAATGATGAGATCCGCAGGAGAACTAAAACAACCGACACCGCTTGAAGGATTGCTCAGCTGAAGTGGCAGTGGGCGGGAGGGACACATAGCGCGGAGAACCGATGGCCGTTGGGGCGGAAAGGTTCTCGAATGGCGACCGCGTACCGGACGATGTTCCGTGGGCAGACCCCCTTCAAGGTGGACCGATGATCTGGTCAAGGTCGCGGGAAGCCGCTGGATGCGGGCAGCGCAGGACCGATCGTTGTGGAGATCCTTGAGGGAGACCTATGACCAGCAGTGGGCGGGCGCCGTATCGCTGATGATGATGAATAAAACAACAGTTTCTTTATCTTTTTATAACTAAGAATTAAATTATCATTAAACATCAAACCACATTAAACTTCAAGTATCAATCTGAACTTAAGTTTACAAACATTAAATGTAGCTAGGAAAATATAACCTAAAGTTTCAACTTTACAAATTTATAATACGTTGGTTTTGAATTCAAACCTCATTTTTAAGCATCGTTATATATAGAAGCTCCGTTTAATCGGGGACTCAATTCTGTTAACATATTTTAACGAAATTGCTGCAGTGGCATTCGGAAAACATCCACCTGTAATTGGAGTTCACTCGATTACCACTCTCGAGAACGTCGCAACGAGTTAAATGAATTAACTGTGAGTGAAATTATTGTAATAAAGACTTCAAAACCGAGAATATTAATTATGGATATCAGAACCAGTGAAGATGTCCTACGAATATAATAAATGGAAGGATTTTGATGTAATTTTATATAAAGATAGACCTTAACCTACAGATATAATTATACTTCTAATCCCAAGAATACCGAAGAACGCGGGAGTGAATACTTAAAAAAACTACGTAACCAGTTCTTAGTAATCTTAATTTAGAGTAAGTACGTAAAGTACTTTCTGTAGCTGTAAATTGTTATTTTTTTTTCAATAAGTATAAATTTGCAATGTATTGTTTTCTGGGTTTGGTTTTGATTTTTCGCTATAAGTAGGGCAGGCGTACCGGTTTTGGCCACTTTTTGCTCTTAAAGTTTTCTAAACAACTTTTAGCCATTTTTGATAAAGGCAATTAAAACAAGGTATTTTAAGGTAATAATAACAACCGTTAGAATTAGGTTAGTTAGGTAGTAATTCAAAAATATTACCGATAAATTCTAATATTTACTTCTTGCATATCCCTTTATCTCAGCCCTCTATCAATGAACTATTCATAGGTTCAGCAGCTGTGCCCAATAGTTCCACAAAAACCGTCCAATTTCACTGATCATCCCGTCCCTTTTTGTAGGCTTCCCTGGCAATATGGGCGGGACAAGAACCGAACTTTGGACCCCGAGCTAATAGGATTTTTTGTCACTGGACATTATTAACACATTACAAAGGAATGGGACAAATGGAAAGTGGGAGTGAGTGACATGGTCATTGATTTTTGGCGGTTTCAGGTTAATCGGGAGTGATGTGATGTAGTTTGTAGGAGCATGTTTAGTAAAACTGAGAAAAAGAACTTAGAAAAATTTTGGTCTAAAAATCTTATTCGATTTACCACCTAAGGAGCAAACTTATAATTTTTTTTTGTAAAGTGCATACAGGGTGTTAGGGGCACCTTTGCAAAAACTTTAACCATGGCTTCAGACCGTCATGCTGAACAACGTACAGCAAGATTTTTTTGTCGGAAATGAGAAAAATATTTCGACTTTCCATACATAATGTCCCGATTAGTTGCTAAATTTGTATGAAAAGTCGTTTTTTTTTTTCATTTGCGACAAAAAATTCTTGCTGTACGTTGTTCAGCATGATGGTCTGAAGCCATTGTTAAAGTTTTTGCAAAGGTGCCCCTAACACCCTGTATATCCAAAACTCGTACTTTAATCTATTTAGCGATCATTTTCTTTGACATTTTTAAATGAAAGCAAAATCTTTCTGTGTTCTGTGACAGTAGCATTAAGTTATGTATTGTGCCTATTGTCAGCTGTACAACCAGGGACAAATTCGGTAGTTAATATGTTTAATATGGTGGTAGAAGTCGTATCCTGTAATGACTATAAGTTCTAGAATACGAAAGTCGTAATATATCAGTACGTGACACCATGTATGTCTGTCATCATATTCCAGCTTGTCTTTCTGTCATATATTCATACTAGCTTCCGCCCGCGACTTCGTCCGCGTGGACATTCGAGAAAATACTTAGGGGACCAATAACCAGGATAAAAAGTAGTCTATGTTTTAATTTCATAAAAATCCGAGGCAGAATGTTTGCCACATGCGGCGGGCCTCGCACGAGGCTGCTCACTTGGTGAGGGAGGACCCGCCTAATCACGTAAAAACGGCTGATCGGATTTTTATGAAATTAAAACATAGACTACTTTTTATCCTGGTTATTGGTCCCCTAAGTATTTTCTCGAATGTCCACGCGGACGAAGTCGCGGGCGGAAGCTAGTAAATAATAAGTGTCTGTTTCACAAACTCAAAGTTAGTTCTGAGTAGCTTAGGTACCAAGAACTTGTTAGGTACCAAGAACTTTTAGAGTACTTAAGATGATTTAGGTTTCTATACCCTATTTCCCCCCTGGGTTTGATTTTCGGAAAACTACAAAATGGGTTGCCTATTTGTTTAAAGAAGTAAACCTACAAAGTTTTAAGTTGAAATGTCTATTTTACCCCTGATTTTCCATTCAAAATTTCACCCCTATTTCAACCTTTTAGGGGTTGAATCATGTTCAGCGTGTTAAACATCAAAATAAATGCCATTTTTGCAATCGTCATCCCAAAAACCTCAATAACGACATCCATATCGATTTTTAGGTTTATTTATCCCATTTAACTTCTAAGGGATTGATTTTCGAAAAAATACGAAATATGTGTTTGTTATTTGTTTTACTTTCCGACCATAAGCCTAAATAATAAATTTAATGAAGGACTTTCCAGATAACCCTTTATTTGATTAACCCTTTCGGGGGTGGAATTGTCAAAAATGCTGACACAGGAAAATATTAATTTTCAATTGCCAGCCCAAATACAAAATTTGAAGATCCTAACTCCAAAACTGACGGACTTTCATACACATATTCATCCCCTATTTTACCCCCGGGGATAGATTTCGAGAAAATTACGAAATGGGTTGCCTATTTGTTTTAAGAAGTAAGCCTACAAAGTTTCAAGTTGAAATGTCTTTTTTACCCTTGGTTTTTCATTCAAAATTTCACCCCTATTGCAACTTTTTAGGGGTTGAATCATGTTCAGCGTGCTACACATCAAAATGAATGCCATTTTTGCAAACGTCATCCCATAAAACCTCAATAACAACATCCATATCGATTTTTAGGTTTATTTATCCCATTTAACTTCCAAGGGGTTGGTTTTCGAAAAAATACGAAACATGATTTTGCTTTATTGTTTTACTTTCCGACCATAAGCCTAAATAATAAATTTAATGAAGGATACAACATTTCATCCCCCTTTTCACCCCTTCAGGGGTGGAATTGTCAAAAACGCTGACACAGGTAAATAATTATTTTCAATTGCCAGCCTAAATACAATGTTTGAAGATCCTAACTTCAAAACTGACGGACTTTCATACAAACATTCATCCTCTATTTTACCCCCTTAGGGGTGGAATTTCCAAAAATCCTTTCTTAGTGGATGCCTACACTGTATAACGTATCTATGTGCAAAATTTGAAGTCTCTAGGTTCAGCGGTTTGGGCTGTGCGTTGATATCTCAGTCAGTCAGTCAGTCAGTCAGTCAGTCAGTCAGTCAGTCAGGACTTTGAATTTTATATATATAGATTATTATGGTTGTGCTTACTTGGTTTGTTGTCAGAAAATTCGTGGTACAAGATGATGTACTTAGTGGCCTTATCTCATATTGACACCAAATGTCTTCTAAAGATCATCTTTTAATTTTCACCAATTTGTTCCAGTGGCCTGCTCTACGGTGACCGTGACGAAATGCCAAGCTGCCCTGAAGACCCTGCAAGCGTTCCCGTTCTTCAAGCCGACCTGCCTCTGTCGAGAACCGAACGTGGATCCCGAGTGTAACTCCTTCCGGGACTTCTTGTTTGACCATCCCTGCGTTTTCGTCATGAAGAAGGGTTTGTATAACTTTATCTCATTTCGTTCATTCATCACCATCTTCATCTCATTGTTGAAGTTAAGCAACTTTCGCAATGGTCGGTCACGGGATAGGTGACAATTTTTTTTTATCTCGAGCTCCTCCGTGCTTCGGAAGGCACGTTAAGCCGTTTGTCCCAGCTGCTTTTTCGTTAAGCCTACCAACCCGCATTGGGCTCGCGTTGTGGATCATGGCCCGTTCTCCTTATCCATCCATAAGGAAGGCCTGTGTTCCTTGATGAATGATGATCTCATTTCGTTCTAGCTGCATCGCACGGTTTTATCCCTGCAGATCCCCTTCTCGTGTAATATCGAGATAAAGAATGTTGAAAGAATTTTCAAAATCGGAATCCAGAGGTTACATAATTATACATATACATACTTACATATAAACTTTAAATACCTCTTTACGAATGTAAAGTAAGTAAATGTAAGTAAATCATACTATTGTTTCATTTTGAAGAAATTTTATGTTCGAATTTTGAAGAATTTTGGTAATTTTGAAGAATCTGGGGTCTTACTGCATGCTGTCATGGCATTATAGTATAGTAATGTCGATTGCCAGGACGGAGCTATACACTGCGTATAGTGCCATTTCATTCTCAACATTGTTTAACAGTAAGGCCCCTGAACAACATTAAAACAGGAATATAGAAGGCTCTGCTAGAGTCTTGCTGGTTGTTTACGATACAAGGTATCCTGCTACGGCTTTCACAAACGATGTCGTAGCTTCTCTGACAAATACTTAAGTTATGAATGACCCTAGTCTGAATAAGTAGTTGATAACTATGAAAAAAAAAACTTACATTCCTAATTTCGTATTACCAAAATTTCAATATTATCATTTAACAAGTACTATTTCAAAAAATACTTTTGTTGCATCCCAACCACGCTAATGAACAAATGGACATTTTCTCAGATCAAGGGGTCATATTACACAGCTTTAAGCTTACCTCCAAAGTTTGCCAAGCTTACAAGCTAACAACGGAACTTCCCAACATTTCTGCAGACAGCTATCTAATAGGTATTTCAGTTTCTGCCAGTCTGTCAATTATTATTAGGGTACTTGCATAACTGATCGATGTTCTATCTGAGTTGAAACTTCGACTATGATTGCGCAGGAAATGAATGATGGACTGATATGGCCAATCCCGGTAAAAAAGCTTCGTAGATAGATAAAAATTAGCTGTTCCAAAGAAAAGTACTAGGTCGATCTATGAAACAGGTTTTTTTCGCGATTCCTTGGCTAGCCCCATAGTAAAACATTAGACAATAGAGAAGGCTGTGTTAATGGGCAGTATCATCCCCTAGAAACTTTGTAAGTACTTATTAAAATTTAGTGGTGTATAGTATGGAAGTATGGATGTATTGTATGTATTTGTAATTCTTCCGTTGTATCTGATATCCGTAAAACAAGTACAGCTACTGATGTTGTGAGACAATAATATAACAAAATTTTTGACTTAAATGTGATGAGGGGAAAGGGTACCACGCGGGTAATCAGTTATAGGTATCATACCTAGTAGATCCCCGCTCTTCGCTATGACGACACTCATCGTCGCTCTTGAGTAACGTCGTCATTTGTTTTACAGAAAAGGACCCGTACCCAGTGGAGACCCTGCCGACCTGCACCTATGCCCTGAGCGTCTGCCACAACGAGAAGGCTTGCTCCGTGCTCTTCGACCGGTTCAAGAACGCTTGCAAGGCTCGCGACGGAGAGTGCCGTATGGACGACAGGTCAGTGTATAGCGCTACAGAGTTAAATATTCTTCTTATCCATCCATAAGCGAAACCCATGCATCAGCAGATAGGCACATTAAATGGCTGATGTTGACCGACTTCAACTAACTAAATCTGTTTTTCAAGTCTCTTGTAGGGCTCCTGCAAATTCGCAGTTTTGTGTGGGCCTTGAAGAAAACAGGTTTGTTAATGCAGGTGTCTGTAAAAACTACTACCTAGAGTAAAACAACATGGACACTTTAAGACCGTTTTGGTGAAATTTCGGACCAATGACCCTAGGCTCAGTGCACAAGGTAAGTATCACTAACCCGTGGAGACTCGGCCGACTTGCACCTATGCCCTGAGCGTCTGCCTCAATGTCATAAGACTTGCTCCGTGCTGTTCGACCGGTTCAAGAACGCTTGCAATGCCAACGACGGAGAGTGCAGCATGGAGAACTAATAGGAAACTTTTCTCTAAAGCCTGCATATCTGTTTTCTTTAAACCTATTTCTTCTCTCACAGCAGAAGATACAGGTACCTAGTAACTCCTACTTGCCGGCCTAGCATGAGCGGCTTTTATCACGCGATGTGATATAGCACGTCATGCTGTCTTGCTTACCCCACTAAGGTGTAAGCAAGACAGCATGACGTGCTATATCATATCGCGTGATATAATGATGGTCATGCTAGGCAGGCTGGTAAATGAAATTAAGGAACACTTCCTGACCTTTTTGGTGGAGATCTAACTCATGTATCAATAGACCTGGCCAGTACCAATGTCTAAACAAGTTCTTAAATAAAGTTACAGCTTATCAATGTAAAAATAAAATAATGTCTATTGACAACATCGAAGTAGCTCGCTGTTTTACTGCACACTAGTGCAGTAATTAAGCACCAGCCTACAATGAGTATACCTGAGCCAAAAAAGTTATGGACAATTAAAAACGGCAAAAATAAAAGGTTGTTTCGGCTTACAGTACCGAAATACGAAGTAACAAAAGAACGCATACTGGGCGGTGCAATAAAACATAACAAAAATAGAAAAATGGAAAATGAAGTATTTAGAAAAAATCGACCCGTCTCACAACTAGCTCCGATGGGACTCGAACCCACGACCTTTCGCTTTCCGGGCGACTGCTCTAACCACTGAGCTACGGAGTCGTTACGAGAAGCGTCGAATTTATCCAATACTTCATACGCGCTGTATAGTCAGCGTTAATTTCATCAATGTGGAGATATTACTCACACGCGAAAGAAATACCTTTCCAGGTATTTGGCAATCGCTAAAGATGAAATTACTATTGCAAGTTATTTTAATTTTTAGTTTTTTGCATTCACAATGCAATTTTTATAATAGAAAAATGGAAAATCGGAGCTAGTTGTGAGACGGGTCGATTTTTTCTAAATACTACATTTTCCATTTTTCTATTATAAAAATTGCATTGTGAATGCAAAAAACTAAAAATTAAAATAACTTGCAATAGTAATTTCATCTTTAGCGATTGCCAAATACCTGGAAAGGTATTTCTTTCGCGTGTGAGGGTATTAATATCTCCACATTGATGAAATTAACGCTGACTATACAGCGCGTATGAAGTATTGGATAAATTCGACGCTTCTCGTAACGACTCCGTAGCTCAGTGGTTAGAGCAGTCGCCCGGAAAGCGAAAGGTCGTGGGTTCGAGTCCCATCGGAGCTAGTTGTGAGACGGGTCGGTTTTTTCTAAATACTTCATTTTCCATTTTTCTATTATAAAAATTGCATTGTGAATGCAAAAAACTAAAAATTAAAATAATAACAAAAATACATAAAGTTATAGGTGCTTTCCTAACAAAAATGACTATGTACTAACTTTTTAATTGCACTCAACAAAAACATAACTAACTAATTCAGTGAACACACAATTTCCCATCCATACCGAAAATCTCTTCCAATGTCCGCGTACTGAATTATTTCACCGTATCGACCGAAACCAGCCTGTTTCGGTTGTTTCAGACGAGCAAATGCTATTTAGGTAGTCGAAAACTGGAAATAAACGTGTCGAAATAATCGCCAGACTGTGCAAATCAGTCTTCGTTAGTTTACTCTGGGAGCTAATGAACGGAATGGAGACTTAAATGTATCCATAGTTATCTGGCCAGTATTTTTAGGTCTAAAGATAACTTGCCGCTCCATTTATTGCGTTCATGATGAGTGGTACTTAGCTGTAACTGAAATATGCTTTAGAAGTTTAGATAGTGTGACAAAGTAGTAATGTTATTAGCAACATCAGCTATTTTAATTTCCCCATTGGTAGGGCACTGCGCCCCGATCGCGGTAATTCTATGCAGCGCGTCTTGACCACAGTTGCGTCATGACGTTTGACTTCTTGTTGCCGTAATGACATAACGACGCAAACGCAACACGTCACGCAAACCTATAGTCCCACACTCCTGTCTGTTCCGGTGACATCCGTGACAGAGGAGCCACTTGCAATACGAAGCTGTCAAAATAGACTGTCTTATGAAAACTGTTTTAGTTCCAAAGATTATCACCGGAACAGAAAACGTTGTCGCACTGTAAACGCCGCGCGTATCAAAATAAATACACCTGACTAATGCGTCATAAGATTACCGCGATCGGGGCGCTGGTCTTCCTTATAGATGGATAAGGAAAATGGGTCACATGACCTACCAGGCCCAATGCGGCTTGGTGAGCTGTTAACGACTGCAAAAGCAACTGTGACCAACGGCTTAACGTACGTACCTACTCCCGAAGCACGGAGGAGGTCGAGATTAAGTGTTTGGTCACCCATCCCGAGACCATTGCGAAACGTGCTTAACAACAACGATCGCAAGCCGAGCGCGCTATAGCTACTGCGCCACGGGCTCTTTCAGTAGTAATATATTAAATTCTAAATATCGTTGTACTGGGGCCCGATTCTCAGGCATTCTAACTTTTTCAGTGTGGTAATTCGTATGTCGAACATTTTGTTTGTGGTTTCTATTGAAAAGTTAGAACGTTTCAAACAACCTAAACTGTCCCACATGTCAACAAATTCATTTTGACAGCTAAGTTCGTATACAAACATCGATTGGTCTGTACTACTCGTAGCGTTCCACTGGTTTTCGATCGAACTTTTTCGATTGTGAAATTCTGACAATACACAAAATGTGTTTATCTTCGTAAAATATTTGAATTTCGAGCTATAAATGTGAACTTCTCTCGATTGCCTGAGAATCTGAGGTCGATAATAAAATCAGTCGGTTAGTTGACTTACTGAATAAAAGATAGGCAGTTGAGAGTGTCATAATTAAAATTATATTTTTGCTTTTTAATTTTATTGAGAAAATTGTTTTGTACAGTCCAAATATCATGCATTCATTCTGAATTCGGTCTGTTCTGTGAATGTGAACGTACAAAACCGCACAGTGTCAAAACATAAGTTTAAAAACCACAATGTGCAATCCTCAGTAAAGTAAAAAGGTGTGTGCACTGCACACCGACAAAACCCGACATTGTCAATGTCGCGCGACGTTATCTGCAAATGGACACATAAAAGTGGGCTTTTTCACACACAATATGTTATACGTTTTTTAACAAAAGTGTAATCAGATTTGGCTGAGCTCATACTGTTACTCTACTCTACCTGAATGCTCGGTGGGAGAGCTGAAAGGTTGTAATTCTAACCTCTCCTCGACTCCCCAACATTACAATTAATAAAATTGTAATTAGTATTAAAACAAATTCTTCGAATCAAATCCTTTTTGTAAAGTTAATGGGTTCATGACAATGACATGGCATCAAAATTATTTTAAATTATAAGTTTAAATGATATTATGTATTTTATTTATTAAGTATGAATCTTTATGAATGGGTTTTATTTTTAGTATATATTGTCGACAATGTGTTTAATGAAATTAATTAGCTATTTGAATTTATCGCTAATTTTAAGTTTGAGTGATCATATCTCGACTAATTTTGACGACTTCATTGTAATTAATTCGAAATGTTTTATTAGGTATTTCATCTTTAAATTAATTACATACATAACGACTTTCGTGGTCGAGTAGCCAACGCGCGGATTTCGAGATGCTGCTATCTCTGAGGTACCGGATTCGCTTCCCGTACGGGTAAATGTGGAAAATAAACTTGTCACTATTTTGACGTATCTGGGTGTATGTGGCTATACCCGTCGTTGTTACCCATTACCATAACACAAGTGTTGAAACTACTTAATTTTGAATTCGAGCAAGTATGTGATGGTGTTCAGTATTTTTTCTTTTCATTTATCTTCTGTTCCAGTGAGGCATGCCAAAGCATGCATGACAAAGTAATATTTATTCATGTGGCCAGGGTCGGCTTGCACCTCTCCCCGCTGTTGGGCTGCATCTGCCCCAACAGGTACATGAAGAAGCGATTCGACCGCATCTTCGTGTGCTTGTTGGGGTAGAAAAGCGACAGTGATCCCCGATCATCTTTTCAATCGTCCTTACTTAGATAACAGACCGACAACTAACAATCTGTGTCTATGCAGAAGCAAGTGCTTAATAAAACCCAACTGCGAAGTAAACTTGCTTCTACTTACACGCAGCGACCCAAAATGGATCTTGGTATCCGATAATAAGAACCGTCAGTTTCGTCTCTCGTGCGCCACTGCACTCCAATGTGGCAAGTCCCCCTAGTGCTCGTGCAAATCCCGCGTGACTCTGGTCTTTCCAGCGGTATTTAGACCGATGGACCGGTCGCTGGCCGTTCGGTCGTCCCAAATACGCGCATTTGATAGTACGATCCCTCCTCATTCTTTCCAGGTGATTTAATTATGCAAGCTATAGTCTTCTTCTTCTTCTTTTTCCTAGCCTTGTAGGCCGTAAGGTGTAGTCCTCCCTTAAAAATCGCCACTTAGCCCTGTCTTGCGCCAATTGCATCCAGTTGCTTCCTGCCACTCTGTTTAAGTCGTCCTTCCATCTCATTTGAGGTCTTCCTCTTGGACGCTTATCACCACACGGCCGCCATTCCAAAACTGCCTTGCACCAAGGGCCTTGCTTCCGTGCAACATGGCCAGCCCACTGCCATTTGAGACTTGCCACGCGGCCCACTATAGTGGACCTAAGTATATAACTATTTTTCTTTCCAGGGAGGCTTGTCGTGAGGCCTGGGCCGGCTTGCGCCTCTCCCCGCTGTTCGGCTGCATCTGCCCCAACACCCACATGAAGAAGCGATGCGACCGCATTTTCGCCGTCGTCAACCACAACCCATGCGTCGGTAAGTTAGCACTTGTGTCCACGCTACTAGCGCCAGGTTGAGTGAGGAAATACTTGAGATAGCTTAGTCAAAGCAAAAGTAAATAAACTTGAACAATAACTACCTTTAATATCGGAAGAAGATTAGCGTAGTCAAAATGATATTTATTCGAATTAACCTTCAAAATGTCGATTTGATTCAAGACCTTTTAGGGTGCATTTATTACTTCTTTACCTACACAAAAAACTAATAATAATAGTGAGAGAGTTACAGTGAACTTATTTATAAGACGTAGTATTATTTATCTTCTTCAACAACGATAAATTTGTGAGTACAGAGAAACACTCTTTTCTCCCTTAAGGGTGGACAGACATCATTTTACAAGCTTTTTATTAACTTGTTACAAGCTTTTTATGAACTTGCCATGTTAGTTGTTAGTGGGGGACAAATCTTGCAAGCTTAATTTGACCCACTTCCCAGTGTCTGATGGAGCTCAAATTTTGTATACAGGTATGGTTAAGATGACAATACAATATTTAAGTACAGTCAGCAAAAAAGCTTGTCATGAAAATGAAATTTTTACTTAAAACTTATTACACAGTATATCTCTTGCTAAACACAGTCCTCCCTCACATTGGGAAGGATTGCATGCTTAGTTCGTGCATCTCCCTTTACCAATATTTCGCCCTTCTTCTTCGTATTCCTATGGCAATGATTCCTTAGATAGAAGCCTCGGAACGAGAAGAAGTAGCGTTCTACTATGGGCACTAACTAAATAAAATTATATAAATCCCTAATTAAAGATCCCTAACCAAAAATATCATAAAATATTTTATTTCATTTTATTTTATATAATTTTATTGCACAAAATACATTTAGTAAAGTACAATAGGCGGACTTAACGCTTAAAGCATTCTCTGCCAGCCAACCTAAAATAAATACAAACCCGTATCCGAAATCCGGGCAATATTTCAGACAGATATACGAGAGTATCCATCGTTAATTTGTCCAAATTGAAACTGAGTGCGTCGTAATTAATTTACCCGCTAAACTTCCTCCCGATTTTTCCCTCTTCCCTATCTTTGGGGAGCAAACAAATTTACTACGGAAATTACGAAGAAGATTACACGTAGCTCTCTTTCGGATTAAATAATCGTAGTATTGTAGTACATTCATCGTAGAAGGAACTACGCAATTTAATTTACTAACATATCCATAAGCTCGCGTCGTTTAATAAAACAATTGAATTAAATTCTTTGCACGACCAAATATGTGCACGTCTGTGTGCTCGTCCCGACTTTTTGGATTCAAAGTAGAAAAACCAACATAACATCAGGAACCCAAGATATGATTACTATAAAAAGAAACTTCGTTTATGATAAACGTAGTGTCCAGCTGCTTCGGTCGCGAAAGAAGCACTACGGGGGGTTTGTAAATGAAACGCTTTCAAAACTACAATTAAATAAATAACTAAATATTAAAATTCAACTTTCAAATTCGTTCACGATACAATACAAGTGACGTGATGTGATGAGATAACATGATTTTTGGGGTATGTAGCCAGTACCTAATTAACTAAATGTAGGTAATCTATGACAAAAAACAAATTTCTTGGTTGTTATAATTTTTTAAACTTTGATAATGTTTTGATAACATTAATAATAAAAAAATCTTGAATCAAGCTCATACAGATAATAACAATACCTACCAGACTGTAAATTTTTAAAAGACGAAAAATACGTTTCGTATAATCAAGAAAAATAGTACTGAGAATGGCTGAATATATTATCAGTCACACGAAACAAAATTACCAATCCACTTTTAGATTATCTATATCAACAACCCAATGAAAGGTGTGAGACTAAATTACTTTCGCTATACAAACATACGAATTCTTACATAATAACCCTTTGCGAACTATTTTCATTAGACCACCGCTACGTCAATCTAGCCATGGAACACTGAATGGGCACTCTAACCTAATATAAATGTACTAGGGGGTCCACACGATTTGGTCCATTAGGATGTTGTGGGAATTCCTAATGGATTATCCTTTGAATGGGAAGTGGAATAAATGTAGACTATTCGGTAAAATCTGGCTTCTAGTGATATAATAGGTTTGTTGGTGGTGTGAAATGTTGGTGGGTTTATGTATAGGTAAGTAGGTTATAGTATTTTAAAATATGACGATTTGAAAAGTTATAATAGTATAATCATATTGCAAAAGTAAAGTTCTGTAGTTGGTGATAAATAACTACCCGGGTCAGGGACCGTACTCTGAAACGCAAATTCGAAACTTCGGTTAGCCTCGCCCCTTTCACTCGATTCTATTATGACAATAGAGTGAGAGGGACGGGTATAACGAAGTTTCTTGTTTAGCGTTTCAGAGTAGGCACTCAGAGACCGTACTCCGTAATGCAAAATAAAAAATTTGATAGCCCCGCCTCTTTCAATCAATTCAGTTATGACTAGAGAGTGAGAGGAACGGGTATAAACGGATATTGCGTTTTGGAGTAGGCCGTCAGCATTATGGAAGTTTCGGGCAGCTGCTGCTGCTGCGTACAGTCACAGAATATATAATAGTACTAACGTGTACAGTAGTGCGACTGTTGACTATTACTCGCGCTCATTATTGACAGAGTTGATAACAAATAAATCATAATAATTGTACTACAAAAACAGTTTGGATTACATTACATTGTAATAATACACAATAGTAATTGATAAATATTTGGAACAAATATCTATAAGTGTGTACTGCACCAAGCGAGGTTCCAAAACTTTCAACACACCTGATGTTAAGTGAAGATAATGCTGAAGGTGGAAGTAAACGCCCTAATCCCGGAATCTCCAACCGGTGAGGAACTGGCTATCTTATCTAATTGCAGGAAAACAATAATGCTGATAACATCGTTGTAATGGCGTAACATTTAGTAAAGATGATTGTAGCTAACCAGGCGGAATTCGAATAAGTCCTACCAACAACCAAAAAAATTATTTAGAACTTCCGGTTTTGTCTCTCTAATTCATCACGGCGAATTGGTAACCCTACCTACCTAACGAAGTATTCCAAACGCGACTAACGTTTCATATAAAGCGTTTGATTCGTTTCTCATAATCTCCGCAGAGTTCTTATTGCCACGAGATCCCGGAGTCGGATCCCTAATCTCGGGCACTGGCTCGTAATCCCGCGATAATCCCGAGCTCATCCTGGGGAGGCGTCAACTTTCAATCTAGTGTAAGCTCTTTTAATTCTATAAATCGATCACGACTTTTCTCTCGATTGTTAATGCGTATACATTAGTATTAATGCCTAAAGGCCGAGCTACATTTGTCGAGCGGAGTGTGTTGACGCGCGGTACCACGCTTATCGGTTTCATACATTTAGTATGGTTAGAAACACACTTATGCCGTGTGGCGCGACTCTCTCTGTATCTGTCGTGTCCGTACTAAGTGTGAAACAGATATTCTGGCGCCGC
The DNA here is from genome assembly GCA_949710035.1 of Crambus lathoniellus. Taxonomy (NCBI): domain Eukaryota; kingdom Metazoa; phylum Arthropoda; class Insecta; order Lepidoptera; family Crambidae; genus Crambus; species Crambus lathoniellus. The sequence goes on along the minus strand of OX453323.1, from coordinate 9,827,731 downwards.
GCTACACTGCATAAGTGTGTTTCTAACTATGCTAAATGTATGAAACCGGTACGCGTGGTACGGCGCGTCAACACACTGCGCAAGACAAAATGTAGCTCTGCCTTTACGATGGTGTTGTGGCGTGCCAGAAGGAATCACTATACAGAGATCAATAGCTACTGATGGTGCTATTAAATTTGTGTCAGCTAATACCTATATTTCATGGTCTAATCGCCTCTGTGGGTGGTCTATGGTACACACCAACGGTATCAGTTTCCGGTCCCGGGTTCGATTCCCAGTAGGGGTTCATATTGTGTTCCGATTGATTCGTGGTAGGGTAGGACATATTCAATGTTATCTTAGTTAGTCGCCATAACAACGATGTTCTCAGCATTGTTGTATTCCGGTAGTAGAGAGAAGATAGCCAGTTCCTCAGTGGTTAAGGATCCTTTCATTGCTATCTTTTGCTGCCTGCGTCGGACCACTCCTCCTCAATTTCAGCTACCACGATGTTTGAAGGCTCGTCAAAGATTTCTAATACTTTTTCGGTGTCATCAATGTGATGATGTCCTGCATCAGACAATACAATTTGCGATTGTAATAGGGGCGATAGTCAACTGCCAACAATATAATTATATAATAAAAATAATAAAAAAATCTACTAAAACAGTAACTAAGTGCTGCAAAAACCTTTTTACTTCTAAAGGCACATTCCCTTCAAGAAACATCTACTTAAAGCTATTATTCTTAAAATAGGAAAGATAGATGGGAAGCAAAGTATAAAATTTAACCTCATCTGTCTTGAGAATCCGACAACCGGAGTCTGGTTTGCGGGAAAAACTGGATCTTTGAATCCATTAGATGGTGTTTGGTACAAGGATTAAGCTGAAAAAATCTTTACAAACTTCAAATACAGGGTGTTAGGGGCACCTTTGCAAAAACTTTAACCATGGCTTCAGAACATCATGCTGAACAACGACACAGTAAGAATTTTTTGTCGGGAATGAAAAAAAAATTCGACTTTTCATACAAATTTAGCAACTAATCGGGACATTTTGTATGGAGAGTAGAAATATTTTTTTCATTTCCGATTTTTCGAAAATCTTGCTGTGCGTTGTTCAGCATGATGGCCTGAAGCCATGGTTAATGTTTTTGCAAAGGCTAACACCCTGTATAAGGCCATTGTCATTTTTATCCTCATCAGTGACTGTCATTCCAAGTCAGCCGATGTAAACTTAAAGTACATAGTGACAATATAATCACAAAATTGAGCTTTTCGAGCTTCTGCAAAGCATGTTGGCTAGTCATATAAACTTCGTTTTGTTGATAAACGCAAAAATAAGTATTTCTTTACTCATATTTCATTTTTAAAAATTAAAATACACAACAACAAGAAAATTAGAAAAATTCCTAGAAATAGAAAATTAAAATATCTTCAAATAACTGGTAGTTAACTGTGTACACTTATTTGAAGACTAGTCTACGAGGTTATCCCGCGGGAATGTATTATTTTTCCGGTATTCCGACGTGATCGTCGGCGTCGATCTGTTTTCCCGTTGCGACGTGAAAGACGGACAAACAAATAAACAACCACACTTTCACATTTATTATACGCAAATGGATATGTTCGCCCTTTTCCTTCGTGGCTGAGTATGCGCGTGTAAGTAAACGCTATCTCTCACAACTCGTCCATCACTTCAAGGGATTGAAACGCCAGACGGATTAGGGATTAGCAAGATTTAACAAACAAATATAAATAGAAAGCGTAACTGGAAATCTTAACAATTTCTATTGGAGGGAAATGCGAGTTACTTCACAAATTAAAATCCCCGTTTAAATCGCGTCATTTATTGAAGGTGCCCATGCATTTTGAATGTCTTAGCTTCAGCCTCCTTTCAGTGCTTGAATAATTGCGCGAACTTTTTGAATTTTTAACTGAACCTTAGCTGGATTTCTTGAGTTTAATATAATCTGCATTTAACTACGGTTTATGTGTAAATCAAATCGTTCGTTTCCTTTGGTGGTAGTTTAATCGTAGTTTTTGTTGTTATTGGGCTTTTCGCGCAGGTCATTATGGACTGTCAATGGACATTATGGACATGCTATTGAATTAAAATACTTTTACGAATTTCAACACATAAACAGATTAAATTGCCACCTGTAAAAGCTGATGTTGAGTATTTGAATTAAACTAGACTTGAAATGCGTAGTCTACGTACTGATAATGACATTTTAGTATTTGTTCTTTTCTTCGTAGTTATACGAGTCTGGTAAATAGAAAAAGAGAATAACTATTGGTCTGGTTCCAAGTAACGATATTTTTGTAATTGTCCATAAATAAATAAGTACAAATGAACAAAATATATATTACTTATTAACATTTCGTTTATTTACTCCATAAGCCTGCCAAGTCGAAACGTAGACGTTTGCCCCCTTATTCCAAAACCTGGTTTAAAACTGATGCTAATTCTGTCTTTCATTTGGAAAATGAAAGTGACCGCACTAGTTTAGTACCAGTTTTAAACAGGACTATTTTAGTTCACGTTTTGGAATAAGGGGGTTGGAGTTTTCATGTGTGTTTAATATAAAAAGGTTTTATTTAAGGAAGTAATATCCGTTTCTTAGTAACCCATACTGAATTATCTATACGAGTTGCCTCAAAATACTTAAGTAACGTTTAAGTTACTTCGTTAATGATTACTTTATGAGTCGACGAATATGAATGACACCGATAATTTGCTTGTAAATGTCAAGAACATTTTCATAAACGAGTAATTCACAGAATACTCATTAGAATTAATTTTAGACTTCCACATTACGTATGTGTTATTTCAAATTCAGCCACGTGACTTTGTACAGTAAGGCGGTAACTTCGTATTAACAGCAGTAAAATACCTATTTATACATACTTATTGACCAGCCTATCGATTGGCTAACTAACTTGAATATCTATCGCGATGCGATCGCTTTCAGTGTGAAAGATGTTGACTGTTGTACAAGTACTACCATGCAGGCAGGCAGCTGCAGTAATACAAAACATACAACCTTGCAGGCTGCAGTAATACAAAACTTTTTATTCAACTGCCTTCAACAACTTCGAGCAACGCGGGCCTTCCTTCTTCCGGGACGGAAGACCCGCGTTGCTCGAAGTTCAACAACATGTGATGGATGTCAAACTGAAAGCAATCGCGATAGATGTTAAGTAAGACAATTTAGTCCCTAAGTAGTAAAGCTATGACAATATAAGTACGTAGGTATAAAATACGTTTTTTCAGTCTTAGCTATTGTGAAAAGAAATGAACAAACGATTGTTTTTTTTTATCCACTAGTAGCGTAGTAACTCTTAGCCTGCAGCACACCTGATGTTAAGTGATGATAAGGCTGAAGGTAGAAGCGTGCTACTCCCGGATTCCTCAACCACTGAGGTTTTGAATATCTAATTTATTTGGTCATCGCTTGGCGGAAAGCTATGTCTATATCTATTGTTTTGATTTAGGTAAATCCACAAACCTATACCACTGTGCCTGTACTTAACTTCTGAACTTCTGCTATGGTAGATTGTACAACAAGAGCACAAAACACTTTTCAACATATTTTTTTTTTTTCAACTATGTGACGTTCGATTATGGTCTGAGCCGGAATGCCAAGTTATACATTTTTGCGTTAAATTTTTTTACGTTAATTAATCGTTTGTATTTAGATCCTAGTAATACATAATGTCTTAATTAAATTTAGATTATATAACCTAAATCTCAAAAAAATATATCAATTAAATCAAGGTGTATTGTGTATGTGGCTGTAAAGCCTAAAATGTTTTAAAAGAAGAAATTACTTTATGCACAAGAGTATATAAACCCATTTTATGCAGCCTCCTCTCGACATAAAGAACAACTTTACGAGCAGAGAAGTGAAAACATATTTTTTGTATAAACACAGACCATCAGTCCACCTGTTGGCAACGGCCTGTCAGTTGGCCTCAATCGACCATACACGCACCGATCCCTTTAAGATTTTGGACTGACAGCTATGCGCAGGCATAGTGTGTGGCCGCTGGGGGACGTGGGTGGACCAATGTCGACAGTTATTGGCCGGACACAAACTACCGACTAAAACAAAAACTGACGAATATCAACTGCAAGTGTGTGGCCTCAAAGCCGGTTTTCGACTATTGCCAACAGGCAATGATCGTACTGGTGTGTGGCCGATGGAGGTCTCGAACGGCAGACGGCCGATCCGATCTAGGACTGCAAGCAGACTGATAGGGCGTTTGTACACTACACTGAATTTTGCCGATCCGGAAAAAAACGGATGCTTGTATTTTAATAATTAATCATTTATAATAGTAAGAATTTATTTTAGAAAAATGGACAATGAAGTAAGTACTTAGAAAAAATCGACCCGTCTCACAACATCGTCAACAACAACAACAACAACAATCGTCTCCATCAGAGCTAGTTGTGATGTGAGACGGGTCGATTTTTTCTAAATACTTCATTTTCCATTTTTCTATAATAAAAATTGCATTGTGAATGCAAAAAACTAAAAATTGAAATAACTTAAGAATTTATTTATTTCGTGTAGTTTCAATGTTTCAAACCCTAAAATACACGAAGTAAATAAATTCTTACTATTATAAATGATTAATTATTAAAATACAAGCTTCCGTTTTTTTCCGGATCGGTAAAATTCAGTGTAGTGCACAAACGCCCGTAGTCTGTGGGGCCTTTTACTACGCAAATTTTCTTAATTTCAATGGAGAGGAAAACTAACTTTTTATCACGATAGAGGGCGTACTTAGGTGTTATTTATAAAATTTGGAGCACATATTTATCTCGCAAGTCTCAATACATAAGCCAAATTTGACATGTTTATGTGTAATAGGTTTTGAGTTATGAGGGGGTCAAAAGTGGCTCCAAATGGTTCGTGTTAAGATAGGTACACACGGTGCTGCTCGCCAGTTCTGTTAGCTTTTGAACTTGGCTTTGATACGCTACCGCGTATCTAGATTGGGTGGTGTTTTGTTAATTGGTTGTTATTGTGCCATAACGTCGCAATAATAACCAATCATAACAGCTGTCAAAATCGATGAAACCTTCTATAGTGCAGCAAGCTTTTCTGTTCCGGTGATTATCTTTGGAACTAAAACAGTTTTCATACGACAGTCCATTTTGACAGCTAATTTGGTATTGCAAGTGGCTCCTCTGTCACGGCTGTCACCGGAACAGGAAAGCTTGTGGCACTGTAATTGCGTCATTCGACCACAGAGTACATTGTTATCCCACAGATTAGGTAGAAAGTGGACCCGCAACCCAATCTCAAAACGCCACCTACAAAAAGCTTTGCCTGTTTCTCCTCATTATCGTTATCTATCTGCCTACGCTTTTGTTAGACTCCCACTGAATCGATGAGTTCTTAAGCCCCACATGTTACCTACATTTTTGTTACATGTGGGTTTTTACACGAATCAATAGGCAGAAAAAAAATGTAACATGTCCCCACATGAATTCATCGTTTTAGAATTCATCGAGTCTTTTAATAACATACTCACACAAGGCAAATAGATAAAAAATTGGTGTTCTTATTTCTAGGTATCAAATTCTTTCCTGATGTAAGGAAAATGGGCTTTTGATTATAGTCATTATGACTTCAAAGTTGCTAGCCTTACCTTTTAGTATTTCAATAAACAAAGAAAAAACATATTATTATAACATCAATAATTCCGTTGTGCATAACACTTATTTTTCAGCGGCAATAACCAAAACTGACTAATAACTTGAAATACAAATAATCATCATCATGTCAGCCGAACCACAGAATAAATAATAGTACAAGTACAGAAGCTGCACTCCGCTAAATCATTTCATTAAATAGCAACTCTAACTACAACGCAATAAAGTGGAATTCAGCTTGTACGGCGCTAATTACGAACGGATTTACATCGAGTGACAGACGCCTGGCCGAACGACACCCACTGCTGGGCATATGCCTATATACAAATAATACTAGCAGAAAAGCAATGAAATTAGTCTCCAAGTAACCTGTAGTGCTTGCACAACTTCCAACCAATCAGCATGTCATCTACGAGCGATCTGATTGGTCGAAAGTGCCCGCGACTCCATCTCACTCGAGTCGCGCGCAAGTTGTGCTAGCACTACTGGTGGGATTCAAACCCACATCCTTTGTGTCTTCAGTTCACTGCTCCATGCTTCAACGCACCAACTGAATCCTACCCAATAATCATACTTACCTAGGTACTTGGAAACTAGTTTTTTCTTACAAGAATAGCACCGAGAATGCAATAATTAAAATCATGACTAACTAATAAATTTAGTCAAAGAATCAAGAATACTATCCCCAAATATAAAAGAAACTAATTTCCAGATCATTAAGGACCGGAACGAAAGAAACCAAATAAAAGCCCTCAACTAACACAAAGATTTGTAAAACCCAATATTTACCTTCAAAGCGAGTTGGCACCCGCAATCTATTAACATAATCACAAATGGGGGGAAGTAGAAAGAAAGAAATAAAGGGAAAAAGAAAGAATTCTTCAAAAGGCGCTCTTTGGTACCTTAACCTTTCACAAAGGTCTGAATGGATTTGGGCCCTTTGTTTCGGCGGTGCTTACCCTTAAATTAATATTCCATTGATGTTATTGGGAACACGGCAACGTAGTGGCGAAATCAAATTGATCGAACTACATTCGGTTTGAGTTCAAACTGAATAAAATACTCTTCTAATCTTAAAGTTTCAGGGGAATAGGGGAGCGGACTGTTTTTTTTTTCTTTTTTCGTATATATTTTCAAATATTTTACAAATTTTTAAGAGATATAAATAACAAATAAATAAATAATAATAAATTACTTTCACAATCCCAATTATCTAAGCCCATGTAAACATTAAGAAACTGTGTCACGGAAAACTTGATAACGGAATACTGAATATACATAGAAAACACCAAGACATGTAGGCATGTTCATGCACACAAATATTTGTCTTGTTCGGGGTTCGAACCCGAGACCTCTGGCGCAGAAGGCAGGTATCCGTAGGTAGCCCTGCGCCAAATCGGTCGTCAACTGCACACACCACCAGTTTAACCCAGAGGTCCAGGGTTCGATTCAGGCAAGTTTTATTTGGTTTGGTTAGTGGTAGGACTTGGTCTAAGTCCGCCTAGCTATCTTATATCTTATCTGACGCCATAACAACGATATTTTCAGCATTGTTGTCCGTCATTGTCCGTCCGTCCCTCTGCCAGTTTCCACCTCCAGCCTTAACCTCACATATCATCAGGTGTGATTAGGGCTAAGAGTGCTACCCCGTTGTTTATAAAAAAAAACATAACACTTACATACAATTAAAGCAATTCTTACATTTAAGGCGATACTCGGGAAAATTATGCTAAAGCGAGATAGCAATGAGAAAACGACGCGCGCGGGAGCGAGACCGATTTTGCCGATTACGCAAAAAAAACACAAAATCACTTCGTATTCAAAAGCTATAGCGAGTTTAAAAAAATGCTTCTATACGATCCTAAATATTATTGGTGTCCACTAATTAAACCAATTTTCAATAGTATATGTATTTCCATTTAAGAATAATCTTGATATTTCTTATTTTTTAGAGGTATTTTCGAAAATAAAAAGTGTCGAGCCAAAGTCATAAAACCGTGTTTCTGAAACTATACGATTCTAGATAAAGGTATGAAGAAATATATATCTTATTACCAGATTTGTAACAACTGTAACCGTCCTATAGTTTTAAATCAAAAAGTCCGTACTTTTTCCGAGTAGCGCCTTAATTTGAAAACAGAAACCTTTACGAAAATGGAAAAAACTGGTAAAACTGTTTTCGAAATACAGACGCCACATCGAACTTTCAAAAATTTTTCAGTGAAAATTCAGGGCAACATTGTCGCCTTCGGTTGGCAACATTAGTTTTCAACAAAGCCATAGAAAACAGCTCGAACAATGATCTCGAACCGACGCCCGTTAGGGCTGTCACAGGCTTGAAATATTACTTAAAAGATCTCCCGTGAGACGGGGCGCGGAGAAGTATTAAGACTGTCTCAGCCTAGAAAGCGATAAGAGCATTACTTAAAATATATTTTAAAAAGTATCGTTCAACGGGTTTTAAAATCAGAAAGTGCGTAGTAGCTTTTTTATTAGGCAAAAAAATACGAAACTTCGAAAATGAAAGCCCAAACGTTTACACTTTTGTGCAATATGCAAGGCTCTGTTAATTCTAATTTTTATGATGCCTTGCATCAACAAACCTGTTTTTGATGCTTGTATAATGTAAGCACATAGATGTACGACCTTCCAAGTATAGTGAGGTTTCGAAAACTTCGACAAATCATACCTTTATTTAATCATATGCTCTTAGTACCTATCTTTTGAAACCAAACACTAAGCAAACAACCGCCTATACAATTCATACGTAAAATAAAAAAAAATCTTACAATCTCATCAATTAACCTAGCTCATAAGTAGTTTTCATTAAACTATGTTACGGAAACTATATAACGGATAAATACATATTATTATATACTTATATACTTTTTTTGTAAATACATACATAATATAAATAAAAAACACCCAGACCAAGACAAATTGACATGTTCAGTATAAAGTTTGAATCAGATAATTATGTTCTATTTATTTGTCAGTGACTGCGTGCGACGCAATACGTACGCCATACTAAGCAAAACTATCAACCAAACCAAAATAGACTTTGACAAACCTTTTCTTACTCCCAGTGTACCATAAGTATTTAGTTCACCATAATATTAAATTCATTGACAACTTAACTTTGTTCCTACCTTCTTTGACAAGTGATCAATATCTTCTAAACTACTTCTACACAAATTTATCTTTTTACTAACCATACCACCTACACGACAGTGTCGTCAAAACTTCCACTGTATAATTAATTAGCTTCATTATAAATTCCAGTCTAAAATTAAATTCGAACACAAATTCAGCTCATTACATAGCCAGCCCTATACCCCACTTTCACACTGTGAGAATGTTCACACCTGTCCAAATTGGTTCTGTAAGTTGCTGGGCCCAGGAAAAATATCCTCCACACTTCTGAAAAATACCTTTTCAACACTTTGTTATACTTCACTTCGGGTTATATTGATACTGTTCGAATTTCACTGTTTCATTGTTTGTTTTAAGTCTTGAATGCTGAATGATTGGTTAATATCTGTATGTTCTGCAAACTTTTTGAAGTAAAACATTCGAATCGTATTAATATTATTAATCGAAAATGTATGTTAACTTCTTATTTTATTATGTCTACTATAAAATTAAATTATTTCTAAGTATAGATCTTACTAGTCTGTTTTATTTATTAAAGCTCAAAGAATTGAATAAGAATAATCTATCAGATTTGATATTTGCACTGCTACCTAATGATGAAATGATGAAAATGTTCTGTGCTAAAGGTGCTAAAATAATGTTATTTCCCAGCACCATCTCAACACCGATAAAGAACATATGATAAGCAACACAAATCGCTAAACCCCGGCTTGGCCCGTATAATGATAATAATAGTAATTTTGGCTTTATACAGTGTGCCTCTCGATATGGTGCACAAACGAAAAGGGTGTTGACTATACCCGATTTTATCGACAAATAAAATAAAATAAAAATATAATATAAATAAAAAAAACACATTTTACGAAATATTTAAAAAAATATTTTCTAATGTCCTTTTGACATACAAAATTAATCATTTTCGAACCAAAAGATATATCGGTATGAAATGCATGAAATGCAACTTTATTTGGTCGATTAACGCTATTCAACATTGACTTTTTTTGTTGACGTCCGCAGTTAACTGTGTATAGCAAGCAAACGGGACAGAATAGAGCGTTTTTTTTTATTACAAAGCAGATGCAATGAAGAACAAGAAAATATGAACAAAAAAAATGTATAGTGGGATTATTTTGCAAAAATCGCGAATAATGAAAAAAAGGGTAAAAAAATCTCGAAAATGTTTGATTTTGTCTCATTTTCGTAATGTTAGTCATCTTTTAGGAATTCATTTTACTCTTCCACTTATTTTCCAATCCTTCATAAGTATTTTAGCGTTTATTTTATGACGATATCTCTTTTGGTTCAAAAACTATTAACTTTTTATGACAAAAGGAACGGAATTTTATTTTTAAAATACATTGTAACATGAGCAATATTATTTTTTTATTTTTTTTATATTTATTTTGTCGATGAAATCCGGTATAGTCAACACCCTTTTCGTCTGTGCACCATATCGAGGGGCACACTGTATTAACATCATACTTTGTAAATATATCTTAAATCTGCCTCTATATCATGTATATCAACCATTACACTCTGAAATATTAATAAAATAACAATTAACTACATATAATATAAATCAAAAAAGTGTCAGCCTAACACTCGCGTATTTGGTAACAGCTTCAAGTATATTCTCACTCTAACCTGCAAATCTGGTGTTATATAATCCTATATAGTAATAGCTTTAAGTGTTTTAAACAATGCTTAGGTACACGTGTATCGTAACAAATACAATATTTGATTCTAAGGAAAACATTGTAACCTAATGAAGTGCCTTGTGGAACGCCATTGTCTTGAATGCCTGGTTTTCACGTTTTGTTAATTTACCACCACGTGTATATTAAATACTGTCCAGCAACATTGTCACTAAGAAAACAAAAAATAAGGTTCCAATAAGAATAACCAACAAAAACATTGTAAACAGTAACACTACACTTATAAAACGCTTGAAGGAGTACTAGACTCACTCAAATAGCCGTCAACGTGTTTACTTAGTTGTTTTTCGTATTTATTTTTAGTTTTTCTATTATTTTCTTATTCGTGCCTTTTTATTTTAAACACTGATTAGATGCCTAGGCCTTAGGATTGACTTAGATCACTACTTTACCACACAAGGCTGTTACCTTTATGTTTCACGGACACTAAGCTTCTTTTTAGCGTACTCCTGACCTCACACACGTACAAATGCCCGCAGTTACCTCAACTCTTGGCTTCCAACACCTTCGGTCTTCGATGACGGTCTATAGACTGTCCTTACATCTCATGGGCGAACTACCCTAGCTCTCGCATCTACCTCGTCTCTATGTGCTACTCTTAAGGGATGATGATCAAAGAAAATATAAACCAACCTAAATTTTATTTTGAGTTGATTGGTTAAAACCTGTCTGCTGAAAATGTAGATGTACCAAGTCCCTTAAGGGTAGCGTGTGATGTGCGGCTCCCGAGCACGGTTGGTGGGTTGTTGGTGACCTTGTTATGGGGCAGCGTCATGGGGCGAGTGCCCGCCGGCGGTCCGCGCGTTGTTCGAGCCGCCCCGGCGGGCGCCCGTCCGCGCGCCCCCCCTCACCCGGTACGCCGCGCCCGACGGTACCATCCTGCTGCTCACCGAGAACGGCACCAGGCTGATGACCCGCGCCGCCGCCGCCAGCCTCCTGCGCGCCGCTCTCCTCTCCCCGCGACCCCCTCGGCCCCGCCACGGTGAGCCGCGCCGCACCAACTGTTCTCTCTCTCTCTATCTCTATGTGTCTCTGTCGGATTCCATCGCCTCTAGCACTGCACGCTTCGCACAGCTTCGTAAGGTAGGAGCGTCGCTTGGCCACCCTAAAACTGGATGGCTCATCACTTTTGATAATCCAATTTTCAATCACGAAACATTTTAATCACGACCAAAGTTTTATAATATTTAACTTTAAGCTAACTACTAGGTGAGCTACTTAAATAGCTTTGATTTCTGAATGAAAGGTTAAACTAACTTCATGAACAATAACAGTGCAAGGTTTAAATATTTTAGCTCTATTCAGATTCAGCTTTTCGATAACTCGCTCCTACTTTATGCCTGCATGACTTTAGGTTACTGCCGTTTCCTTTTCCCTTTTTCTATTATTCAATATCACTTTAGACTTTCATTTTACGCAACTAGTTAAATAAGCGCCTCGAAAGTCTAAGGGATATTTTCTTAATGAGCATGTGTGCATGTTTTCTTTTTGCATCTTCTAATTTTCTACGATCTCTATGGTTACTGCGCGGCATAGACTTGGCTTTGATAGTTCGAACGGGACTGCCATCAGAGGCTTTGCTAATTCTGGTCGGGATCAAAATTTTTGATTATTTAATGGTAATTATAATTTTTAAATTTTCTTGTGATTGTTGCCCGATCATTGTCGTTTTGCCGATATCGTTGTTGTTTGGATTGTCGTTTAGGGTATTTTTTATCGATGTGTTTGATCGATCGGCTGGCGCGATCCTCTAGTCCTGTCGCTCTGGCTCGGTCGTCGACAACCCGAAGCTAAGCGATTCCATGGATGAAATTCCAGTAAAGCTGATGCTGGATGGAAGAACGGCGAATCGAACTGGTACCTCGGTGACTTCCTGGATCGGCGGTATGTCCATAACGCAGGACGGAAACCTGATTGCGCCGGACAAAATTATGACCCACGTCCACCGATATTCAAGTCCTCACTACAACCCCCACCACCATTACCACCGCTGGAACCATGAGCCGGGGGGGAGCGAAGACCCCCTCTATGCTACCAAGACAGTCTACGGACCTGGATACATTGATGAGAACCGTACGTATAGTTTATTAGCTATGGACGTTGACTAATCTCTTTGTATATTTATCAGAATTGGATTCTCTTTTACACCCAGATGTGGTCCCCAAAACTTATTTATGAACCAAAGCCCTGGGTCATTTTCATAATTTGATTCATTGTATTTGCCTGATTTTAATAACTTAATTAAACTTTTTTGAAGAGTTGGTTAGCGTCCTCCAAGAAATAACGTAATAATAACACTTAAATAAAACAGACAGTACAACCATAGATATCGTATGTACACTCACTTCGAGCTAACGACTGTATAGCTCCGAAACTCGTTTGACTTCACGAGTGATTTTGATTCTGATAGCACCTAATTATTTAAAGTGCTCTAACTCCCTTTTATTTCAATCCCAGTATGGAGCACTTAGAAATTAGTTTTTCCACTTCGAAGCTAGGGAAATTATTTAAATACTTAAATTTATTTGGTGTAGTTAAAGGATTTAGAAGGGAACCTCCTAGATCATTATGCTTTAGAACCCTCAAGACTTGCTTCTTTCCCTGTGGTTCACAGTAACATGGTAGAGGACATAGTTGTAAAGAAATTATAGTAATCGCTTAGACACAAATTAAGGGGAGCTTCGCCATTTTTGAACTTGAATTTTATATCCTACTTGTAACGAGTTATTACGAGATTGTTTAATGGAAATCAACGCAAGTGTAATAGCTGTGTTTGCGTGATTCGATTAAATAATTTCTTTAATATATTTTTAAAACCATTGAAACAGTTGAAAGTTGAAGCATGATTGAGTATCGAATATCGCTTAGTTATTTTGAAATCCATTTTATTTTTCATAATTTAAAATACCATTGGCAAATTCATCGTGTTGATCACAGAGCGCAATTTTTCCGAGATTTTCTTCACATGTGTCATATTTATCAACTTTACCACTATTTGTAAATTATATTTGTCTTGGCATGAGCATATTGTAATTATCTGTATGTATAATATCACTTTCGAATATTATACTTAATATTTTTTCGTTATTTGTTTCAGTAATGTTTACATTATGTTCTTTTGTTTTATCTATATAAGTATTTGGTTTTATGATGTTAGAGAGTTTGTCTATGCTGCGTTTAATTGGGTATTTGTTAAGCAATCGGCATTTAGGGAATAAGTCTAAATACAATTCAAATCGGTATTATCGTAAAGGACTAAACACGATAGGTTTTAAATGTATAAACGGTGTGTGTAATGATAAGATTTGAAAATTTATTACGGGATTCAAATTTTCAAAGAGAATCCACTGTGTTTTATCTGCTGCACAAACGTCATACTAATCTTAATTATACACTAACAAATTTTAAACCAAACCTACAGAGAGGATTGGCAAAGAGAACGGTAGATCTGATGATGAGAAGGTGGCGCTGCAGTCGACCTGCCATGTGGCGTTGGATTCGTGCATCAAAGATGGCGAATGTATGACGTCACTGACGCCGGTGCTACAGAAGTGCCATGCGATGGAGTGCGACAGGGAAGGATGCA